>OY728142.1:1045658775-1046258775 GCA_963277665.1 Viscum album
CAATCTATCTATTACGGATCCACCTCATGGAGAATTATGACCTATCTATTCTGGATCCACCTCAAGGGGCATTACAATTCAACCTTTGAGGTGTGACATCATCTCTCTTAGGGATACACCTCCATGGTCTGACTCAAGGGGAATTTTGATCAACCTTCCAGATCAACCTCATGGGTTATTTTGATCCAACCATCTTGGTGTTGCATCTTTCCACCTAAGGACACACCCCCTTAATCTACATTAAGGTGTGTTATGATAAATATTTCATATACCACTCCTAGGGACACACGTTATAGGGGTTTTATGATCCAACCATCTAGGTGTTAAATATTTCTCCTTGGGATAGACCTCTCAAGTCCTTATCTATTGGGAATTCTGTTCCATTCATTGTGTTCCCACAAGACATTGACATTGTGCATGTCTCCACAACTTGTTAACCTAGTGCCCCAATCCATATCAACCAAAAATTATGATCCAACCCTATAGGACATTGAACTTGTGACCTGACCCAAGAACCTACTCCATGCAATGAACTTGGGATGATTGAGGTAAAAATCCTTGTAAGATTTATGCCTCTAGCATCAATTACCACATTATTGATGTGGTATTCCTTGGGTTCCATGCCAGAGATGCCTAATTTGATATTCCCTCCTAATACGATGATTCATAGGTTCCCAACGCACCCAACATCAAGATATTCCCATATAAAATCAATGTTACCATCTTCTATGATGAAATTTTGCTAACCTGTCAAGATAGAATCATCGTATTTAACTGGTGTCCACATAGAGATGGAATTGGGAATTATTTTCATGAAAAATACTCAAATCAATGAGGGAGACCCAGTCTAGGTGACAATCTACAAGGAAGAATCCATGTAAGGAGGAACAGGAATACCATAATACCATTTTGATAAATTATCTGACATCACCCACAATGGTGGTGGAGGTTTCCCACCATTGAAAAGTGGTAACATAGGGCATGAGATGTGTGTTTATGAAATTAATCATGCCCTGGATGAATAATCCTCATAATAAAAACTTCCATATGACTTTTCATTATCAAATATCTGAATAAACCTATGATATTTAAGATATACCTAATTAAAAATACATAATCATAATTAATTTCTTCAAAATTTAAGAATTCTGAGAAAAAATTTTATTACCCAGCATATTCATCAAATTCATGTTATATACATGACTGACCTTATGGAGAGAACGTGAGGTAATAGGCCATGTGAAGTGACCACACTCGTCATGATCAACTGTATAAAACATTCACTATTTATCAAAGTTATAGATCAACTATATAAACAGTTTCAATAGATTATTTCTAATCAAACGTGTGATGCCACTGTTAGCAGATTTACCATGTAAACAATTTCAATCAACTATTTTAAGTAATGGTTCATGGATGGATCTTTCCTACCTCATACATTGAACACACAAACAAGGTCTTAGATGACTATTTTCATTTCCACCTTTGCACAACTTCACCCTTTACCCTTATATAGGTTGTACAATAGTCATTTAACTTTACTAAACATAGTTCTAAACATTAAGTAACTCACTAAAATTCGTTTTTACCTTGAAAAATCTAATGTTTAACCTTTATTCGGCCTGTAAAAGTTCAATATTTCCTTTATGTATCTTTTGAAATGCATTGAATACCATTACATAGATTCTTGTTTCTTCAATATTTCAAATCAATTCAAATCAAAACCTTCTAAAACTCACTTTAGGCCTTTTAAATTAGATTAGACACACTTTCAATGTATTCATGTATTGTTGAAAATAAATTAAAAGCAATTCCCACTTCATTAAAAATCAAATGGGTACTTCAATCATCCCATTTTTTGATTTGTTGGAAATATCGCTTAACAATTACAACTAAACTAATATCTAATCATTCTCTTACATGGTGTATGAGGAACATTAAATCAAAACCTATCCCTTGTGATAAAAATATTACACCAAAAAATGGGATAATGTAATATTTTATTGCGTATTTTATCCCGTTGTGACAAAAAACCAATTTTCCTTAGTTATGGGATACTCTCCCCCTCAATACATGTTCTTTCATACTTAATCAACTCCTCTATTTCATAATAAACACAACCAAATAATATTAAAAGTTATGGAATAAAATGTGTTTTTATAGTAAATATTTTTACATCTTTTCTCTCCCTTTGTAAACATAATCTATTGATCAGTATGGGTGCCTCCCAAATATTATTAATGATGTGGGAAGGGATGAATACCCATGATCAGACTTAGGAACATAGATATATCCCTAGGTAAATCCTTAGTGAATAGATCAGCCAATTAGTCTTTAGTGGGAATAAATTCCTAATATATGCCACCACTATCAACATTCTATTTAATTAAATTTTATCTTATATAAACATTCTTGGATTTTGAGTATTACACATGATATTTAGTTATTTATCATGAAATTTGATTATAATAATGAATTTATAAACGTTTATTAATTTAAAACATCAAAAAATCTAGATTACCCTTCATCCAATTAATTTTTCAATAGGTTCTAGTAGCATATTTATATCTAGCTTTAGTAGTAATTAGTGTGATTGAATTCTAGTTTTTACCTTTCTAACTCACTAAACAATATCCCAAGAAGAAATTTCAACATTAATTGGATCAATTATCATAATAATTTCTTTTATAATTAGAATTTATAAACCTGGTATAATTAAAATTATATCCCATCCTGTATAGAATCTCAAAGCATAGAGTCCCTTTGACATACCTCATAAGTCATTTAGAATCCATAAGAGGTGACTATTTTGGGACACTCTCATATCATCATTAAAGAATCACAACATTAACAATATCCAGCATATTGGTTGTGAGGTAAAGAAATTTTCTAATCAATATTATAAAGTACATTTGGATTACACTCACACATCACCATTTTTAGATAATTTCATTCCTTTTGAATCTGTGTAGATACTATCATTAACTCCTCCATTTTTAACTTCTTCAAAAATTCCCTAGAATAATTTTCACATGATTATAAAGTAATGTTTTATTTTTTCAATACATATAATCCCAAAAAGTATCTAAACTCTCCCATTATGGAAATATCCAACCAATGCTTCATTTGGTTGGAAAAAACTTGGAAGGAATTCTCATGATCACCTAAAAAAAATATATCATCAATGTATACAATTATAATAAGTCCACATGTATTTATTTATTTTATGTATATGTTATTTTATACATTTACTTTGGTAAATCATAAATCCTTTAAAGTTTAATCTATTTATTAATACTATAACCTTGGTGGCAATTTTAATACATAAAAATCATTCTTAAATTTACACACTCTTCTTCCATAATTTTTACGAACAAAACTAGCAGGTTTATCCTTGTATACTTACATCTCAAGATGACCATTACAAAAGGAAGAATCAATATCCACCTAATAAATTTTAAATTTTATAAATTCTACCCTAGAAATATTAATTCTTATAGACTCTAATCCTATATTTGGAAAAAAATGTTTCTTCAAAATGTACTTCTTCAACATGAAAGTACCGTTTTTACACAAGTATTTCTTTATTTCTAGAAAATTTTACTTGATTATTTAATTTATTATCAATACTGAATTGGTTCCAAAAATATTTTTTCAATTAGATTTATAACAAGGTCCCAAGTTTTATTTTTTCAATCTTATTATATCCTCATCTATATTCTTAATCCATTATTTATGATAAGTTATTTTCCCCCTAAATGTGTCAGAACATGATAAATTAGTGAAATTTTATTTTCAATCAATTTTATTTTTATACTATAGATAGGTGCCCACTAATTTATAATAATATGATCTATCCCCAGATGCATGTTCATTTACTTATATTTTTTAATTGCATTCTTGGAAACCACATCTTCATTATTTTTCTAATCGGATTCAACTCCTCCAGAACCAGATTCAACTTTAGGATGTCTTTCACTGATCTATCTAAAAATAATATTATTGTTTCCTTTATCCCCTTCATGCCCTACCACATTATAATCCTAATTTATGGGTTGGTTTTCAAAATATTTAGCGTCACATCTCTAAAACACATTTTTATGATTTCAATTCCATCATCTGTATCCATATTCCATTCGATAGGTATCTATGAATGATACATTCCTTATCTATTTAATAAATTTTATTTAGTTTAATAAATTGATTTTTATGATGAAAGGACTTCCAAATACACTTAAGTTATTCAATAGTGTATTATTATTATTATACCATATCTTATATGAGGTTATACTTTAATTTTTCTTCTAAAAGAATCAATATTTCATATTCACTGTAATGAAAATAGCCTCCCTACAAAAGTACATTTGTCCTTAAAATTCAGAGAGCATTGTTCTCCCCATTTTCATAATGTTCCTATTAATTCTCAGAATAACCACATTCTATTGTGGTTTATACATGTTTTTTTATTCATTTTTAATCCAATACATTACAATGTAGGATTCAAATGCATTCTTTGTGTACTCTGTTCCATTATTAGTTCTTGGTTTCTTGATGTAAATGATAAACTCTCTTTCAACGTATCCCCTATATATTTTTAACAATTCTACAACTTAGGATATGTTCTAAATGAATAACAAACTTGTAATTATTTTAAAATAATTAATGAAATTGATAAAATACAAGTCACCTCTTGGGTATTTTTTCCTTGTTGGTCCAAAAAAATCAGATGTCTCCACATTTTGGTGCCTCCTTATATCTATTTTCCCTTTTTATCGGCCATAAAAATATTTTTTCCCTAGAAAAATTAGGGATGATTCCTCTCCACACTTTATTTAGTAATCTTACTCACATTCTTTTGAACAATGTTTTTAAGTATTCGGTGCCATATATTGTTCTCTTATATAGCATTGAGATATCATTAATTAATGGTATATATGATCTAAAATTAATTCTTTCTACTATAATGATGATACTTTAATCATAAAATCTTTTGATAAGAAAATTTCCCTTTTGAAAAATCACAACATTTCTCTCATCACAGAACTGACTCACATTTAAAACATTATGTTTGATCCCATCAACAAATAAATCATCTTGTGAGTTCATTTTATTGGTCTTGATCACAAAAAATCCAACTCCTTTTATTTTTAAGGATATATCCTCTATAAAGGTAACTACACCAATATCTAATTATTCAATTAATTTAAACATTTTCATATCTATTATCATGTTTGAATAGAATTTACAATCATGAACTGATGGTTAGTTCCTCTTTCTATCTTTCAAAGCTAACTATATAATAGATTTTTTTTCATCAATTATTCATTATTGACACTTATAACTTTTAGAAATGTGTTTTTATTTACCTCATATCATGGTCAAACATTCCTTAGTATGATGGACTTGTAGGACACACATTTTTCACATCTCCTAAAAGCCTATAAACCTATTTTCCACTAGCTTCAAATAAGAATTATGATTTTTTTTGTATTTTTTGTGGTATGTTTCTATATTATAAGTAAATATCCCTAAACTCATACCTTTATTGATTACATGTGAGAGATATTTTTTACCATTAAACATAGGATTTATGTTTATAGTCTTTAAAGCTATAATAGTAGCTTATGATGCTAATTATTCTATGAAATTATTGAGTATACCTCTGAATATTTGCTTGATATTTTGTCAAAAATTCATGTATCTTTTTCATAGATTTTGGAGATCATTGATTATTCTATTTCTCTACTCCACCTTAATAGTAGTTGAAATTCATGGAGGATTTAAAGGAACTTTAACTATTAATTTGATTAGTTTTAAAGGTTTTAGATTTTAAGTGTTCAGAAATTACCTAATTATCCATACATTATTTCTAACTACATTACCCCACATTTACTTCAACTGTATTCTTAAATTCAATATTCAATATATCGAGGATCTTATTATACATAAGACGCATTGATTCTTCCATCTTAATTTCCACTTATTGAGGAAAATCCTCTTCTAAATTCCTTTTATAACTCTATATTGCCCAGATAATTCTATCTTGAGAACTATATTCTCTTCAACGTACTCATTTTATTTTCTATGAAACTCATATTTAGATTTATTAATCCTATAAAATTTCTTACTGAAACTTTTATCTTCTATCTTGGGCTTAGTTTTCTTTTCCTAATAGTCAACATTTTCTTTCTTTAACATGTGAGTCATATATGAATTATCTACCCAGTTTTTTCTACTTATGGAGTATTCTTTTTTCCTTTTAATATGTTCTATAATGTTAGTGTATTTTATATCATATGTTCATTCTAACTAACCACTTGAGGAATAAATATTTTCTTTATATTTTCTCAACATTCTTCTATTCTTCCATCTTGATGACTTCATTTTGAGTTTTTACTTCCCATGTAGTGTTTTTTATTCTTCATCATCTTCTAATTCCATAAATATATATTTCATAGGGAACTAAGAGGAATAGTTTCAAATTCTTCTAAATATAAAAAAAATTAAGGTAAATCTTCCATTTATATTTATATTTTCCCTTAAAAATATTTTTTTATATGAGAACTATTATTTTATTTTGATTTTCATTACTCTCATAACCTCCATCTGATTCACATAAAGGCTCGTAATCCTTTTTCTTGATCATTAATTTATTCATAAAATTAAATTTAATTTTCCTTTTTTATTTCTTTTAAAAAATAAGAGCTTTTGTTATCTCTTAATTAAAGTGGGTATTGTGTATACCCTAAAATAATATATAGTGAATATCTTATAAATATAAGATCTTTGGATCAAATATATCAAGAAAATTATTTATTATTTTTTTTTTACAATCATTGAATTGTCAATATTTTCCCCAAAGCCTCTAATATATATAAATATCTCAATCACACTAGTGAAATATACATTAAAATTCATATCTTCAAATTTTACTCCCAATATTTTCAATTTTCCACCTTTATCTTGATGTTCCCCTGATTAATGTTTTCAATCATATCCCACATTTTCTTAGTAGAATGAATACCCATCAATTTTTAATACATGTTGTTAGAAAAGGATGGTGGTACTGAAATTAATTTATTCCCTTATATCTCAATATTCCTCTTCTCTTTAAATTTTATATCACCATCCCTTTCAATTGGTTGATAAACTATAGGGACAGTATCACTCACTTCAAGTACTTTTGATAGAAGAAATGGTATCATTTGTCTCTTTCACCCATGAATGTTATTTCCATCAAAAAAGGTAACATCACTTATATTAATAGAATTAGGGTTCCCCATGATACACCAAATATGAGTAGAATATTAGGAGATACCTCCCTATGCTACCACATATAGATACCAAATAATATACTGTATTACTAAGATGGGGTGAATTGGTAGAACCTGTTTTATTTTATAAATTATTTATTTATAATAAAACCTAGGTAACTTATTAGAGTCTTTATTCGTGTTTTATAACATCATCCATGATCATATACAAATGAATTAAAAATAAAACTACACAAGATATTTTCACAAGGTTCAGTCGTTATAATAGATCCTATTTTTTCATGTTAAAATTTGATTGTGTTTGTGGATTTTTTTATCAATATAAAATTTTATTGATTCAAAATTCATGAAATTGGTGCACATGGTGTGGGTGGATGTTATCCACTTATCTTTGTAGGACTACTCGATGTTTTTTATAACGGAACCACTAGTTATTCAAATCTTCTCTATTAAATATCAGATGAATTAGATCTATAAGGTGAACCAGGACACCTATAAAGCAAATATGATATCTTTATCTTGAAGTTACTCAACTAATAGAATTATTTTAGTGATCAGAAGCTGATCAGCCTACTACTCACTAGATTTTAAGGAGTGTCCAATACATTAAATACTACATGGAAAAACAATTTTTCTTCTTACATAGCAGTATGTTTCTAGATAAATGAATTTAGAAAAAAAATTATGTCATATTTAGAATAAATAATAAATCATAGGTAGATGTTTCTTCATATTTCTCACTTCAATGTAGTTTTCTATCAGTTTCTCTTAAAATTCATGAACCCCGCTTTTATTTTTTTCATTTATCCAATTTAAATTCTCATTAAATTCAAAAGATATATTTCTATAATTATTAATTAGAGCTCCCATAATTCTCATCTATAAGAATATTCCCTAAAGTATAGTATCATTGAATACAAATAATGATTTTATATATCGAGAATGAAATCCCATAAAGAATATCTATAAACATTATAATTTAACCTCATTCAAAGTTATATGAGATTGAGAATGAATTGTGGATTTGATTAAATCCATGATATTTAAGACATACATGATCAGCAAGGAATCATAATAATTAATTTATTCAAAATAAATTAAATTTGTAAACTCATATAATCATCACATAGATTCATATAAAACATAATAGCTATATTAATGACTTTGTAGAGAAATAGTGAGTCAAGTGACCATGTGAAGTGACCCTATTAGTCGTGACTACCCATAAAAATCATTTATAATTTATCAAAGTTATGTATTGTCTATATGGATAATTTCAATTGAACATTACTGATCAACCATGTTAAACCATGGATTGTAAATCATCTTTGTGAATAATTTCAATTGAACATTCCTGATCAACCATGTGAAACCATGGATTGTAAATCATCTTTGTGAATAATTTCAATTGACCATGTAATTCCATGGTTAGTTGATTGATTTGTATTTTCTCCTAGATATACCACATGGTATTGATATGGAATGACATAACAAATTTTTACCTCCATGCAACTTCAAACATTACCCTTTTATATGTTGTTAAATAATCAATTACTTATATGCAAATCATTTCTGACCTTTACATTAAAATTCATTGTTACCATGATGTAGCTATAGATCCACCTTTACACATCCTATAGAAATTCAAACCTACCTTTACATAGCCTATTTAATGTATTTAATACCTTTATGAGGATACTTATCTCTTTTATATTTCTCTCTATTCATATTGACACTTTTTCCATTTCACTCGAGGACTTCTCAATTTGATCAAACACACTTCCATGAACTTCATGTATGCTGAAAAAAATGAAAATAATTTCATGCTTCAATAATAAATTCAAGGGTACTTTGGTTTGATTAAATGACTAATATTTTTATTTAGTATGATGAATAAAAAATTATGGGTATTTTAAAAAGGTTAAATTTATGAATTTAATGCTTTATTGATTGAAGTGATGATATTTTATTATCATGAAGGAATGTTGGATATAATTTTTAAACTACATCATATTATTCCCCTATAATATTTTTGTCTATTTCTTAATTTACATGATAAGAAATTATTTCTAAAATCATGTTGAAAGGAAATGATTAATTTGAAATTAGTGACTTTTATTGAATTTTTTTAATTCTAGTAATGAAGTATCTAGAATGAGATTCTCGAATGGGGTTCAACATATTGTTAATGTCTTGATTTTCTTATAAACATATTAGTATAAATTAAACATATTTTTGAATAGTTTTATAAAATTTAGTCCTTGTGTTTATTAGTTTTATCAAATACTTATAGTGATGTTATTTTAGAAATATTGTAATTGAATAAGGTATACATGATATTTCCTGAGAAGTAATCATGATACTTATATTATGTTTGGTTTTTATTTTATGACTATAATTGAAAATGTGTGAAAATAATTTTTTAAGATATTTTTTGATGGAATATGTCATATATTTTGATATTTAGTTGGTGGGGGGTATTGGTAGGTGGATTCAAAAAAAATTATGTAAAGGATTTGAAAAAAATGTTTTCAAGCTAATGTTTTGTCTGGTGCATAAACTAAGGAATGTTCCTAACATGAAAAAAAATAAATAATCATTCTAAATATTTTTTTATGTATAATAAAATTATGTTGAATTTTGATTTTAGTAATATTGGATTATGTTTTTTTTTGGACTAATGTGTTTGAAATTTTTATCATAAGGATAATTCCTGGGTTGATTGGGGTTAAAATTGTTTACAAATAATTACATGGGATTTTTTTAAGTGAGGCCTTATTTTAATAATCATTAAGTAAGTTTAAATGTTTATTTGTTAATAAAGGATACATTTATCCAATAACTTAATTAAAAGGTTATTCATAAATATTTTGAGTATTTTTCATTAAACTTTTTATTTTTTTATTCTTAAATAAAATGAAGGAAAAATGATTTGATGAGTTGCTTTATTTTTGGCTTTGAGTTATTATTTATATTTAGATGAGTATATGTTTATCAAGTTTGTATTTTGTTTAAAATAAATTGATTTTGTATTATCTCTTGATTGGTTTGTGAAAATGATGAAAATATTTTAATAATTATTAATTATTAATTGAAAATAGGTTTAGAATATTCTTGGTACCAATGAATGGATTAAGTGAGTGATAATGTGTTTAAATAGAGTGAATAGATTTTAGTAATTGGGTGTAAAATAAGTATTTATATGAAATGAATGGTTTAACATATATTGTGTAACAAATTTTGTTTGTGAACATTGATTTTTATCTTCAAAATCTTATTGTCACGACCCGTCCCCTGGGGCCCGTATCATGACTACCCCATGCCCGCCTTCCATAGGCCAGGGGCTGGTGACTAGAACTAAAGGCGTAATTTCCTGAAACTGGGAAGGAATTGCCTTTATAAATCGTAAACACATACAACCAAAGTACATGAGGAAGCAAACACTAAGTAAAATCTATTGCCAGATTACTGAAGTAAAGGGGAACCAGAATATAAGCACAACTGTAAAGTATAAATATAACTGAAAATAAGTACAATTGAAAAAGAGACAAATAGCTGAAAGGTGAAAGCAGCTCCTGGATCATCCTCCGGGGTTCCTACCTGAAGGGTAGCTACATATGGCCACCTCAGTACTCCACGTCTGTCAGAATCTACCATGTGCTGATACGTCGTAAGGTCCTCCTCCGGGTATCGTCCGGTCCTCGTACACTCCACCTCGGTCAGCGTTGTCTATCGCCTGCATCCAACACAACAAGGTGAGGGCAAATCCCGTGTAGGGGTGAGTATAACGATACTTAGAAGGGACCCCAATACCCTCAAGGTCTCACAAAATCTAGCAAGGATAAACCAGAAAGTATGATTTCAACGGATATACATTACTTAGGTATATGACCCTACATATACCTATGTTATCAAGTATCCCATCTCAATCATGAGGAAAACACAAAGGTCATTGACTCAGCTCAAACCATGAATTTTCATTATCGAAACCATGGCTACTGAAGAACTCCTCCTCTATCGAGTACAGCAGGCCTGTTGAGACTCCGAGGCATTTCTCACTAACCTTGGACTGCTGAGGTACTACTCCTGTCAAGTACCACAGTTCTGCTGCCAACTACCAGGTGCTCCGTCCGCTATGGGTTTGCCGCCACATATCGGGCGCCCCCCATAATAGCCTACAGAGGTACTCCACCTGTCGAGTACCACAGGCCTAATTTCAACTAACAAGTGCTCCGTCTACCATGGGTCTACCACCAAATACTGGGCGCTCCCCACTGGGATAGTCGAGTCTCTCTGAGTCGAATCGGTCAAGCAGTCATTAGGTTCACAACTACTAGGTCTCTGCACTCTGTCTGCTCGACACCAGAAGGATCCAATCCATGAGCTACTTTTCAATACTACAAGTGTCACAAAATCTCACGTAGAAGTATCTCAAAGGACCACCACGTCATAGGGGTCTCAACCCAATAGACGGTGCGTCAATCGGACACCCGGTCTGTGAGTTATAAGCATTTTAGTCTCAGGGGCCCGGTTGGATTCGTGTATGAACCAACCTAACTGTGACTCAAATATACCTCGAACTCTATTGGGGTGTACTCAAAGGGACGGATATTCTCTAAGAATACCGGTACCACTAATGGTTCGTCAAACGGACGTCCGGTGCAAAATATATGACCCAAGAAGGTAATGGGTCAGTAATGGGTCTGGGTCTGGTCCGACCCGGTCAGACCGAGTCAGCCCAACCCAGTCTGGGCCAACCCAATCTAGGTCAACCTGTTCAGACTCACTGTGTAACACCCCAAGATTCCATGGTATGCTTCTCTTTCAATAATGCAATAGCTTGGATTATACGCAAGTTCGAGATTCTAACACACCGCGACTAATCAGAGTAACCATTTTGAATAGTAATACCCACTTTTTGAAATTATATAAATTTTATTTTTCAAAATGGACTTCATTTTTGGATTTGGAATATCGAAATTAAACTATGTTGAATTTTTGGTATTTTTCCAAGAACTCCCAATTTTCGTTGAATAGTGAAAAATACTTAAAAACAACTTTTTTCATCATAATAATTTATAGTGATAATGTATACTATTGAGTGGTTTTAAAGTATAATTACAATATAATTTTACCATTTTATCCAATGGTGGTCATTAGAATTAATTTCACTTTGAAATTGGACATAAACAATTGTCAAACTTTTTATTGATATTTTTTCTTAAAAACATGCTATTTGTTTTGACAACAGGAATTAATTATAAAAATAATTAATGCAGATTTAATGGTTTGAATTTGGTAAAATGGTAATCATTTTTGAATTTGGAATATCAAATATATCTTAGAGTGAATTTTTGGAATTTTTCTGAAAAACATCGATTTTTGATGAATAGTGAAACCACTAAGTGGTAGTTAAAAAACTGATTTTTCGTTTAAATAAAATTTTACCACCTCTGTGATTTGAATTTCAAAAATAAGACATAAATCATTATCATTAGGAAGTAAAATGTGGTTCAATGGTATTAAAATAATTTTTTGTGTATAGTAACTTTTAAGTTTTACTAATCGCGATTAAAGGTAATTAGTGTAATTTAAGGTAAATATAATGATATAATAATATGAAATTATCTTTACATATGTCCTACACTTATTGGATGAGTCTTGGATGACCCAGACAATCCATGGGTCAACTTGGGGTCCCCATGGAGCCACTTTGGAAAGAGAATGACATTAATAACTTTTTATTTAAAGTAAAAATAAAAGTGTCACAAACATGTATTGTTCTACTAAAACAATTTTTACATGGGGTTATACAAGTCATATTTTTTACTATAAATTGTAATTGAAAATCTAAAACTATTTCCTACATCATGATATTTTTTCTATAATATTTAGACATTATATAATTTGAATTTCTTATGACACCATGATGATGCAGCGATTACCTCATTAATTAACGATTCAAATAAAGTGAAAAGATAATGTAAAATATAGAACATACACTTATCAAAAACCTATTGGATGGGTGTATTTCGAACCATTATCACCTTATCCTCTAAATATATAATTGTGGGACCTTTGAAATCTGAAAATCACTTCATAATAATGTAACATTTCATGACTTTCCAAGAGTGCCCCTCCTCTCCTCTTATAAAAGGCCCCCACCTCTAACGCCTTATTCACACCTTCAAGAAATTTGGCTCAGCCAATTTCTCCCCAAATACTCTCTCAAATTTCCTCTTTTACACCTAGAATCCTTACTTTTGTCATAAGTCTTCCCAACGAAGCCTTTGGCTCAAATCAAAAAGAGTTACCCGATTTTAAGGTAATGTCTTCTCTTATGTTCTTTTGTTTTATTTTGCTTCTCCAACCCCTTAAACTCTTTTTATTCCTTTCTTTTGTAAAAAAAACAGTATATTAAATATACTAGGATTTTTTTATGAGATGGATTTGATTTTCACTTACAAACACCTTCGTCTAAGGGTTAAAGAACATAATGTTTCTGTGAGTGGCGAATTACTGCCTCACGAAACGATGATTGTTCAATATTCTTTTAACACCTCTCATAGTGGCCATTAATATGAAACTATATTTATATTTGATATATATTATTTTTATGTTTTACTTATGCTTCTGTATTTTTCATTTATGGCATACCTTTATGATTTCCATTATGGGTAAACGCGATAATTTCATTTTAAGAAGTACGGACTACCACCCCCTCACAGTGATTTGAATCATTAATTCCATATGTGGGATGTATAAAGGATAGAGTAAATGATATTATATATGATATTATACTGGAATTATAATATACATTTATTTCATTATGATTTCACTCCATTAAATACGAAATAGAAATGAAAGTAGCATTCATGCGTACGTACATCTTACCGTCTCCATGAACGGTGCATTTCATTTCTTACTTCTAAATGTTATGTAATATTATAAATGAATTTATATACTAGATATATATGATATATATGATATCTAAATCATGAATATAATTCTGGAGATTATGGATATTATACCACATAAACAACTTGTAATTGTAAGAAGTTTATTGTTGACTCAAGTGCCAAAGATCGACAAAACGACCGTTAATAACTTAAATAATTACATAATGTTCATAACATGGTAATAAGGGATATAAAAGGAATAATGAACTTGAAAAAGGTTCTTAACCAAGTAGAAATTAACTCTATTTTATTATTCATGAGGTTAAATAATGATCGAGTCAAGTCGGACACGAGGTAAGGGACTTCGTCTCAATATCCTTTCATTGATGTATATTTTGTTTTATACACAACTTTCTTTTATACAGTGTATAAAACCCTTTGACTTTTACGTTAATTCAAAAGGAATCTTTCATATGAATCATTTTTACTAAAATACAAAAGGAATATTTTGTCTTACGTACACGGTGACAACGACTACTCTACCACCGTGACCATTATTTGAGTTTAAGCTTCCTCTACAAGCCATAAATTTTTTTAAAATGAAAAATAAATACCAAGTTTTAATTTTCTTTTATTTGGTATTGAAAATGGTTTTATTATATCAATGTTTTGTATTGATATCTTGTGATTGAAATGTGGAAATGTTATGTTTCCTTTATTCATGTTTTATGTGATACGATTATTTTATAATTTATGATATGTTTAAACCTTTTCATATAAGGAATGCATTGGACTTAATAAGTGACGGGTGGAGCCCGCTATAGCTCCTCGATGCATCGGTAGGTCTCATGAGACAAACTAGTGTCTTGGCATGAGGCCTTGAAAAAATGTTATTTGTAGTCTTGGCACGAGGCCTTGACTACGTGGTTATGATAGTCTGGCATTATGAATTCCATCATTATGAAAGTGGTTATTGATATTGCATGTGGTTATTCGACTAGTAGAATATCCATGTGAATAAGTAAATGGAATTATTTCATTCTATTATTTCCATATTGTGCTGAAGTTCAAGTTTAAAAGTTTTTTTTTAGTTATACATTGCCTTAAATGTTTATGTTTATTTATGAAATTTTTTCCTATATTGTTATCCTTACTGACCATCTGAGCTCACCCCTTTCAATGTATTATTTTTCCCAGGATGTGAAGAAGTATTTTATGAATGACCTATAGAGATAGTATGAGGGGATATGAATAAAAGATGTTATTGTAGTTTTATTTTTACTTTATGATGTAATTTAAGACTTATGAATATATCTAGTGTTTCCAAGTCTACTAAACTAATCGGTCTTTCGAGACTTGTCTTTTGTGATCATGCCAATGTTACGTAATAATGCACCGACTCTAGGTAACTGGGGTCAGGGAATTACAGTTGGTATCAGAGATATTTTAGTACTAACCTTGCAAGCTAGATTTAGATAAACTCTGATTAAGGCACATAGCCCAAAGATAGACTTTGACGATTAGTATAGAAGAACTTCCTATAATTTTGGTATTCTAGAGATTTGGTGAGTTTTTTGAGCAATACATCCCTCTATGGATACGAGAAGATAGAGGCGACTCTGGAACAGATGTACATAGGTGTAAAACCCGAAAACACCGCTTTGAGCTAGACTCAAATGGGAACTTGTGCACGACAACGGGCCTTGCTGCACTCTTGGTTACGAAACTCCCAGGGGATATGCTTAGGATAATTCTCATTTTCTTTACAAACCATTATGAAGGGTTTATGATTATATACATTCACAAAGAATTTTTTTTTTATGAATATGGATTATATCCATACACTGCTCAATTTATGTTAGGTGTTTTGCAAGTTTGTTATTTTGTATTTCGATTTATAATCTAATCTAGTATATACCATTGTTTAGAAATGGCGCCTAGTGGAAGTAATGGAAACAGTATCAATGCACGCCCTCCATATAGGGATTTCCCTCCTACTCAAGATAATTATAGTGGAGCTGGTGATACAACTGGTGTTGATCAGCTTATCACCATAATGGGAAAACTCACTCAGATTATGAATAATAACCTTACTCGTATGGAGCACCCTGATCCGCAATGTGGAATATCAATGTTAGATCGCTTCATGAGGCAAAAACCACCAACATTCAATGGGAGTACAAATCCCTTAGTAGCTGAGCAATGGATAAATTCCTTAGAGAAAATATTCCATGCCTTGGGGAGTAGTAAAAGGGAAAAGGTTATCATGGTAGTTTACCGCCTCGGTGGAGATGCTGATCAATGGTGGTCATTGATTCAATACATGAAGGAAGATGATGAAGTATCAAATATGGAATGGAGGGAGTTCAAAGATATTTTCTTAGAAAAATACTTTCCTCGTGACCATTGAGAAGATATGGAAAGGCAATTTCTGAGTCTGAGGCAAAAGGAGGATGAGAATGTCGCAAAGTATGAGTCTAACTTTACAAGGTTAGCGAGGCATGCTGCAGATTATACACATAACCCAAGAAGTAAGATTGATCGTTTCTTTGATGGGTTAAAACCATTTCTCTGTCCTGCTTTAGTATCACAATCTTTCTCAACGTACGAAGAAATAGTCTCATGTTCTATCAAGATAGAAACTGAATTCTCTAAATATTATGACAATAAAGTAAAGAAAGAGAAGAAGAGAATGGTGGAACAAGAGATAGATAAAGGGAAAAAGGGAAGTAAGGATTTTCCATTATGCTATTATTGTGGGAAGAATCACCACGGTGCTTGCCTAAAAGGAATGGGGGTTTGTTATAAATGTGGAGAAAAAGGTCACCAGGCTCGTGATTGCAAGGGAAAGAAAGAGGTTTTCAATGTTAAAATGCTACAATTGTAGAGAAATGGGGCATTATGAAAATGAATTTCCTAAGAGTCATGGAAATTTACCTTCGAAAAGGTCAGGGGATCAAGTCCAATCTTATGCTGTTACGATAGTTGAAGTGGAATAATTAATGTATTGGTGCTTTTGGACTCAAGGATTATATTCTGGTTATAAGAATAATGTGATATATATATAAGGATTGTAATGTAGTACTTGTTGTTTTCATTAAGGTTTTAATATGATGAAGGTAATCATATTTTTAGTATGTGACAACAGGAGAAACTTTACTTTGTTTGGGGAATCTGATGAATTGATTTTGGAATTTAGAGACCTTTTAGAGAAAGTCTGGAAAAAGGTGTTTTGGATAACTATAATGGTCGGAATGGATTAATTTTAACTTTGGATAGTATTATTTAAAGTTAATACATTTCTGAAGATTATTTTTGGAATATTATAATACTATAGTTTTAGGAAAAGGACAACCTGCAGGTCGGGGGATAACCCATCGCGTCAGACAAAGCTGCCGGAATCAAACCCACAACTATAGTGTGAAAGGCCTTTATTACCTACCACTAGCCTACAGTAAGTCCCTGGTTATTACAAAATAGTTTTCCTAATCTAAATGGTATGTGTTAATATTTGGAACCTTATACAATTATGATAAATAGAATATTTTTGAGTTCTATTAACTTTTGGAGTGAAAGATGGGTTTGTGGTAAAAATTTAATAAAGAATAAAAATCTACATGACAAGTAAGTATATTTCCTTAAATTCTAAGTAAATCTCCTAAATAAATTCCTCAACTTTATGAAAGGTAACTTAAAACAAAAATGTTGTCGGTTAACTTTTCCAATTGGGGAATCAATGATCGTTTAACCAATCACAAGTTTGTGATTTTCTTGTAGTTAACTTTCTTCTAATCTTGTTTTCTACAACTCTCCATCATACCTTGATGGTTTGTTTCTCCTCCATATCCATGTTTTCATAGAATCCTATTATGGGCTATCTCGGGTGACCTTTTTACTTCTCTTTCTTTCTTTTAAAGTTATATTTTTATTAACCCTATCTTCGATATGGGTTTTTCACAAAGGTATTTTTCATTTTCAACATTTTATTTTCGAAGAACATTTTCAAATTGTGAGGACGTAATTTATTAAAGGAGGGGGGAATGTAACACCCCAAGCTTCGATGGTACGCTTCTCTTTCAATAATGCAATAGCTTGGATTGTACGCAAGTTTGAGATTCTAACACACCGTGACCAATCAGAGTAGCCATTTTGAATAGAAATACCCACTTTTTGAAATTATATATATTTTATATTTCAGAATGGACTTCATTTTTTGATTCGGAATATCGGAATTAGCCTATCTTTAATTTTTGGTATTTTTCTGAGAACATCCAATTTTCGATGAATAGTGAAAAATACTTAAAATTTTTTTTTTAATAAAAATAATTTATACTGATAAATTATACTATTGAGTGGTTTTAAAGTATAATTATAATATACTTTTACCATTTTATCCAATGGTTGTCATTAGAATTAATTTCTCTTTGAAATTTGACATAAACAATTGTCAATCTTGTGATTGATATTCTTTCTTAAAAACATGCTATTTGTTTTGACAACGGGAATTAATTATAAAAATAATTAATGCAACTTTTATGTTTTGAATTTGGTAAAATGGGAATCATTTTTTAATTTTGAATATCAAATATATCTTAGAGTGAATTTTCGGTATTTTTCTGAAAAACATCGATTTTTGATGAATAGTGAAACCACTAAGTGGTAGTTAAAAAACTAATTTTTCATTTAAATGAAATTTTATCACCTCTACGATTTGAATTTCAAAAATCTGACATAAATCATTGTCATTAGGAAGTAAAATGTGGTTTAATGGGATTAAAATAATTTTTGGTGAACAGTAACTTTTCAGTTTTATTAATCGCGATTAAAGGTAATTAGTGTAATTTAAGGTAAATATAATGATATAATAATATTAAATTACCATTACACTTGTCCTACACTTATTGGATGAGTCATGTACGACCAAGAAAATTCATGGGTCAACTTGGGGGCCCTATGGAGCCACTTGGGTAAGAAAATGACATTAATAACTTTTTATTTAAAGTAAAAAATAAAAGTGTCACAAACATGTGTTGTTTTACTAAAACAATTTTTACATGGGGTTATACAAGTCATATTTTTTACTATAAATAGTCATTGGAAATATAAAACAATTTCCTACATCATTATATTTGTTTATAATTTTTAGACATTCTATAATTTAAATTTTGTATGACACCATGATGATGTAGTGATTACCCCATTAATTAACGATTTAAATAAAGTGAAAAGATGATGTAAAATATAGAACATAAACTTGTAAAAAAACCTATTGAATGGGTGTATTTAGAACCATTATCACCTTATCCAAGAAATATATAATTTTGGGACCTTTTAAATCCGAAAAGTACTTCATAATAATGTAACATTTCATGACTTTCCAAGAGTTCCCCTCCTCTCCTCTTATAAAAGGTCCCCACCTCTACCACCTTATTCACACCTTCAAGCCATTTGGAATGGAAAATATCTGCCAAAATACTATCTGAAATTCCCTCTATTACACTTAGAATCCTCACTTTGGTCAGAAGTCTTCCCAAGGAAGCCTTTGGCTCAAATCAAAACAAGTTACCCGATTTTAAGGCAATGTCTTCTCTTATGTTCTTTTGTTTTATTTTGCTTCTCGAACCCCTTAAACTCTTTTTATTCCTTTCTTTTGTAACAAAACCAGTATCTTCAATATACTAGGATGTTTTTATGAGAATTATTTTATTTATAGTGACACACACCTTCATCTAATGGGTAAAGAACATACTATTTCTGTGAGTGGCGAATTACTGCCTCACGGAACGATGATTGTTCAATCTTCTTTTAACACCTCTCATGGTGGAAATTAAGATGGAAATATATTTATATATGATAAATATTATGTTTATTTTTTCCTCATACTTCTTTATTTTTCATTTATGGTATACCTTTATGATTTTCATTATGGGTAAACGCGATAATTTCATTTTAGGAAGTGCGGACTACACCCCCTCAAAGTGATTTGAATCGTTAATGCCATATGTAGGACATATAAAAGATGGAGTAAATGATATTATATATGATATTATACTAGAATTATAATATACCTTTATATCATTATGATTTCACTCCATTAAATACGAAATAAAAATGAAAGTAGCGTTCATGCGTACGTACGGCTTACCGTCTCCATGAACGGTGCATTTCATTTCTTACCTCTAAATGTTATGTAATATTATAAATGAATGTATCTACTGGATATATATGATATATATGATATCTAAATCATTAATATAATTCTGGATATGATGGATATTCTACCATATAAACAACTTGTAATTATAAGAAGTTTATTGTTGACTCAATAACCAAAGATCGACAAAACGACCGTTATTAACTTAAATAATTACATATTGTTAATAAAATGGTAATAAGTGATATAAAAGGAATAATGAACTTGAAAACGGTTATTAAGAAAGTATAAATTAACTCTAGTTTATTATTCAGGCGGTTAAAGAATGATCGAGTCAAGTCAGACACGAGGTAAGGGACTTCGTCTCAATCTCCTTTCATGTGTGCATATTTTGTTTTATACACAACTTTCTTTTATACGATGTTTAAACCCCTTTGACTTTTAAGTTTATTCAAAAGTAATATTTTATACGAAGCGTTTTTACAAAACAATAAAAGGAATGTTTTGTCTTACGTACGCGGCGACAACGACTTCTCCGCCATCGTGACCATTATTTGAGTTCCAGCTTCCTCTACAAGCCATAACTTTTTTTAAAATGAAAAATAAATACCAAGTTTTAATTTTATTTTATTTGTTATTGAAAATGGTTTTATTATATCAATGTGTTGTATTGATATCTTGTGATTGAAATGTGGAAATGTTATGTTTCCTTTATGCATGTTTTATGTGATACGATTATGTTATGGTTTATGATATGTTTAAACCTTTTCATATAACGAATACATTGGACATAATAAGTGATGGGTGGAGCCTGCTATAGCTCCTCGATGCATCGGTAGGTCTTATGAGACAAACTAGTGTCTTGGCACGAGGCCTTGACAAAATCTTATTTTTAGTCTTGGCACGAGGCCTTGGCTATGTGGTTATGATAGTCTGGCATTATGCATTCCATCATTATGAAATTGGTTATTGATATTGCATGTGGTTATTCGACTAGTAGAATATCCATGTGAATAAGTAAATGGCATTATTTCGTTTTATTATTTCCATATTATGCTAAAGTTCAAGTTTAAAAGGCTTTTGTTTTAGTTATACATTGCCTTAAATGTTTGTGTTTATTTATGAAAGTTTTTGCTATATTGTTATCCTTAATGAGCATCTGAGCTCACCCCTTTCAATGTTTTATTTTTCCCAGGATGTGAAGAAGTATTTTATGAATGACCTGTAGGGATAGTATGAGGGGATATAAAGACGAGATGTTGTTGTAGTTGTTTTGTACTTTATGATATAATGTAAGACTTATGAATGTATCAAGTGTTTCCAAGGCTACTAAACTAATCGGTCTTTTGAGACTCGATCTTTTGTGATCATGCCAATGTTACGTAATAATGCACCGACTCTGGGTAACTAGGTTCAGGGCGTTACATGATGGGTCTGACTTGGCCCATTAGGCGAGCAAGCCCGCTAAGTTTTGACCCGGTCCGCTGGGCCCAGCCCAGCGGACCGTGAGGACGGTTCGGCCCGGTAGTCACCATGTAGGCGGCTCGGTAACTCGGCCCAGGAGACCCGGCCGGTTCGGCCAGCGACACCATGGGGGACGTCGTAGGTCGGATGAGGAGGTCGGTGGTCGGGAGCCCAGTAGGTATGTCGCGTGGGGCGTGGGTAGGCCAGCTGGTCATCGGCAAACCGTGGGTTCACTGGGCAGTATGCTGGGGTGCAAGCATTGCGCCGAGGCACCGGGCAGGCTGCCGGTAAGGCGCGGTGGCATGGGGCAGGCCGCCGGCAAGGCGCGGGGGCACCGGGCAACGCGCCGGTGGGGCGCGGGGGCACCGGGCAGCACGCCGATGGGGCGTGGGGGCATCAGGCATTGTGTCGGCGGGGCAAGGGGGGGTGACGAGTAGCGCTCTGGTGGGACGCGGGCTGCACGCCGGGGTGCCGCAGGGCGCAAGGGTGTTAGACAGGCCACCGGTGGGGCGCGGGGTCACCGGGCAGCACGCCAACGGGGCGTAGGGGTGTCGGGCAGTGCATCGGTGGGGTGCGGGGGTGCCGGGCAGTGCGTCGGTGGGGTGCGGGGGGTGTTGGGCAGCGCTCCGATGGGACGCGGGCAACGCGCCGATGTGTTGTGGGGGCATCATGGTTCACTGAGGTTGCGGGTAGCGTGGCCCTTGTTCACCATCTTCATTATCATCGCCTCTTTTCCAATCCATCGTCATCGAACATGAACAAACAAGGGGAGGGTCAGACTGTGTTTGTGCGGCCCGAGCCCTCCTCGTTACGGTGACAGAATTTGGAAATTCTCATACTATATCTTTGTTCAATGGAGAATGATGTTTATATTCAAATAGAAAATAACACAAATCTCCCTACCTTTGAATTCGGTGATCGACGACGGAGTCGCGGAAGGCGGTCGTCATTCCGTCAAAGTCGAAGGAAGAAGAGCTCGAGGAAGACGAGTCGAGATGACATCGTTTGCATTCCTTTTGGGTGGAAGTGCTTCCCTTTCCTTCCCTGGGTTGAAGAACGATGAAGATGGCATTCTTCATTCTTCGTTCTTCGTGGGAAATGGTTCTTCGTTGGAGGAATAATTCTCCAAGGGTTGGGAGTCGCGTCTTTTTGCCATCATTTCTCCACTTGAAGAAGTCATCCCAAAACCTTTCCCCAAGCTTCCTTTATATAGGAGAGGGAGGGTTTGTCTAAAATTACATTGGCACGTAATTCAAATTTTGTGAATTAAAAGAGTGGTCCCCACCTAATTAAATTCATGAGAGGTGTCAGGTTTAATTAGGTGGATTGGCAAGAGGCTCTCCCGCATTAATGAGGGAGAGGTGGGAGGTTTTATCCTCCACCATTAATAAGAGTCGGGTGGTACCCACCCCTATCATTTAATAGAGAGGTTATGGGTCTCAATTGGTCCCTACATCGTAACCACTCACGGGAGGTTATGTGCGGGTGTGCCCCACCACCATAACCTTCCAAGGGAGGTTCAGGTGTGGTGGCCCCCACCTCCAACCTCCCATTGGAGGTTTTAACCACCCATATAAAATAAAGTTAATACTTTATTTTATTCAATTTAATTAAACCTCAAAAAACTAACTTCCAAACTCGCCAGAATGCTACTGCGGTGAAGGTCTCACTAAGAAATTACTAACACTTCGAGTTCAATGGTGCCCTCAGATTTTAGTTCTGAGCATCAGTTCAAAGTTATAAAAATCACGCTCATACATTTACTAAACATACTTGAACAAAACATCAGAAATTGATTTTGGGCACACCGGGCCTTAGAATCAAGCATCGTCAGAAACTACAGACTCGTAAAATTCCCATGTATTTAAAAAAATCATGGAAATTCCGGGTCTTTACATTATCCCCACCTCAGGGCTTTACATCCCCGTAAGATACGACTCGAACTAAGGGAACAAAATAAGGTATTGAGTACGCATCTGAGCCTCTCGCTCCCATGTGCTCTCCTGGAGGTTCTCGTGCGACCAGTGAACACCCACCAAAGGTATCGACCATCCACATAGGACCTTCTCCTGTCAATCCTCAATCTCTATTGAAACCTCCATGAAAGTCTCCCCACCATCTATGTCTAGCTCTCCATGGTCGATGATGTGGGATGGGTCGTACACGTATCTCCTCAGCTGAGATACATGGAAGACGTTGTGTAGCTGATGCAGCTGAGGTGGAAGAGCCAAGCGGTAAGCCACCTTGCCTACTCAGATAAGAATCTAGAAAGGTCTGATGAACCATAGAGATAACTTTCCGCCTTGGCCAAATCTCTGTAGAACTCCTCAAGGTGAGAACCGTAGGAAAACGTGGTCGCCATCCTCAAACTCTAGAGGTCTCTTTCTCCTATCAGCATATCACTTTTGTCTACTCTGTGCAGTTTTCATCCGTTCCTGGATGATCTGCACCTTCTCAGTGGTATCCCGCACCATCTCTGGTCCCACTAGTGCCAACTCCCCTGGGTTTGTCCAGTACAGTGGTGATCTGTACGGTCGTCCGTACAAGGCCTCAAAAGGTGTCATACCAATGGTGGAGTGATAGTAGTTGTTGTAGAAAAACTCCACCAAAGGTAGGTGATCCTCCCAGCTGTGAATGAAGTCGAGGAAACATGCATGGAGCATGTCCTCGAGGGTCTGGATGGTCCCCTTGGTCTGACCATCTGTCTGAGGATGGAAGGCGGTGATTAGACGTAGTTGTGTCTCGAAATCCTCCTACAACCCCTTCCATAGCTGAGAAGTGAAGCGTGTGTCACAGTCAAAGACAATAGAAGAATGTACTCCATGAAAACACACTATCTCCTGCACATATAGGCATCTCATGCTCTCAATTGAGCCATGCTCTCTGATCGGTAGGAAGTGGGCTGACTTGGTGAGTCGGTAGACGATCACCCATATCGAATCGTGACCCCTGGACGTATGTGGAAGAACCGTCACGAAGACCATGCATATCCCATCCCACTTCCAGTCTAAGCCCTCTAAAGGCTGGACCAAGCCTGCCGGTACCTATTGCTCTGCCTTCACTTGCGGATAAGTGAGGCATCGAGAGACAAACTCTGCTATAGCCTTCTTCATACCTGGCCACCAATGATATCGTTGAAGGTCCTGGTACATCTTTGCCACACCTGGATTTACCGCCAGAGGGGAAGTGTGGAACTCCCTTAACAACTCCTCCTGAAGTTCAACTGGTACCAAGGTACGTCCTCTAAAGAAGATGACGTGCTCCCCACCTTCAAAAAATCCATCAGGTTCATGCCCTGTGGATATCTGGGCACGTCGCGTCTCACAGTCAGAGTCCCCATGTTGTGCCTCCCTGACTCGCTAAAGAAGTGGGGGAGTGACTGTAAGAGACTATAGATATGTTGCTCCATCCCTATCAACAAAATATATCTTCAAGGTAGCTAGATGCACTGTCACCTCTACCAGTAGTTGTATACCAGTCCTCATGTTGAGCGCATCCGAAAAAACGTTCCCTTCCTAGAAGTATAGAATATCTCAAAGTCATAGTCCTAGAGGAACTCAAGTCATCGCTGCTATCTCAGGTTCAAGTCCTTCTATGAGAATATATTCCTGAGACTCTTGTGATCAGAGTACATGGTAAAACGTTTGACCATCAGATAGTGTCGCCATATATTCAAGGTGAAGACCACTACTGCTAACTCCAGGTCATGGGTAGCATAGTTCTTCTCATTTTGTCTCACCTGCCGAGAACCATACGCGATCACAGCTCGCTCCTGCATCAGGGAACACCCGAGTCTGGTCCTTGATGCATCGCAGTAGACTACGTACCCTATGCCTTTCTCTGAAATCCTCAAGATGGGGGGCACTAGTTAGCCTCTACTGAAACTCCTGAAAGCTCTTCTAGATTCTCAATGACCACACAAAGGGCTTCCCCTCCTTCGTCAAGGCTGATAGCGGTGCTGCGACTCTGGAGAAATCTAGAACGAATCTCCAATAGTATCCAGCCAAGCCCAGGAAACTCTATACCTCTGTTACACACTTGGGTGGCTCCCACGCATGTACCTCCTCAATATTTTCTAGATCCACTACAACTACAGCCTCTGATCTGACATGCCCCAAAATGTGAACCTCTCGAATCCAAAACTGGCACTTCAAGAGCTTACCATAAAGCTGGTTCTCTCAGAGTGTGTCTAGTACTACCTGCAAATGGTAGGAATGCTCTTCCTCAGTAGTCAAGTAGATCAGTATGTCGTTGATGAAGACTACAACAAAGCGATCGAGGTAAGGATGGAATATTATGTTCATGAGACTCATGAACACTGCTGGAGCATTGGTTACGCCAAAGGGAAAACCAATAACTCTTAATAGTTGTAACGACACCTGAAGGCCGTCTTCTGTGCATCCGAATCTTAGAATCTGAGCTAGTGATAGCCCGATCTGAGGTATATTTTTGAGAACCATCGTGCTCCCTTGATCTGATCAAAGAGGTCGTCAATCCTCGAGAGTGGGTACTAGTTCTTCACGGTCACCTGGTTCAAGAAATGATAGTTGACACAGAGCCTCAATCTCCCATCCACTTTCTTGGCGAACAGAATCGGGGCTACCCATGGAGAAACACTGGGATGAATGAATCCCTTCCCCTACAAGTCCTATAACTGTACCCTCAGCTCGCGAAGCTCAGCAAGGGCCATCCGATATGCGGGAGTAGATATCAGTGTCGTCCTGGGGTATAGGTCAATGTAGAAGTCCACATCTCTACGAGGAGGTAATCCTGGAACATTGTCAGGGAAAACATCTGCGTACTGGTCCACCACTACAGGATATGTCGGACTCTCCACATCAACTACTCCAAGGGTAAGGCAAGCCAACTAGTGAGTGATCGGCTGCACCCTCTTCCATGTAAGTCTACCCTATGCTGCAAAGGTTCCCTCCTCTCCAGTGAAGGTGAACCTGGTCTCATCCATGCGGACACACCGCACTTTGTGCCTAATACAGTGGATATGAGCATGGATTGTAGATAACCAATCCATAACCAAGATGATGTCTTAAGGCCTCGACGCTCCTACGAGGAGATCTCAGTCGAAGCTCTCACCTCCTAGAGTAAGCTCCAATTGCCGGAACCAGTGTGTAATCATCAAGTCTCCTCTCGTAGGAGTCTCTAGCCGTATGTATCAAGCCAACGGCTCTGTCAGAATCTCCGAGATCTAAATGAGGGAAGTGGAAATGAAAGAGTGATAAGAACCTTTCTCTATAAAAACTGCAGCTAAGGTGTAATAGAAACAAATCGTACCTTGAATCATCTCCAGAGCATCGTGATCGTAGGCCTCAGCTGCCTCAAGTTGTGCTCTGCCCTGTCCACCTGTTCCCTGCGGTCGGGGTGGACCACCTGGTGGTGGTCATGGTAGCACCTCATAACGTCGTCCACCTCCAACTGCATGGCCAGATCCTCTGCCACATCCGCATGTGCCCTGCATACCACCTCGATAGTACATCTACCTCTTTCTGGGAGGTCCCTCAACTAACTGTTGATCATTAGAACGGCAGTTCGGACAGTTACGAGCCATGTGACCAAGCCTGCCGCATGAGTAACATTGTCCGTTCCTGGCATGACTGGCTATGTCTCCACTCTAGGTGCCTCACACAACCGATCCTGAGTCGTGCAGTCGACCACCTTTGGGTCTATTCCTCTTGAACATCTGTGTCATCTGTCTACTTCCAGCTGTAGAAGACTCTGCTGCAAGTCAACTAGTGGTGGGGCTCACTACTAGAGACTGATCAGCAAGGAAACTCTCCACTCAAAGGGCTCACTCCAACACTCCTGCCTACGTCGGGATGCTGTGGGAGATAATTGAAGCTCTAATCTCTCGCCTGAGTCCCTGCTCAAAGTTTCGGGCCCTCAAGAATGGGTCTTGTACCATATCGGTGGAGTAGCGCGAGAGGTCGGTGAAACTTGATGAGTACTGAGTTACACTCATGCTGCCCTACTGTAGATGAAGTAGCTCTAGTATCTGCACTGCTCGAAGGGTGGCCAGTACAAACTCTGCCCGGAAAAGAATCTCAAAGTATGACCATAGAAGTGTCACCTCGTCATGCAACTGGAGCATCAGGATCCACCATCTACCTGATGTTGCCTGAAGGAGGCTGGCATCAAGGATCACCATAAAGTTGGATGGTTTCCCTACCAAACTGAAGACTCTCACCATAGCCTCCAGCCAATCCTCAACTGCCTACCGGTCCGTCTCTCCCCTGAACCTGGGTGGCCTCTGGCGCTGGAACTCATGCAGTGTGCTCAAGCGGGGTGCACTCTCTACTGCTGGGGGTGGTGGCATCAGTGGCCCAACGGGAAGTAGTACCATTGGTGCCTCCACTAGTGCCTCAACTGGAAGAGGGCCAGGTACTGAGGCCTCGTCGCTCGGTGGGCTGTCAGTATGTACAACTCTCAGGGATCTATAATGTCATCCGCGGGGAGGCATCCTGAAAGAAAAAATTGTGACATAGTTAAAATACTATACCTGGTGAGCTGACCTGGTTGATCTGACTTAAAGAAAAACTTTTGAAAACACACACGCAATCAGTTTTTTCATGCACTGAGTTGGAAATCAGAAATCAGGTTCCTTGTGTATTGATATGTCGGTCGCCCGGACCAAAAATGGACTCCCTGAACTGAAAACCACACTTAGTACCCTTAACACTATTGATTCAGAGAAAAGAAATATCAAAGTCCTAAGTTCTGCGGTAGAACCAACGTCATCTGATACCAATTTTTCATGACCCGTCCCTCGGGGCCCGTATCGTGACTACCCCAAGCCCACCTTCTATAGGCCAGAGGCTGGTGACTAGAACCAAATGCGTAATTCCCTAAAACTGGGAATGCATTGCCTTTATAAATCGTAAACACACACAACTAGAGTACAAGCGGAAGCAAAAAATAAGTAAAATCTGTTGCAAGAGTACTGAAGTAAAGGGGGTCCAGAATACAATCCCAACTGTAAAGTAAAAATACAACTGAAAATAAGTACAACTGAAAAAGGGATAAATAGCTGAAAGGTGAAAGCAGCTCATGGATCGTCCTCCGGGGTTCCTAACTGAAGGGTAGGTACAGATGCCCTCCTTAGCACTCCATGTCTGTCAGACTCCACCATGTACTGATACGTCATTAGTTCCTCCTCGGGGTACCGTCCAGTCCTCGTACACTCCACCTCTGTCAGCATTGTCCGTCGTCTACATCCAACACAACGAGGTGTGGACATAGCCCGTGTAGGGGTGAGTATAGAAATACTCAGTAGGGACCTCGAGAGCCTCAAGGTCTCACAAAATCCCACAAGGATAAACCACAAAGTATGATTTCAACAGATAACCATTACTTAGGTATATGCCCATACATATACCTATGTTATCAAGTAACTCATCTCAATCATGAGGAAAACACGAAGGTCATTGACTCAGCTCAAACCCGGATTTTTCATAATTGAAACCATGGATGCTGGAGAAATCCTCCCCTATTGAGTACAGTGGGCCTGTTGTGACTCTAACGATCTTCTCACTAACCATGGACTGCTGAGGTACTCCTTTTGTCGAGTAACGCGGGTCTACTGCCAACTAACAGGCATTCCGTCTATTATGTGTTTGTCGCCAACAATCGGGTGATCCCCCTAATAGCCTATAGAGGTACTCCTCCTGTCAAATATCACAGGTCTTCTGCAAACTACCAGTCGCTCTATTCACCATTGGTCTACCTCAAAATACTGGGTGATCCCCACTAGGCTATTCGAGTATCTCCCAGTCGAATCGGACAAGGAGTCATCAGGTCTATAGCTACTAGGTCTCTGCACTCTGTCTGCTCATCACCGAAAGGATCCACTCCACGAGCTGCTGGTCGATACTCCATATAACAACCCATACTTTACATAAATTTTTAATACTTCAAAATTTATGTACACTTATTACAACATATAACAAAACCTTGAAGGACCATATAGTTATAGTTTCTTTAGAAACTGGGAAACATAAACAACTGGTTCATAAAGCATCTACATTGTCTCCAACTTATTTCATCATATCTAGAGTCCCTTTTGGGATATCCTACTTAATAACCTTCTTCCTGACTTGAGGAAAGAAAACATATAAAAGGGTGAGCTCAAATTCTCAGTAAGGGTAAACAAAATAAATATCAATCACATCATATTCATAAGAACATATCATTTTGGAAATCTTAACCTGCAAAAGAGAACATAATTTCATAACATGGGGTAAATCATAGTAGTGAAATGTAATCCCAATAATCATAACTTAAAACATGAAACTTTTTGGCATACACACATAATCATAGAGAATCATTTCTTATTAGTCAAGACTCATTTCCAAGACTATCTTAGCGGACAAAGTCCATTTCTGAACTGAGTTCACTCCTCGTTTCAGTCCTGTTTCACTAAACCGGTTTAACCTGTCGTTCTAGCCATGTCTATCTCATGAGATATAAATATTTACCCAATGCATTGGAGGGAGATATAGGTCCCACCCATCTCATAATTATACCATTCTTATATGTGCCACAAAATCATAAATCATACATCATAGCATAACCCATGTAATAAAAATGGGAATCTTAAACATCATGCCATCATAACATAATCCATATAAAAGGACATCATAAAAATAATTCCATCATAACATAATCAAATCAATGTAAAAATAGGGATAGAAACAGAACCCTATATTATCTTAGATGGAAAATAATTTTGACAAAACTCTTGAACTCCATTCTTGAGGAAAATATCCTTTCTACTTCAAAAACATTTTCCTTTCATAACTTGTCATATAATTTTGAACTAAAAGAAGTTTATTAAAAATAAACTTGAAAACTTGTAAAGTAAGCTTCATGGAAATAATGTTCTAAAAATCCATTCAGGCCGTATAAGATAAAAAAACATTCTTCCCATACTTTGGCCGGAAAAGTCAAAAAGTACCTCGTACGAAAAATGACAAAAGATTCCCTTCATATATTTTACTAAAAACTCACCGAAGGGTAAAATTGGATTTAAACAATTGTAGGAGGATATAAATCATATTAAATATTGAGGAAACATGGATGTGGATGATAAATATTCCCTAGTAAATTCTGAAGTATAAGCAGTCTCGGATAAAAATTGAGATTGCGAGATTTTCCTTTACCTTAGGTCTGATTTGCTTCGTAAGTGTCCGAACCTCCTGTATAATGATTTAAATAATGTCATTGACTTATTCCAGAATCATACTCATTGTTATGATATCATATATGGCCATATTCTAAGCTTCTTATTAGTAATATTTCATTTATACTTGTTATTCGGGTGTTTATTACTTTTTGTTCTTATGCGTGTTGTGTCGAATAAATTCTTATTCTTCTCTTTAGGTTATAGATAACTCATTTCCAGAATGGTATTAATGTAATATATATCATATTCATTCATTCAGTCCATTTGTATAATCATTATGCAATGAAGATCATGTAGAACGAGTCGCATCACATCGTGGAGACGGTATTTCGTACGTACGCACGAGCGATGATATCATTCCCATGATCATGGAATTGTATTGGAGTGTATGTATACTATTTAAGAATCAATATCAATTTAAAATAATCATATATAGTTATTATTTACACCATTATACCCATCCAAGTAAGGTGGTGGTGGAAAATAGATTACACCACGGTGTGGAGACGGTATTCCGTACGTACGCACGCGTGGTGATTTCGTTTTCCGTAGGATGGATAGATGGTGAAATAGGGTTGTTTAATAATTATAATAACATATCAGTATATGATTGATACTGATGTTATTACTTCATAATTAAAAAACTAAATAAGAATAAGTGGAAGAAGAAATAATGTTGAAAGAATCGGTAACGGACATTACCTCTTCTTTGAAGCGCCTCTTTGAGACCTCCTCTAAGGGCACTAAAATTGGTCTTTGAAGAATACCAGGACCTCTAGGATGTTTCTAGGGAAGTGGAGAAGAGAATTGTTCAGTGTTTGGCCGAGATTGAAGGATCAAAGTGGTGTGAGGAAGAGAGGGAGGAGGTTCTCTTTTATAAGGGAGGAGAGGGGCACCTTAGGAAAAACTGAAAATATTATTTTATTATAAAGTCATGTTCGGTTTTTAATAGCTCCAAATTGATTTATTTCCAAGATAAGGTGGGGATGGGTCGAAATACTCTCATCCAATAGAATTTAGACAAGTTTAGGTTTCTATTTTAACCATATCATTTAGATTTAACTTTAAGTTAGATAATTTAACTTTTACTGTGTCTTCTTGTTTTCTTACACTATAAGGTTAATAAACTTACTATAACAAGCCAAACGAACCCCAAGTTTTTTATTATATATATATAACCTTATCTAAGTTATTTGGCTGAACCTTAGATTTTTAGGAATAAAATAACAGTTTATAATATAATATATTTTTTTAAAACTATTTTATGTCAATTTTGACACTATTTGGTAATTGATTTTTGTGAAAATCATAATATAAAGATTAGTTCAAAAAAAGTTAATTAAATCAGTACTAATATGTAATATTAACCTATAAAATTATTGGAATTCATAAAAAGTCTCAAATTTCATTTATTTGGGTATTTATAACATCAATTATGTCGATATTTCATTAATAAGATAATTACTGCATCATCATTGTGTCATACATAAATTAAATTATTTGGAGTCTAAAAATTAAAAATAAAATACCATTATTTAGGAAATCTTTTTAGATTTCTAATGAATATTTATAGTCTTATGTATAACCCTATATTAAAAATGATTTAGTTATTAAACTTTGATTTTAACTATTTTAACCCTTCTTTAAATAAATTAATAATAAATGTCCAAATCTAATCCAAGTGGGCCTAAATCGTCATATTTTATTCCTAAGGTTGTTTTTTGTCGAATTACACTTATCCAATAGAATTATGACATGTGTTAGGGTAATAATAATAACATTTTTACCCTTAATTTCGCTAATTACTTTTAACCGTGGTAAAAAAGTAAAAAGTTACTATTCACCAAAAATTATTTTCATCTCATTGAACCACATTTTAGTCCTTTATATTAATCGCGTCTCTCGGATTTTTGAAATTCCACTCACAGAAGCGGTAAAATTATGTTTTATGTAAATTTTCAAATTCTCCTAGGAGGTGGGTAAAAGACGGTGAAAAGTTCAATATAATTTTTATATATCTAAAACTATTATAAAATGACTCCAATGAATTGCATTGAACTTATATAGGTATTATGTATCAATTTTGACATAAAATAAATAATTATTTAAATAAAAAGTCGGTTTTTAAAGAGTAACCCAGTGTTTTCACTATTCATCAAAAATTGAAAGTTTTTAGAAAAATACCAAAATTTCACCCTAGGATAATTTCGATATTCTGAATCCAAAAATGAAGTCCATTTTGAAAAATATAATTTAAAATTTTTTAAAAAGTGGGTATTACTATTCATAACGGCTAGTTTTAATAATATTTTAATAGCATATCATTGTTTAGTGAAACGCGGTATTGCGTACGATGCAAGCTATCAAGGAAGGTCGCGATTGCATGTAAAGAAAGACAAGCTAGTGTTGTCTGTAGTGAAAGATTCCTTTGATGATTTATATAACATAAAAACAAAATATTTCTCATAAAAGTCTCGGGTGTTATATTCTACGCCCCTTAAAATGAATTTCACCCACGAAATTCATCACTTTGTAACAAACAGATTAGGATACCTCCCCTTCATCATATCCTCAAGCTCCCATGTAGCTTCTTATAATTGGTGGTTCCTCCATAAAACTTTCACCAAGCAAGTGGTCTTGTTCCGTAGGACTTTTTCACTACGATCCAGAATCTCTATTGGCTGTTCTTCATAAGAAAGATCTTGCTCCAGCGATACATCTTCTGAGGTGAGTACATGTGAAGGATCACGTATGTACTTTCTTAGGAGAGATACATGGAACACATCATGAACTTGGGAGAGATTCAGTGGAAGCACCAATCGGTAAGCTACCATCCCAACATGATCCAGAATTTCAAAAGGACCGATATATCTAGGGCTCAACTTTCCCTTCTTTCCAAATCTCATGACCCTCTTCCAGGGAGATATTTGTAAGAACACTTTATAACCCACTTCAAACTCTAGGTCTTTTCTTCGGTTGTCGGCATAACTTTTTTGTCGACTCTGAGCTGCTCTTATGTGTTGTTGAATAGATCTGACCTTTTCTGCCATCTCATCAATAATATCAGGTCCTAATAGCTTTCTTTCCCCAACTTCATCCCAGCAAGTTGTAGTCCTGCATTTCTTTCCATAGAGAGCTTCATAAGGAGCCATCTGAATACTGGAGTGAAAGCTATTTTTATAAGAAAATTCCACCAAAGGAAGGTGTTGATCCCAACCACCTTTTAAATCCATAGAGCAAGCTCTCAACATATCTTCTAGAGTTTGAATTGTTCTTTCAGACTGACCATCTGTCTGAGGATGATAAGCAGTGCTGAAACTCAACTCTGTATCCAGAGTATGCTGAAGACTTCGCCAAAACTTTTACGTAAACCTCGGATCCCGATCAGATATAATGGAAATTGGTGCTCCATGCAATCTTACCACTTCCTTCACATATATCATGGAAAGATGATCTAGAGAGAAATCCTCTCTAATAGCGATGAAGTGTGCAGACTTTGTAAGACGATCAACTATGACCCAGATAGCATTATTGCCTTTGGATGTTTTAGGAAGTCCAGTGACAAAGTCCATAGTGATGTTTTTCCATTTCCATTCGGGTATGGGTAATGGTTGTAACATCCCCTTAGACTTCTGTCTCTCATCTTTAACTTGCTGGAAAACCAAGCATCGAGGGACATATTCAGCAACATCTCTTTTCATGTCATCCCACCAGATGTACTCTTTCTGGTCCCCATACATCTTCGTGCTTCCAGGATGAATATAGAATGAATAACTATGATCCTCATCCAGCAGCTCCTTCTTTAATTCTGGGATGGGAGGAACACAAACCCGATTCCTGAACTTTATTATCCCATCACAATCAAGGTTGAATTTAAGAATATTTCTCACCTTCTTTTGTAACTCTACATCTTCTTTCTGCACCTCTTTAATCTTCACTTGTATAGATGGTTGAACATTCAATTGAGAAAGATACGATTTTTTCCCTATCATTATAATTCCAAGATCCATCCTTTATAAATCCATAAATATTGGATCTTTTGTGATCCTCTTCATGGATAAGCTAGCATGGTCTTGTTGACTTAATTCATCGGACACCTTGTTTTCTTTCCCAGGGTGGTAATGAATTGAGCAGTCGTAATCCTTAATCAGCTCCAACCATCTTCTTTGGCACATATTCATCTCCTTTTGTGTGAAAATATACTTTAAACTTTTATGATTAGTATAAATATAACACCTTTCTCCATAAAGATAATGCCTCCAAATATTTAATGCAAAGATTACCGCAGCTAACTCCAAATCATGAGTTGGGTAATTTTGCTCATGGATTTTCAATTGTTGTGAGGCATAATCTATCACCATATCATTTTGCATAAGAACACACCCCATCCCCTTCTTGGATGCATCACTATAGATAACAAACCTTTCACCACTACAAGGAAGTGTGAGCACAGGTGCACTGGATAACCTTCTTTTCAACTCCTTGAAATTCTCTTCACATTCCTCCATCCACATGAACCTAACTCCTTTTCGAGTCAACTTGGTGAGTGGATTAGATAATCATGAAAAATATTTTACAAAACGTCAATAATATCCAGCCAAACCAAGAAAAATTCGGATCTCGGTTATTGTTGTTGGTCTCGACCATCTTTCGATAACCTCTATTTTGCTGGATCCACAGATATCCCCTCTTTTGAGATTATGTGACCAAAAAATGCAACTTTTTTAAGCCAAAATTCACACTTGGTAAATTTGGCATAAAGCTTCTCCTTTCTCAGGGTCTTCAATATAATTCTCAAGTGATCTTCAGGTTCCTCCTTGCTCTTTTAATATACAAGAATATCGTCTATAAAGACTACCACAAACTGATCAAGATAGTCTCTAAATAATCTATTCATCAGATCTATGAAGATAGCAGTGGCATTAGTAAGACCAAATGGCATCACTATAAATTCATAATGTCCATACCTTGTACGAAAAGTTGTCTTTGGTATATCCTCCCTTTTGACCCTTAATTGATGATACCCTGAACGAAGATCAATCTTGGAAAAGTATTGAGCTCTGCGTAGTTGGTCAAATAAGTCATCAATGCATGGGAGAGGATATTTTTTCTTGATAGTGATCTTGTTAAGTTCTCGATAATAAATGCAGAGTCTCATTGATCCATCTTTCTTCTTAACAAACAGAAGAAGTGCTCCCCAAGGTGACACACTAGGGAGTATGAATCCCTTATCAAGATTCTCTTGGAGTTGCTTCTTTAATTCCTGCAACTTAATTGGGGCCATTCTATAAGGTGTCTTTGAAATAGGCAAAGCACACGGTACGAGTTCTATTGAAAACTCAACTTCATGATTTGGTGGAAGACCCGAAAATTCCTCCGGAAAGACATCATCAAACTCCCATACAATGGGCATATTCTTCATCGTTATTTTCTCACCAACCATTTGAGATAAATAACCATCATTTAGTGGAATCAAAACCCATAAGATGGAAGAAATTCTCACTGGAAGGTTATGTTCATCCTTGCACCGATAGATGATCATATATTGATCTGGAATATGAAATTGACTTCCCTTCTTTGGAAATTTATATGAGCTCCATATAAAGAAAGCCAATCCATGCCAAGAATCACATAAAATTCCACTATAGGAAGGATCACAAGATTTGCAGGAAGCACTTTCCCACAAACTTCAATCAGAGAAGAATTATAAACTTTTGATGTGACTGTTGTGCCATTAGAAGTTGTCACAGCTAACTCAACATCTAATTGTTGAGGTAATACGGTGATACACATAGAAAATTCTTCAGAAATAAAAGAGTGGGTGGATCCAGAATCAAATAAAACATTTTCTACTTTAGAGTGGATGGTAAGTGTACCTTTCACCACTTCGTTATTGTACTCCACATCGCTGATATAAATTACATGTGACTTTCCTTTGTATTTGGCCTTAAGAGTTTGTTGATGTCAATCATCATCATCAACCCTTGGATTAGGGCATTGATTGGCATAATGCCTCATTTCCTTGCACTTGAAACATTGAAGGGTAGTAGGTTTATTTTGTGTATCCCTTCCTTTGTTTTCATCATTAGGCATCTTCTTCCCATTATTTCGACATTCAATTGCCCGATGACCTTATTTTCCACACTTATAACATTTTCTTGTCCCCTTAAGACAATTTCCTCCATGATTCTTTCCACACTTTGAGCATAAGGTAAAACTCATCTTCTTTTCAGTTTGATCTTTAGATTTTCCTTTGAATTCCATTTTCCTCTTCTTATCAAACCCATATGACTGATTCGTTACTCCAATCTCCATCTCAACCTTGAGAGAACATCGAACAATTTCCTCAGAGCTATTGAAGTCCCTTATGGCTAACTCCCTTCGAACACTTGGTTTTAAGCCACTAAAGAATCGATCGATCTTACTCTCAGGTTGGATAATAATACCAGAAGCGTACCTTGAAAGTCTTGTAAAATTTTCTTCGTAGGTACCAACAGATTCATCATCCTTTTTCTTTAGTTCAAGAAACTCCTTCTCCATCATTGTTCGGAGAATACGAGGGAAGTACTTATTGAAAAATATGTTCTTGAACTAGTCCCATTCCATGGACTCAATTTCATCCCTTTGCCTTGTATTTTTGATAAGATTCCACCATTGATCAGCTTGAACTTCCAAGCGACAAATTGCTAAGATGACATTATCATGTTCAGAACATTGAAGAACTGAAAATATCTTTTCAGTGGTACTGATCCATTGTTCAGCCACTAATGGATCAGTAGACCCGCTGAATAAGGGTGGACGCTGCCTCATGAAGGATTCAACAGAATGTTGCTCCTTACTTTGCTCGTTTGGAAGTCCTGCATGATTCATAGCTTGAGAAAGTTGTGTGAGCATGGCTACAAGATTTTTCATCCCAGCTCCCATAACGTTTGGTTGCTCAGGGGGACAATCATTTCATTTCCCGTCGCATTCCACATTAACACGGATCCTTCAGGTTCTAGCCATTGACTAAAACCAAGAAGAATAGTGTGAGCAACACTAATTATAATAGGAAAATCACATAATCAAGAATAAAATTTCACACTTAAGGTCTTATCATAGGTTGTTCATTGCCATTTCTAAAACACTAATATTTTGTTCTATAGTTAGACTTATCCTTAGGGTTCTTACTAAGGCTTTCACATCCTAGTTTCCAAAGGTTGACTATACCTTTCCTCTGATACCAACTATAACGACCCATACTTTACATACATTGTTAATACATCAAAATTGAAGTACAATTATTACAATATATAACAAAACCTTTAAGGACCGTATAGGTATAGCATCTTTACAAACTGGGAAACATAAACAACTGGTTCATAAAGAATCTACATTGTCTCCTACTTATTTCATCATATCTAGAGTCCCTTTTGGCATATCCTACTTAATAACCTTCTTCTTGAACTGGGGAAAGAAAACATACAAAGGGGTGAGATCAAATTCTTAGTAATGGTAAGCAAAATAAATATCAATCACATCATATTCATAAGAACATATCATTTTGGAAATCTTAACCTGCAAAAGAGATCAAAATTTCATAACATGGGGTAAATCATAGTAGTGAAATGTAATCCCAATAATCATAAATTAAAACATGAAACTTTGTTTCATACACACATAATCATATAGAATCATTTCTTATTAGTCAAGACTCATTTCCAATACTATCTTAGCAGACAAAGTCCATTTCTGAACCGAGTTCACTCCTCGTTTCAGTCCTGTTTCACTGAACCGGTTTAACCTGTCGTTCCAGCCATGTCTACATCATGAGATATAAATCTATATCCAATGCATTGGAGGGATATATAGGTCCCACCCATCTCATAATGATACCATTCTTATATGTGCCACAAAATCATAAATCATACATCATAGCATAACTCGTGTAATAAAAATGGGAATCTTAAACATCATGCCATCATAACATAATCAATATAAAAGGACATCATAAAAATAATTCCTTCAAAACATAATCAAATCAATGTAAAAATAGGGATAGAAACAGAACCCTATATTATCTTAGATGGAAAATAATTTTGATAAAATGCTTGAACTATATTCTTGAGGAAAATATCCTTTCTACTTCAAAAACATTTTCCTTTCTTAACATGTCATATAATTTTGAACTAAAAGAAGTTGATTAAAAATAAACATGAAAACTTGTAAAGGAAGCTTCATGGAAATAATGTTCTAAAAATCCATTCAGTCCGTATAAGTTAAAAAAAACATTCTTCCCGTACTTTGGCCGAAAGAGTCAAAAAGTACCTCTTACGAAAAACGATAAAAGATTACTTTCATATCTTTTACTAAAAACTCACCTAAGGGTAAAATTGGATTTAAAAAATTGTAGAAGGATATAAATAATATTAAATATTGAGGAAAAATGGATTTGGATGATAAATATTCCCCAGTAAATTCTGAAGTATAAACAATCTCGGATAAAAATTGAGATTGCGAGATTTTCCCTTACCATAGGTCTGATTTGCTTCGTAATTGTCTGAACCTCCTCTATAATGATTTAAATAATGTCATTGGCTTATTACAGAATCATACTCATTTTTATGATATCATATATGGCCATATTCTAAGCTTCTTATTAGTAATATTTCATAGCTAATTGTTATTCGGGTGTTTATTACTTTTTGTTCTTATACGTGTTTTGTCGAATAAATTCTTATTCTTCTCTTTAGGTTATAGATACCTAATTTCCAGAATGGTATTAATGTAATATATATATTATTCATTCATTCAATTCATTTATATAATCATTATGAAATTAATATCGTGTAGAACGATTCGCATCACATCGTGGAGACGGTATTCTGTACGTACGCACGAGCGATGATATCATTCCCATGATCATGGAATTTTATTGGAGTGTATGTATACTATTTAATAATCAATATAAATTTAAAATAATCATATATAGTTTTTATTTACACCATTATACCCATCCAAGTAAGGTGGTGGTGGAAAATAGATTACACCACGGCGTGGAGACGGTATTCCGTACGTACGCATGCGCGGTGATTTTGTTTTCCGTAGGATGGATAGATGGTGAAATAGGGTTGTTTAATACATATAATAAAATATCAATATATGAGTGATACTGATGTTATTAATTCATTATGAAACAACTAAAGAGGAATAAGTGGAAGAAGAAATAAAGTTGAAAGAATCGGTAACGGACATTACCTCTTCTTTGAAAAGCCTCTTTGAGACCTCCTCTTAGGGCACTAAAATTGGTCTTTGAAGAATAACAGGACCTCTAGGATGTTCCTAGGGAAGTGGAGAAGATAATTTTTCAGTTTTTGGCCGAGATTTAAGGCTCAAAGTGGTGTGAGTAAGAGAGGGAGGAGGTGCCCTTTTATAAGGGAGGAGAGGGACACCTTAGGAAAAACTGAAAATATTATTTTATTATAAAGTCATATTCGGTTTTCAATAGCTCCAAATTGATTTATTTCGAATATAAGGTAGGGAGGGGTAGAAATACTCCCATCCAATAGAATTTAGACAAGTTTAGGTTTCTATTTTATCCTTATCATTTAGATTTAACTTTAAGTTAGATAATTTAACTTTTACCGTGTCTTCTTGTTTTCTTACACTATAAGATTAATAAACTTACTATAACAAGCCAAAAGAACCCCAAGTTGTTTATTATATATATATATATATAACCTTATCTAAGTCATTTGTCTGAACCTTAGATTTTTAGTAATAAAATAACAATTTATAATATAATATTTGTTTTAAAAACTATTTTATGTCAATTTTGACACTATTTGGTAATTGATTTTTGTGAAAATCATAACAGAAATATTAGTTCAAAAAAAGTTAATTAAATTAGTAGTAATATGTAATATAAACCTATAAAATTATTGGAATTCATAAAAAGTCTCAAATTATATTTATTTGGGTATTTATAACCTCAATTATGTCAATATTTCATTAATAAGATAATTACTACATCATCATTGTGTCATACATAAATTAAATTATTTAAAGTCTAAAAATTACAAATAAAGTACCATTATGTAGGAAATTTTTTTATCTTTCTAATGAATATTTATAGTCTTATTTATAACCCTATATTAAAAATTATTTAGTTATTAAACTTTGATTTTAACTATTTTAACCCTTCTTTAAATAAATTAATAATAAATGTCCTAAACTAATCCAAGTGGGCCTAAATGGTCATATTTTATTCCTAACGTTGTTTTTGGTCGAATTACACTTATCTAATAGAATTAGGATATGTGTTAGGGTAATAATAATATCATTTTTACCCTTAATTTCTTGATTTACTTTTAACCGTGGTAAAAAAAAGTAAAAAGTTACTATTCACCAAAAATTATTTTCATCTCATTAAACCACATTTTAGTCCTTGATATTAACCATGTCTCTCAAATTTTTGAAATTCCACTCACAGAAGCAGCAAAATTAATTTTTATGTAAATTTTCAAATTCTCCTAGGATGTGGGTAAAAGACGGTGAAAAGTTCAATAAAATTTTTATATATCTAAAATTATTATAAAAGGACTCCAATGAATTTAATTGAACATATATAGCTATTATGTTTCAATTTGGACCTACAATAAATAATTATTTAAATAAAAAGTTGGTTTTTAAATAGTAACCAAGTGTTTTCACAATTCATCAAAAATTGAAAGTTTTCAGAAAAATACCAAAATTTAACCGAAGGCTAATTTCGATATTCCAAATCCAAAAATGAAGTCCATTTTGAAAAATAAAATTTACAAAATTTCAAAAGGTGGGTATTACTATTCATAAGAGCTAGTTTTAATAATATTTTAATATCATATCTTTGTTTAGTGAAACTCAGTATTGCGTACGATGCAAGCTATCGAGGAAGGTCGTGATTGCATGTAAAGCAAGTCAAGCTAGTGTTGTGTGTAGTGAATGATTCCTTTGATGATTTATATAACATAAAAAAAATATTTCTCATAAAAGTCTCTGGTGTTACACTCCAAGTGTCATGAAGTTTCACGTAGAAGTATCTCAAAGGACCGCCACATCATATGGGTCTCAACGCAATAGACAACACGTCAATCGGATGCTCGGTCTGTGAGTTATTAGCATTTTAGTCCCGAGGACCCAGTTGGATTCGTGTATGAACTAACCTGACAGTGACTCAACTGTACACTGAACTCCAGTGGGGTATACTCAAAGGGACGGCTATTCTCCAAGAATACCGGCACCGCTGACGGTTCGTCAAACGGACGTCCGGTGCCAAAGATATGGCCCAAGAATGTAATGGGTCAGTAATAGGCCCGGGTCCGGTCCGACCCGGTCAGACTCGCTGTGTCTGACCCGGCCCATTGGGCGGGTCAGCCCACTATGTTTTGACAAGGCCCGGTAGTCGCCACTTAAGCTGCTCAGTAACTCGGCCTGGGAGACAGGTCCGGTTCGGCTAGCGACATTGTGGGGGATGCGGCGGGTCAGCTCGGGAGGCCGGTGGCTGGGAAACCAGCAGGCAGGCCATGAGGGGTGCGGACAGGCTGGTTGGTTAGTGGCAGTCCGTGGGTGCACCGGGCAGCGCGTTGGGGCAGCGCGCTGGGGCGCGGGCAGCACGTCGGGGTGTCAGGCAGGCCACTAGCAGGGGCCGGGCAGGCCGCCGGGGGGCGTGAGGGCGCCGGGAAGGCCGTCAACGGGGCGCGGGGGCGCCGGGCAGGCCACCGGCGGGGCGCAGGGGCGCCGCGCAGCCCGTCGACGGGGCGCGGGGGCACTGGGTAGTGCACCGGCAGGGCGCAGGGCCGTCGAGTTGCGCGCCGGGGGGCGCGGGGGCACTGGGTAGCGCGCTGGGGGGGGGGGGGGGCTAGTAGTGCGCCGACGGGATGCGGGGGGCGTCGGGCGGCGCGCTGGCGGGTCGCGGGCGGCGCGCCGGCGGTGCGCGGGCTGCGCGGCAGGGCGCCGCGGGAGCGGTGCGGTTCACGGAGGCCGTGGGTAGCACGACCCTTGTTTGTCATCTTCGTTGTCATCGCCCCTTTTCCAAGTCGTCGTCATTGAACATGAACAAACAAGGGGAGGGTCGGACCGTGTTCGTGCGGCCCGAGCCCTCCTCGTTACGGTGATAGAAATTGGCGATTCTCATACCATATCTTTGTTCTAAGAAGAATAAGGTTTATATTCAAATAGAAAATAACACAAATCTCCCTACCTTTGAATTCGGTTATCTACGACGGAGTCGTGGAAGGCGATCGTTGCTCCGTCAAAGTCAGAGGAAGAGGATCTCGAAGAAAACGATTCGAGATGACGTCGTCGGAATTCTTCATGGGCGATAGTGCTTCCCTTTCTTGCCCCAGGTTGAAGAAGGATGAAGAAGGCGTTCTTCGTTCTTCATTCTTTGTGGGAGGCGGTTCTTCTTTGGAGGAATAATTCTCCAAGGGTTGGGTGTCTCGTCTTTTTTCCAGCATTTCACCCCTTGAAGAAGCTTTCCAAAAACCTCCCCCCAAGCTTCCTTTATATGAAAGAGGGAGGGTTTTTCTAAAATAATGTTGGCACGTAATTCAAATTTGGTGAATTAAAAGAGTGGTCCCCACCTAATTAAATTCGGGAGAGGTGTCACATTTAATTAGGTGGATTGGAAAGAGGCTCCCCCTCATTAAAGAGGGAGAGGTGGGAGGTTTTATCCTCCACTATTAATAGGGGTCTGGTGGTCCCCACCCCTATCATTTAATAGAGAGGTTATGGGTCTCGGGTGGTCCCCACGCCGTAACCTCTCACGGGAGGTTATGTGCAGGTGGGCCCCACCACCATAACCTCCCATGGGAAGTTGGGGTGTGGTGGCCCCCACATCCAACCTCCCCTTAGAGGTTTTAACAACCAAAATAAAATAAAGTTAAAACTTTATTTTATTCAATTTAATTAAAAACCTCCAAAAACTAACTTTCGAACTCATCAGAACGCAACTGTGGTGAAGGTCTCACTATGAAATTACTGAAACTGCGAGTTCAACGGTGCCCTCGTATTTTAGTTCCGATCATTGGTTCAAAAGTTATAAAAATCCCACTCGTACGTTTACTGAACGTACCTGAACAAAACTTCATAAATTGATTTCAGGCACACCGGGCATTGGAATCAAGTACCGTCAAAAACTGCAGACTCGTAAAATTCCTATATATTTAAAAAAAATTACGGCAATTACGGGTCTTTACACTTATGGTGGGGAGCACCACTTTTTGTGTTGGAAAAGTCTTTAGTTCGGGTTCTGAAAATATGTTTTGTGACAAAAGAAGCTTCTCGAGGTTGAGCAGTAGTATTGTGGGGATATTATAATGAACCATTTTATTAATTTTTACATTTCATTTTAAGATATTTATTAAAAGGTAGAAATGTGGTCATGAAAATTTTGGCAAATAATTTAGGAATCATTTAAATTGATAAACAAAATTTCATTGCATTAAAATTTAATGAATATTTTGATATGGTTTAAAAATGATAATTTAATTATAAATGTGTCTAAAAAAATTGTGGTATAATAATTATAATAGTTTTATTTTTTTATTTGTTTTTAAAAAATTAAATTCAATCATAATTCGTTAATGTATATGTAAATATATATGTTTGATATTTTAGTAATTATTATTAATTTAATAATAATAATAAGAACGGAATGAAATTATTAATATTATTATAAATATTATTTAAAATTTCATTACTTATATTAAAATAAAAAAATATTTTATTAGAATCACTTATTGGTGGTGGGATAACACCTTGATTTTTGAGTTCTGCAGATTAAGGTAGGTTGTTCAATGCACAACCCTTTAAATTTAAAACTATTAATTCTTGATTTTTCTAACAATTGTTTGAGTAATTCATGGACCGTACAATATATGATTAATATTATTTATAAAATAGTATATTATTATTTTGTTTTACATGTAATTTCAAATGGATTTAAACTTTTATTTTAGAAGTAAAACTTATTTTTAATGGTCATGTGCACCATGCATTTGACTAAATGCCTATTTTGATTTTTAAAAGGATTTATTCTTTCTAGATATTTTTTATGGATATTTTACTATTTTCATAATGATTTTCTATTTAATTAATGGTGTTCATTATTTTATAATGGTGACTTTGAGAAACATGGATGTTGAGGTATTTTAGGATATTTATGAGTTTGTTTCTTAAATATCTAACATGTTTTCAAAAGGAATGTCTAGGAGGCCTTGTTATATCTTTTAAAATGGTTTTCAAACAATATTTTACCTTTAAATATTCCCCATTTTAATATGGAATTTTTATGAAAAATAATAATGTTGATAAGTAACATGAAGAATCCTTAATAGGGGAAAGTTATATATTATGACAACCCTGCTTTTATTACAAACTTACACATGATTTATTACATAAAACTTCACTTGATACAACAAGAATATTGATAGGTTTGGTGTATTTGGGGATTAGGATCACTACATAAAAACCTAAAACATGAAATACAACATATTTATTGAAGACTTACTTTACATGACCACTACATTCCCTCATACTTAGCATTGCATGCGATAACCTGAGGACATGCATAAGAAAAGGGTCAGCTATAAAGCCCAGTAAGGGAGTACACATGGAATAAAATGAGGAGTAAAATACATGTTATACAATGGGAATATCAATAGAGAATAAAAGAAACATGAACATAAAGGCATGATAAATCATGATAATCATAACATAGAAATGTGGCAACAACACTTAACATGGAATTAGCATGAGCCAAGGCTCATTGCACATGGAGCATGAGTAAATCCTCATTGCACATAAAGAACGAGTAAACCATCGTTGCACTTGAATTATCATGATTCAACACTCATTGCACATGATGTATCATGATACTATACTTTACCCAATGCATTGGAGTGCTATAATGGTGCACCCTTCTTAAACATTTCATTTCATGCATAAGTGTGCCACATGGATCATAAAACATGGATTCATAAAACATAATCATTTATTCCACGATAAAGGAATGTGGAATTCATACATGAAACTTTATAATCAATATGTAAATTTTCATAAAGTTGAATACCCTTGATGGAGAAAAATGGGCATGGTATTCACTACACAATTACATTGGCATAGAAAATCGGTGCAATTTCGGCAGCGTAACGACGTGAAATAATAATTCATAAAAATTGGTTTATGAGAGGTAAATGGGTTCATCATCATATTTAAAAGTAATGGAATGTAATTAGTCCATATAGACACATGTCCCAACAATTGAAATGAGATTTAGATTCATGATACAAAAGTATTGCTTGAATTTAAAAGAGAAGAGAGAAGTTCCTTTCGGAATTTCGGCATAGTAACGGGTGTACATGGGAGGCATTTAATGAGAGATAAAGGGTATACCATCATTAAAACATAAATAGGGAAGTATGAGGGAGGTGTTAAAACATACCCCAAAATTCATAATTGAAATTAAAAGGGAAAAACAACTTAATGAAAATTGGACAAAAATGAGAAAGGATGAAAAAAACCCTTACTTGGAAGTGTGCTTCCAAAGGCTAGAGAGAGGCTTATGAGAGGCTTCTTGGGAGCTTGGGGCACCTTGGGAGGATTCTAGAGAGAGTAGGGCAGAGGTTGGATGAACTCTAAGGGATTTTAGTGAGTAGTAAGTGGATGCTTGGGTGGGTTTATATTGGAAAGGTGAGGGAATTCTTTATTATTTTGGTTTGGGTCCCCTTACATTAAATTAATCCAAACCACAAACCATCCCATGGTTTTTGCCCATGGTTTTTGGCAAAGGGAAGAGGAAATAAATATTTTATATGTCCAAAGTCCGAAATTCTTAAAATATCAGGGTTTCTTATGTGGAGGTGAGTCACACTCCCATGGAAATTAATTTAAAAAGGCAAGGTGTTGAATAAGTCTTGAGGTGTCCATTAATGCTTTGAAAAGTAAGTCAAACAAACCTAAAATCAAATTATTTTAATGTTAAAACATATATGGGCCGAAAATAAGGATTATAGTATTTTATTACATCATTATTGGGTCATTATGATGTCATAAAACACATTATATATTTAAACGGTATTTAATTTTTAGCCAAAAATTTGACTGTCTCAGAAAATTATGAAAAATTCACCGTTGGATAATTTCGACATCCTGATTCCAGAATAAAATTTATTTTATCTAAATAATTTTATAAACATGTTAATTTTCACTTTTAAAATAAAAACCGACATTTATCGAAAATTCACGGGTTTTGACGAAAATGGCTTTCAAACCTTAATAAAAAAAATTATTGCATTCATAAAATTATAAGATCATTTATATTTATTAAAAATTAATTTAATAATATTATTATTATTTTATTAAAATATTATTTAATACAAAAATCCCTTAATTTAATAAAATAGAATTCTTAATAAAATAATAACTAAAAACACCATTTGTACTTTAAAAACTATTTACAATGTATCAAAAATGACTAGAAATTATATTCATTATTATATACAAAAATAATTTACATGAACATAGTACTACTTATTTGTTACATAACCCCTTCAAACAGTCGCATAATACCTAAGGGTAAGGTGTGCATTGGTGACAGACTCTTGGGGTGGCTCGGATAACATCACTCGAGTGGTAATTTCCATCAACTTCCACTTTTCCCATAGACGGTCACGTTCGAGCTTGACATGATGAAGCTCATCTTGGGCATGGTCAAGGGTGAAGCCCAAAGATGACACCTCTTTTCTGAGCTCCGACAAATGGCCTTTGTATGGGGCAATTCTACTGGATGAGGTCATCACTTCCTTTGTCTGAGTAAATTGGATTTGTTAAAGTCCTATATTTATACTATTCATGTGATTAAAGTTCTACGGCTATATTAGCAACGGTCAAAATTATTAACATAAAACCAAAGAAGTTGACATCTTATAAAAATATTTTTCATAAAGAGACATTTAACTGGATCAAGAGAGATTTTCCATTAATGAATCTTTGGGTCGTTACAATATTCCCCCCTTAAGAAATTTCACCCTCAAAATTTTCCTTTTACCACACCAAAACAAATATGGGTAACTCAGCTTCATCATATCATCTAATTCCCAAGTTTCTTCTTCAAACTTGTGGTTTCTCCACAATACCTTGACGAGGGGCATTGTCTTATTTCGTAGAACTTTTTCTCTGCGATCTTAGATCTTCACTCGTTGCTCCTCATAAGAAAGATCATCTTCTAATTGTACCACCTTAGAAGAGAGTACATGTGAAGGGTCTGTTATGTACTTTCTTAAGAGAGATACATGAAAGACATCATGTACTTTGGCCATAGTAGGCGGAAGTTCTAGACGATAGGCCACAGCCCCGACACGATCAAGAATCTCGAAGGGGCCGATGTACCTTGGACTTAACTTCCATTTCTTTCCAAACCTCATGACCTTCTTCCACGGAGATATGCATAGAAAAACCACGTCTCCAACTTTAAACTCAAAGTCTCATCGATAATTATCTGCATAACTCTTCTGTCGACTCTAGGCTGCCTTGATATGCTGCTGAATGGTTTTCACCTTCTCCACCATTTCCTCGACCATTTCTGGTCTAAGAAGCTTACGTTCACCGACCTCATCCCAACATGCTGGTGTTCTACACCTTTTCCCATACAGGGATTCATATGGTGCCATTTGGATGCTCGAGTGGAAACTATTATTATAAGAGAACTCAACCAGAGAAAGATGTTGATCCCATCCTCCTTTAAAGTCCAATGATCACGCTCTCAACATATCCTCAAGTGATTGGATAGTCCGCTCGGATTGTCCATCAGTTTGAGGATGATAGGCCATACTAAAGTTCAGTTCAGTATTCAGAGCATGTTGAAGACTCTTCCAAAACATATAGGTGAATCATGGATCTCGGTCAGGCACAATAGATAGTGGTACTCCATGCAACCTTACCACTTCCCTAATATATATCCGTGCATGTTTATCCAAAGATAAATACTCCTGAATAGCAATGAAGTGTGCAGTCTTTGTAAGATGATCCACAAAAACCCAGATTGCATTGTTGCCTTTGGATGTCCTTGGAAGTCCGGTGACAAAGTCCATGGTGGTGTTCTCCCATTTCCATTCTGGTATGGGAAATGGTTGCATCATCCCCCTAGACTTCTGCCTCTCTGACTTCACTTGCTGACACACTAGGAACTTTCATGTATATTCATTGATCTCCTTCTTCATATTATCCCACCAAAAGTTTTCTGGGAGATCTCGATACATCTTTGTGCTCCCTGGGTGAATAGAGAAATTTGAACTATGTGCATCATTCAAAAGTTCCTTCTTCAGCTCCGGACATGATGGAACACATAGTCTTTTCCCAAACCACACAATTCCTTCTTAATTAACATTAAACTCTGAGGATTTCCCTTTTTTGATAGCTTCCACTTTTTCCTGAATTCCCACATCATCCTTTTGAGCATCCTTTAACCTTTCCAAAAGAGATGGTTGAGCAATCATTTGTGAAAGGATTGATGATGTTCCCTTATTTATGATTCCCACGTCTATATTCATCAAGTCTAAGAAGATTGGATCCTTCTCAATTCTCATCATTGGTAGAATTACTAGGTACTTTCTACTTAGGGCATCTGCCACCTTGTTCGCTTTCCCCGGGTGGTAATGTATTGAACAGTTGTAATCCTTGATTATCTCTATCCATATTCTCTGGTGCATATTAAGCTCTTTCTGTTTGAATATATATTTAAGACTCTTGTGGTCAGTATATATTTCACGTTTCTCTCCATATAGAAAATGCCACCAGATTTTCAAGGCGAAGATCACCGTTGCCAACTCCAGATCATGCGTTGGATAGTTTCTCTCATGGATTTTCAACTGCCTTGAGGCATAGGATATAACTTTATCATTCTGCATCATCACACAGCCTAATCCCTTCTTTGATGAATCGCTGAATACCACAAAAAGTTCCCCACTTGTGGGTAAAGAGATCACGGGCGCAGTGATAAGCCTCCTTTTCAACTCCTTGAAGCTTTCTTCACATTCATCACTCCAACCAAACTTTAATCCCTTTCGAGTTAGCTTGGTAAGATGGTTGGAAAATCGTGAGAAATTCCTCACAAATTGTGGATAATATCCAGCTAACCCCAAGAAGCTACAGATATCTGTTACCGATGTTGGCCTCGGCCATCCCCCAATTGCATTTGTTTTGGAGGGGTCCACAGATATCTCTTTGCTTGTGATGATATGGCCCAAGAATGATACCTCCTTCAACCAGAACTCACACTTTCTGTACTTTACATAGAGCTTCTCCTTGAGTAAGTCTCTAGTACAGTTTTTAAATGATCCTCATGATCCTCCTTGGTTTTGGAGTATATTAGAATATCATCTATAAAGACTACCACAAATTTGTCAAGGTAATCTCTAAAGACTCTATTCATCAATTCCATGAATATTTATTGAGCATTGGTGAGTCCGAAAGGCATTACTATGAATTCATAGTGCTCGTACATTGTACGAAAAGCAGTCTTGGGGACATCTTCCTTCTTCACCCTTACTTGATAATATCCCGACCGCAAATCCACCTTGGAGAAGTATTGTGCTCCACGTAGCTGATCAAAAAAGTTATCAATTCTTGGGAGAGGATACTTGTTCTTTATTGTGATTTTGTTAAGTTCACGATAATCGACGCAAAGTCGCATTGACCCATCCTTCTTCTTGACGAAGAGGACTGGTGCACCCCATGATGAAGCACTTGGGCATATAAACCCTTTATCCAGATTCTCCTGTAGTTATTTCTTCAGCTCTTCATGCTCTACAACAGCCATTCTATATGGATTCTTGGATATTGGTAGTGCCCCAGGTATAAGTTCAATTGAGAACTCAACATATCTTCTTGGAGGAAGACCAGGCAGTTCCTCAAGAAACACTTTAGCGAATTCCCTCACAATAGGCATTTCTTCAAGGATGGTTTCTTCCTTGGACTCAATCTTCTGAGCCAGATACGCATGCACATAAGGCATTAATTTCCATGCTTGAGATGATGGAGCTAAAGGAGATTCATGTTCCTCCTGAAACTTGTAAATAATCGGGGGTTGATTCTCTATATGGAGTGTGATTTCCCTCTCCCGACAATTGATGTTGGCTCTATATAAAGAAAGTCAATCCATGCCAAGAATTGCATCAAATTCCACCAGAGGGAGTATGACGAGGTTTGCCGGGAAATTCAATCCACAAACTATAACAGGGGAGGACTTATATTCATGGGATGCAATGATTTCCCCATTTGTCTTACTCACTGACATATTTACTTTCATGATTTGTGGTGGTGCTGGGATTGTTCTACTAAACTTTTGAGATATAAAAGAATGCATAGAACCTGAATCAAAAAGTACATTTGCTATTATTGAATGAATAACTAGCGTACCTATCACCACTTCATTGTCGAGGTTCACTTCGGCAGAAGTGATGGAAAAAGCTCTTCCTTGCTTCCTTGGAGGTTGTTGGTTGTCTCTGAAAACCCATAGATTAGGGCACTGATTTGCAAAATGACCCGTTTCTTTGAATTTGTAGCATTGAACAACACGTTGAGGTTCGAACAGAGCATTACTCTCCTCTGTCGCAGTCGTGGGTCTTTCTTTCCAACAGTTAACAGCTAGGTTCCCTTGTCTTCCACACCTGAAGCATTTTCTTGTCCCCTTAAGACAATTATCAGGGTGCTTCTTTCCGCAATTTTGGCAAGTGGGGTGCTGGATCTTCTTAGCACCATTGGATTTATCCATCAGACCACCAGCATTGAAGTCCATCTTACGCTTCTTGTCCCCATGATACCCCTGTGATTCCCCGGTCTCCATTTAGACCTTGAGGGCACATCGGACAATCTCCTCATAGTTGTTGAAGTCACAGATTGCTAATTCTTTCTGTAGGCTAGGCTTTATCCCACCAAAGAAGCTGTCAAATTTTCATTTGGGGGTAACGACAAAGCCGGAAGTGTATCGTGCAAGCCTTGTGAAGTTTTCCTCGTACGCTCCAACAGATTCTTCATCTTTTTTCTTGAGGGAAAGGAATTCCCTCTCCATCTTAAGATGGAGGGTGTGTGGAAAATATTTATCGAAAAACAGCTTCTGGAAATCCTTCCATTCCAACGCCTCGATCTCCTCCTCAAGCTTAGTATTTTTGATCAACGTCCACCATTGATCAGCTTCACCCTCCATTCTATAAGCAGCCAGGAGAACCTTCTCTTTTTTTGAACATTAAAGGATGGAGAAGATCTTTTCAATGGAGTTGATCCATTGTCCAACGATCGTGGGATCGGATGATCCACTAAAAGTAGGAGGCCTTTGTCTCATGAAGCTCTCAATAGCGACTTGTTCTTTCTTAAGGGGGTTGAAAGTTCCTCTTGACCTGTGTTTCTAGTCAAAACTTGTGTTATCTAAGAGAGAAGCATGAAAAATTTCGTGATTCCCACTCCCATTGGATTTGGCATCTCATTAGTACAGTCATCACACTAATCTTCACAACGGTTGTTAGCCCGAGTCCTCCTATTACTGGCCATTGGCTGGAATAAAAGGAATTTTAGTGGTAACACATAAAGGGTAATCCAAAGACAAAAGTTTATGACTTATAAATAAACTTTTATTTCCTTACTCATGAGTCTATAGGCTTCAATCTAGGCTTTTCATAATCTACTTTCTAACATATATTCGTAGGGGCATTTTTTTTAATTCCCTTAAAAAGGGTTCATACTAAGCTTGTGAATTTATCAAAACATATCCCTCGGGAGTGTTGTAACCAAGAGTGCATCAAGGCCCGTTGTTGTGCACCAATTCCTGTTCGAGTCTAGCTCAAAGCGGTGTTTTCGGGTTTTAACCCTAGGATACATCTGTGCTAGAGCCGCCTCTACCTGCTCGTATCCAGATAGGGATGTATTTGTTTGATAAACCACTTAATCAGTACTTACCAAAACTTAGGGATGTTTTTATTATACCTAGTCTTGTATCTAAGGCTTTACTAGGGTTTCCTAATCCCAAAAATAACTAAACCTATCCTCTGATACCAACTATGACAACCCTGCTTTTATTACAAACTTACACAAGATTTATTACATAAAACTTCACTTGATACAACAAGAAGATTGAGAGGTTTAGTGTCTTTGGGGCTTAGGATCATTACATAAAAACTTAAAACATGAAATACAACATCTTTATTGAAAACATCCTTTACATGACCACTACATTCCCTCATACTTAGCATTGCATAGGATAACCTGAGGACATGCATAAGAAAAGTGTGAGATATAAAGCCCAGTAAGGGAGTACACATGGAATAACATGAGGAGTACAATACATGTTAGACAATGGGAATATCAATAGATCATAAAAGAAACATGAACATAAAGGCATGATAAAGCATGATAATCATAACATTGAAATGTGGCAACAACACTTAACATGGAATTAGCATGAGCCGAGGCACATTGCACATGGAGCATGAGTAAATAATCATTGAACATAAAGCATGAGTAAACCCTCGTTGCACTTGAATTAGCATGAGTCAACACTCATTTCACATAACGTATCATGATACTATACTTTACCCAATGAATTGGAGTGCTATAAGGGCGCACCCTTCTTAAACATTTCATTTTATGCATAAGTGTGCCACATGGATCATAAAACATGGATTCCTAAAACATAATCATTTATTACACTATAAAGGAATGTGGAATTCATACATGAAAATTTATAATCACTATGTAAATGTGCATAAAGGTGAATACCCTTCATGGAGAAATGGGCATGGTATTCACTACACAATGACATTGGCTTAGAAAATCGATGCAATTTCGGCAGCGTAACGGCGTGACATAAGAATTCATAAAAATGGTTGATGAGAGAGAAAGGGGTTCCTCATCATATTTACATGTAATAGACAGTAAGGATTTCATATCGATACATGTCCCAACAATTGAAATGGGATTTATATTCATGATTCAAAATTATTTCTTGAATTTAAAAGAGGAGAGAGAAGTTCCTTTCGGAATTTCGGCATAGTAACGGGTGTACATGGGAGGAATTTAATGAGAGATAAAGGGTCTCCCATCATTCAAACATAAAGAGGGCAGTATGAGGGAGGTGCAAAACCATACCCCAACATTCATAATCGAAATTAAAATGGAAAAACAACATAAATAAAATTGGACAAAAATAAGAAAGGAATAAAAGAACCCTTACTTGGATATGTGCTTCCAAAGGCTAGAGAGAGGCTTGTGAGAGGATTATTGGGAGCTTGGGGCACCTTGGGAGGATTCTAGAGAGAGTAGGGAAGAGTTTGGACGAACTCCAAGGGATTTTAGTGAGGAGGAAGTGGAAGCTTGGGTGGGTTTATATAAGAAAGGTGAGGGAATTATTTATTATTTAGGTTTGGGTCACCTTACATTAAGTTAATCCAAACCACAAACCATACCATGGTTTTTGCCCATGGTTTTTGGAAAAGGGAAGAGGAAATAATTATTTTATAATGCCAAAGTCCTAACTTCTTAAAATATTGGGGTTGCTTATGTGGAGGTGAGTCACACTCCCATGGAAATTAATTTAAAAGGGCAAGGTGTTGAGTAAGTCTTGAGGGGTCCGTTAATGCTTTGAAAAGTAAGTCAAACAAACCCAAAAACACATTATTTTAATGGTAAAACATATATTGGCCGAACATAAGGATTATAGTATTTTATTACATCACTATTGGGTCATTATGGTGTCATAAAACACATTATATATTTAAACGATATTTAATTGTTACCTAAAAATTTGACTGTCTCAGAAAATTATGAAAAATTCACCGTTGGATAATTTCGACGTCCTTATTCCAGAAATAAAATTTATTTTATCTAAATAATTTTCTAAATATGTTAATTTTCACTTTTAAAATAAAAACTGACATTTATCCAAAATTCATGGGTTTTGACAAAAATGGCTTTCAAACCTTAATAAAAATTTTAATTGCATTCATAAAATTATAAGATTATTTATATTTAATAAAAATTAATTTAATAATAATATTTTTATTTTATTAAGATATTATTTAATTCAAAAATTCTTTAATTTAATAAAATAGATTTCTTAATTAAATAATAACTAAAAACACCATTTGTACTTTAAAAACTATTTACAATGTATCAAAAATGACTAGAAATTATATTCATTATTATATACAAAAATAATGTACATGAACATAGTACCACTTATTTTTTACATAACCCCTTAAAATAGCCGCATAAGACCTACGGGTAAGGTGTGTGATGGTGACAAACTCTTGGGGTGGCTCGGATAATAGCGCTCGAGTGGTAATTTCAATCAAATTCCACTTTTCCCATAGACGGTCACGTTCGAGCTTGACATGATGAAGCTCAGCTTGGGCTAGGTCAAGGGCGAAGCCCAAAGATGCCACCTCTTTTCCGAGCTCTGAAAAATGGGCTTCGTATAGGGCAATTCTACTGGATGAGGCCATCGCTTCCTTTGTCTAAGTAAATTGGATTTGTTAAAGTCCTATATTTATACTAATCATGTGATTACTATTCAACGGCTATATTAGCAATGGTCAAAATTCTTAACATAAAACGAATGAAGTTGACATCTTATAAAAATATTTTTCATAAAGTGACATTTAACTGGATCAAGAGGGGTTTTGCATTAATGAAACTTTGGGTCGTTACATATATTGTTTATTTATTCATGATAAAATGGGTTTTTTCTATGAAGGATGTTCATATGTGAGAGTGACATTTTTTCATTTATTGATATGATTTTATTATTATGTGATAATTTGTTACCTTACATCTACCATTATACTAGAGGAATCCATGGGAATCTAGGAGGTGATTATAGAGACACATGTTACACTATTTTAGTATCATGGTCTAACTTGTGGCCCTACATTTAGAATTTTCATTGATTATGGTATTTTACCCCTAATTATTCCATGAAGTGTAGGAATGAGTGTTTTGTATTTTTTTTATATCTAATTCTAGTTCAAATTTATTTTATTTTAGTTATATTCCAGATTTTACCTAAGTAACCAAGGTTCCCATGATGCTTTTGATTATGTTATAACTATATTTACTTATTGTTTTATATTTATGCCTATTGTTTGAGATATTATATCTAGGGTTTTAATAAAATTATTTTAATATAAAAAACAAAGGTTATTTATTTTACTTATCATTATAAAGTTCACTTTAAGGTTTGTTTTTAAATATTTTCTTCATATTAAAATCCATTCATCCTAAACAGGTTTAGTGGTTGTTTTATATTAAAAAGTTATAAATTTTTGGTAAAATAGGATAGTTTTAATGTGAGAAACTTGATACTTGATTTAATAGAAATGTTATTTTTATTTTCTACATGTATTTTAAACTAACATGAAATGATTTTATTTTTAATAATTATGCATAGAGTGTGGGGAGAATAATTACTGGTAACTTTTGGTCATGCCTATATATTACAGATTTTTTTCAGGTTTCACTTGGATATAGAAGATGATCTTTGATTCTTGTTTGAGTGTAGTGAAGTTTTTCAATGAAGATATTAACTTTTCATGTGGATATGGGTAGTACTAGTATTTATTTTCATTTTGTTATTTTCAGTTATATTGTGTATCATACTCCCCATCTCCCCTTTTCAATAGTTTCTTTGGTTTCTTCAGAATTATATTCTAAGGTATAGCTTTTTTTATGTTATTATGGTATTGGTAATGTTTATTGGTCTATATCTATTTATAGGAGTTATGTTTGTTTCTCGTGTTCCCCATTTGGTTCACCTTAAATTCTCAAATTTTTTATTTAATTAGACTTGGTCGTCCAATTTGTAAACACACCAAGATAGATTTATAGTATAATTCTATGTGATAATTAATATTATTTATTTTGGTAAACTTTATACCCATCATGTATGTTTAATTACATGCTGGAATTTTCTAACAAATAGGGATTAAGAACACCCTTTAGGCCTTGTTTTGATATTATCGAGGTGATAGGTTAACTTAACACGTGATGGTTTGTGATACTGGTAATGAAATCCATCTAAATATTCTCCCACTTACACATAGGGATATCATATGGCTATAACAACTACAATTAACATGATTTTATACCTTCACCTACTATAAAAATATAATCACATGAACTCCTCTATGTAATGTTTCATCCATGGACACTAGAAGTGACTCCTCATGAATGATAAATTTTGGATATACAAGGATACACTTATAATGGTGATAATTGAAACACATGAAGAACTACCTATTGCATTTCCAATGAAATAAAAAACCTAACGAAAAATAATTTCTAATTCCCATTATCCTACAACCATAACTTAGGATCATTTCTATGAATGATTCAATCCCAAATCACTAATAACCCTGAGTCTCCCCACTAAAACTCCACATCCTACTAAAAAATGAAGATTTCACTATCATCCTTTATGTTAAACCTCTTTCAATGGCCTCATCCACATCAAGATACATCATTTCATTCCCCTTTCTCACTCTTCATGCATATCTGGACTCATTAAAATAATATACTCATGAATTTTGACACATTACATCAATAAATACATTTAATTTCCCAAGGGTATAAGAGATATTTAATTAATATTCCAATAATAATTTCATCAATATTATATATTGTAGGTTCATATACTATAAAGATATTATATACCTAATGTTCAATGATATGTGAAGACCATGTTTTTTATCAATGTGGTAGTGCCAATATAGATTCAGTGAAAACACCACTGATACCAAATCCAAATCAGGGGTGGTATAGTTGCACATAGGGGATATAACTACCTAGACCCTTATGAGATCAAAAATCTTTGTTTAATTAAGAAACAACACAAAAAATAAGGGATGTATTGCAGAAAACTTAAAATATAACTCTTTCCTATCACATATCAAGAATAGGAGAACGTATCATCCTCCCCATTAAAAAATTGAAAGCTTCCTAACCCTAATTGGTCTATCTAAAACTATAGCCCTTTTTGGTCAATCCTATCAAATTGGTTGCAATCCTTGAGAAATAAGACACCATCCAATGGTAATATCCTATGTGACTGAGGAATCTATAGACCTTTGTAACATTATTGGGTGATTTCTAAGAAAATATCACCAATATCCTTGAGATATATAATGATACTTTTTTCTAAGACACCATATTCTAAGGATAACGGACCACTCACACCAAAAAATACACATAGAATACATCCCATATTGATGATAGTTGTGTAGGACTTTTAAAATAACCATAATATTTCCAACATTATCCTCTTTTGAGTTTGATTACATGAGTATATCATTGATGGACACTACCATAAACTGATATACGATCTCATGAAATAATGATGTTATGATTCCCTTGAAAAAAATAGGTTTTTTGTTGCATCAAACAATCAAAATACAATCTAAATTTTTTCACAAATCCACCTTAAATCTATCTTTATGTTATCCAAAACCTTAACCCTCATCTAATAATACACAGACCATGGATAAATTTTTAAAAACTACCTACATTCATTAAAATAATCGATCCAATCATATATCATCTAAATGAGGTATCGATTCTAGTCTATCAAAATATTAAGTCACCATTATTCTATACAAAACCTTAGACTACCATTCACCTTATTGGAAAACAACACCAAAGAACCCCATGATGATACATTGGGTTATATGAAATAATTATTCCTCAAATAATCAATATTAATCCACAAATCCTACACCTCCAAAGGTTTTTTAAAATATTGAACACTAAAAATAAAAGATTCATTGAGATGTAAATCTACCTCAAAATTGATATCACGTCAAGGGATAGTGAGAAACCTCTTTGGGAAATTTTTTCATAAAATCCTTGAAAACTCTATAAAACACCACTGTATTCACCTCTATTGAACTCAATGACCACCCTATTAGATGATACAATAGAGGCTACAAATTTTTATAACATATCTTATGATCCCACTCACTAACTTACACCTCACGTTAGCTTTCCACATCATAAAATTTGACTCTCTTCAAAATGAAATCAATGACAGTACATGTAAAATTCAACCATCAAATTCCATGACTGCCAAGTTATTATTATATCTATAGTAACAAGGGATACTCCAATTAAAAATTTATATTCATGATTATCTCAAAATCTGTGCACACAACAAAAAACATGATTAACCAAAAATTAGAATAGTCATCACCAGGGGCACTGGAAGCCTCTCCACCTTTGGTCCAAAGGTATAAACCAAGGTGAGTGAATTAATGAAGAGTGGGGATATATAATAAAATTAAGTAAAAGTTAAGGTAGATGAAAACAAGATGGTGTCATGGAAAATCATTGTCCCTCTCAGTTCCATCATCTCAATAGAATTTAAATGACCATTCCTAGATCTTCTATCTCATTGGACATATCAATGACCACCTACACCACCATTCTAAGAGATATATCCCCATGTATGGGGGATAAATCATGGGGATATTCTATTCATACATAATATCACTTAAACTGAACAAAATCCTACTAATCTTACTACTAATAAAGTCTCTAGGGAAACTACTATTCGAGATGAAATCAAAACAGACCACCAACAATGTGACAACCTATAAAAATGATTGGTCATTTAAATTGATGGATACCACTACCTACCTAAGAAAATAATATTATCATGAGGATAATAGTTTACGAACATATACTACTATATCTAAAAAACACTATGAGTAATGTTAATATATAATTTATGCCAGTAAGAACATCGATTTTCCAGATATTAAAGACCATACATCAGTAGTCATACTCCTTGAGGAAATATCAACTATAAATACAAACTATTAATAACATATACCTTAATTAGAACCTATATATGTTTAGGTAATGTACATGTGGAAACATTATAATGAATATCTTGAAACAGTACCTACTAAAAATTCTATGATCTTGCTTCTTAGTAATAAAAATGATTTGGTTCTTAGAAAAAAATATCATTGAATAGAAGCTAGGCTCCGTCAGGATTAGGCTCCAATGATGGTGTGATAGAAACTGAATCCACTTAAATTATTTCATCAGAAATTAAATAATATATGTATGGAACTACATCTAGAAATTTTCCCATGAAATTTCTAACTAATTTTTCTCTCCATGATATAAGATCCTCCACTAATGTATAGCTCGGTTAATCTGAATGACATCCAATGTATCTTAATATTATTTCCTAGTATATATTATTATTAAATTGATACCTATATCCTTTATCTAGTGTTATTTCACCTTATCTGAGAAACATTCCTCATACTTTCCCAAACCATGATAGTATAACTCACATAGTGTCCCCCTCTAAGATGTGTTCACCTCATTAAGTTTTAATAATCTATAGTCAACCAAGTCGTCATGTTGTGCCTATTTATTATGGACCACAAAATAAAATTGACTAGTAGTGATCTCCTAATATATGAAAATAAAATTACTATGCCTAGTGGTATTATATTTATTATTTATTATTTAATTATATTATTTTCAACTTACCTAAAAATCACCCTAACTCAAACTCAAATATAATAAAAACTTGATGCATGTACTTCCCTTACGTATAAAACCAAAAATCAATATTTTCTTTCTTATTGTGTCCAACATTATTATGTTCTTGTGTTTCATTACAATAGTCCCTAATCACATGTGTCCTAGCTGGCCTTTTTTGATGCATCACACACTAAGTTTAAATAACATTATTTTACTACAATTCCCAAAAAAAATCCTCACTAGTTTCTAACAAAAAAATCTGTCAAAAATCTCATCCATGGATCTAATACCACTCTATCATGACCTGATGAATTGTGACCCCCTCCTTGACTAGTCATGAAGATGATTGTACCCCCTAAATCATACATCCAATGTGATATAGGTTGGAAACAAGTATCGATGGTATAAAACATTCAAATAGGTGGGATTTCTCTTCATAATCCTAGGAAAATATAAAAAATACCAATCAACACCATAATAAATAATGATATCCAATATCCCATAATTCACCTAATGGTATACATAATAAAATTTTTAAAATGAGAAAAAAATCATATGGCAGTGAATTAGAAATTAACACTATTCCCCATGCTATAAATTATTGTCACCAACACTGAATCAATCCTAGAATAATGAAAAAAATGTATATAGGATAATAATTAATGTACACTCAATTGAAACATCATTAATAAATTTCATACAAATTTAGAAAATTCATACTAATTCCATAGTGAATAAACAACATAGAAAACATGAACCTAAATAAGAGTAACTGTTATCCAACTTCAAGAATTCTCCCTCAAACTATATTTTATGCAAGTATAATAACATAGTATCTAAATAATATATCAATATGGTACCATGTAACAAATTCCCCACTATTTTTTCACCCTCTAACTATAATAGAAAATTTATTAGTGCTTAAACATCTTCTCTATACACATAAACACATATTTGGATATTTATATATCATATAAAACATCATAACCAAAAAAAATATCCATAGTCATAACAATACATCCCTATCCCTATTACATTTCATATTCCTATCATATTAGGTCATTGTAATGACCTATAATTTAAAACTAATATTTTTTTCCTAGATAAATGATCATTATATTATATAGTATTATACACATAAAACACATAGTTAAACTAAAAAAACTTTATTTCATTAAAAGAGTTCATTAAATTAGTTAAAAAATAAACCCATGAAAATTAAAAACAATATAATTTAACGAAAAATGTAATATAAGAAAATTATAATGGGAAATTTTGAATCCTTCCAATATGCTAGATTCATCACCCCCATGAACGAAGTTATAGAAAAAAAAACAAAATATTTGTAAACCAATTGACATCTTAGAAAATAGAAATATAAATACTCAAGATTAATTTCATTGAATTTTGAATGAAGGCATGTAAAGGTATTTATAGAAGGTAATGGGACTGTTATAATTGTAATGTGACCACTATAATAGAAACTTAATGGTTGGAATAGTAACCTGACTATTAGGAATAATAACCTAACTATTGGTAATAGTAATTTGTCCTCAAAATAGAAAAATGTTACATAAATAAAACTTAACATGTGTAATTTAATAAAATTTAAATATTATTATTACATAAAGTAAATATCAAGATTAAAACCTCAAAACCAATAAGAATGTTTTTAATAAACTATATTTTAATGTATTTCTTAAAACTCATACTTGTACTAAAAATTAAAATTACTTATGTTATAGAATTATTATGATAAAATGAATTTCATTTTTAGAAAGAGAGCATCAAATTTTCTATAGGATATTTTTTTATAATTTCCTAAAATATATCAAGTTTTACATGAATAGTAAAAATATTGATTTTCAAATACCACATATTTCATGATATAATGATGATTTAATAATGACTTAATAAATGAATTTTTTTTTATTTCAGCCCAAAATAATTTAATATGATATATAGATCATTATAAAATAATCAATTTAATTTCTAAACCTAAAAATTAATTTCTAAAGCATAAATGTCTAAAGTGGACCATTAAATAATAAGTTTTCCATTTTTCTCATTTCCCTATGATTAAACTAGTAAATTTAAATTTTATTGTGATTAAAGTTCATCAAATATTTTAATTTTATTCAATTATATTTCATAATTTCAAAAAAAAAAATTTAAAGGTTTAATTTGGATATTATATTTTTTACAATGTTTTATCATAAAAATATCCATCTCTACAAGTATAAATAAGCCTTCTCCCTGTCATTGGAAACCCACTCCTCCCTCACTTACAGAAGAAAAAACACATAAAAACTCATTCCTTCAATCCCAATATAACACTTATAGATTTTCTATAGTCATTCAACATTATTTTTCAATAAGGAACATTTAGAAAAGTGTAAGTTTTAATCATTTCTCTTCAAAATTTCCTCTTCTCTTATTTTTTATTCTATTCCTTTCAAACCCAAATATTACAATATTAAATTATTTTTATTTTAAAATTATTTTAAAAATTGTAAAATACTGTTGTGATGATATTTATGAATTATTTATATTTTAATTTTCTCTTTTCTCTACCATTGAAAATGTCTCGTCAACATTCAATTAACCGCCTATGAAGAAATTGCCAACTCTCTGACCACCATCACCTTTAGGGTTGGATATAATAAATTTTATATAATATATAAATATTTAATTATATTTATTTTAATCTAAATATAATTAATATTACATATATATAAATTACCTTAATCGAAAATAGATAAATTGAAATAAAACGTGATAATTTGATGAAAAAATGATATAAAACTATTTTATTTTTAATAAATAATGTTAAAAAATTGAATCCAATAATTATAATGGTTAAATAATCACATGAATTAACATAATAAAATTTTGGATACATGTTTTAATAATCCTACATTTATTGTTCTGTAGTTAGAAAAGTGATGAAATATAGTGGGAATTAAGGTAAGGGGATTCATGAACCCAACTTTTTCTTATGGGTTATCACCTTTTTAACTTTTTTGAGTTTGTATATTACAATAATATACTTAATCACTCATTTAAATATTATTTCACATATATTTATAGGTATGTACATGTTTCTACATTGTAAAAAGGATTTCTAATCCAAAATAAAATGATTTTTTGAAGAGTATTTATTATAAAAAAACCTCATATTAACTCTTATTTGGTGTTTATCTAAACAATAATGATGATTTTTTATGAGAAAATACAATTTACCTTATTCATTTGGGTAACCAAATGGTTATTCATGAAATTACTCTTTATGTAACCTTTATGAAACTCATTACATTCCAAGGGATTAATTCATAAAAAATATTGATATATATACCCTCTCAAAGTGGAATGAATTATTATTGGAATTTTATGATGTGATTGGTTGGTCCAAAAACATATTTCTCTCCAATGAAAAATGTAATGAGATATATCTAATGAGATTATGTTTATTATTAATGAACATGATTCTAGATTTATTCACAGTTATAATGCTATGATTTATGCACATATCTTATGCATGAAGATGACGTTAGATTTGTTCACAAATATGTGTGGTATTTGACCACTATGTTATGATGTTTCGTTATAATTCATATACCACCATATATTAATTTATAAAATATTTCCATCATGATTCCAATTATGATCTCATTCTTATGATATTATTATGATGATTAAGCTCAACCATATACTATTTATTAATGTCTCTTATTCCTACCATGTTATCCTTCACCTTACTAGGATTTTAGCTCACCCACTTTGTTAATGTAAGTCCTCAAGTGATTACATGTACTAAGGATAATGTGAAATCTTTTAGAAAGATAATGAAGAAAAATTTAAAAAAAATCATGTTTTATTATTTATAAGTGATGTATAATCCTAATTTTCCCAAGATACTAATCATTTTTGTCCTTTAATGTTATAATATTATGTATTTTATATTAAAAATGATATAATTGTAATGTAAACAATTGTGTTGTTATAGTTGTTATAATTGGTACAATTTTGTTAATTTGTGAATTATGATTATAAAAAATTAGTAAAAATAATAAGAATAAGTATAAGTATAAGTAAACATCTTATGTTTTTGTAAGGTATAAGTGAGTGTGGTTTTTGAACAATGAAATTAATGTATGGATACTATAGGTTTATATGGATCTTCCATAGTTAGGCCTAGGGGTAATAAACCCAAAATAGTGTATTTGGATTTGACTTGATCATCACTTGGTGAACGCTAAAGTTCCCTTGTTGCACACCACTTTTTAAACTCTTTGCGGATATACTTCAGTAAGTAATATACTCTATACAAACCATTATGAAGGATATATAACCAAATTAATTAATCCTCTTAAAGTTAGAGACATATTAAAGAACGAAATACTAGAATCATCAATTATAGAAAAGTCTAAATATAGTTATCCCATAAGGAATGTCTTTATAATTATTTTGTGCATAATAATAAATTATTTATTCTTGATTTTTTAAATTCTATTTTTTTAAAACCCTTAATATTTTAGTAAATGTTTGGAACTAGTATAATAAAGACCAATAACCTATATTAGGGACAATACAATTATTATTTGAAAAAAAATTCAATTCCATGAGAGATGGTGTTAAAAACTTCTTAGAAATTATTACACTTTTTTATTAGGATATGAAAAATAACATGATACATGTAGAACATTCACCTTCACCCAAGAAAGAAAAATAGCTATTGAGTGTTTTATGGATCATTGTCAACTGATATTCAGTGAGCCTTCTAATCCACTTGTCTAGAAGCAGTGGGTAAAGTCAATAGAATAGATATTTTCTTTTCTCTACTATTTTGAGAAGGATAAGGTAACTCTATTCATCTTTTATTTAGATGGAGAGATAGATCAATGGTGGGAATTAATTAATAATACCACGTAAAATTATTGAATGTAATAAATTTTGTGGGAAGACCTTAAGAGGTTATTTCTTAAAAATTATTTCCATTCAACTCTTCATAAAAAGATGGAGAGAGTATTCTTAGAGCTTAAGAAAAAGGATGGTGAATAAATCATGACTTATTAGGAAAATTTCACAAGGTTTTCAAGATACACATCCCGTTTTATTATAAAAAATATAGGAAAACAGATATATTCTTCATTAGTTTAAAACCACACCTTCAAAAGGCCCAAGCTATCTGAGACATAAAAAATTACGAAGAATTAGTTTTATGTTCTATAAAAGTAGAAATGGATTTTGAATAATGGTCCCATGTTTATAAAGATAAGAAATAGAATACAGAGTTTCAAGATGTAATATCAAATTAAAATGGAGGAAAGAAGATCCAACCACCCTCTTGAAAAAGACTTAGGTAAAAATCATAATGTGAATTTCTTCAAATTGATATGAAAATGCATCAAGTGTGTGAGAGAAGGCCACCAATATCATAAATATCGAAGTGAAATGAAGAATAAAACCAACATTGTGGAGGAAAAAAATTCAACACATGGTTTATGGATTCAACTATATAGAGAAACTATACTATGAAATACAGTTCAATAACCCATGGTCCATAGAGGGCAATCAGTTCTTGAAACCATTATGAAAATGGAGAAATATAAATCTTATGTCATCACCACAACTAAGTTATCACATGAAAATGATGTTAAATAAGGAACACTTCCTATTCACTCAAGAATATAAAAAGTTTTATTTGATTCTATTTCTAAAAATTCCTTTATTTCTTGCAAATTTGATAAAATTTTTAAATCACAACCCTGATACCTTGAAGTATAAATATCTATAAAAACAGCTCATGGTGCGATCAATGAAACACATGTATTGGAATCTTATCCTATTATCATATATGGGAAAATTATTCAAATGGATCTCATAATCCTTCCCTTGGTGGAATATTATGTTATCTATGCATAGATCGGATCTCATTATATAGATCTCAGATCAACTGTTGGGAAAATTAAATCTCTTTTGATATTTCAAACTATCTCCTAATCATGTAAAAATGAATGGAAGACCGTGAATCTATTATGAAAAATCCTACAGTAGTGTGGGTGTTGACACCCAGGTTAAATAACACCTTTCCCAAAGTTTTAATTATAAAGAAACTATCAACCATTAGGAAATAAAAAATTTCAGGGAATAGACTAATTTATTTTTCAAAGAGTTACCCAGATTTTCCCCGAGATCATGATGTAGAGCTATCAATAGATTTTATACCCAGAACCACCCCTATTTCTAAATTCCTATATAACATGGTCCCAATAAAAGTGTATTATTTAAATAAATATATTAAATATCATTTAGACAGAGGATTCATATGACCTAATAGATCACCTTGGGGTACTCCAGTTCTCTTTTTAAAGAAAAAGGTTAGATAAATGTGACTATGTATCGATAACTGGGAGATCAACAAGATCACCATAAAGAAAAATTTTCCCTAACCAAGTATTGATTACTTGATCAATCATCTTTTAGGATCTCAATGATACTAAATGGTGGATCTTTATTTTGGGTATCATCAACTGAAGGTGAATAAGAGAGATATTCAGAAGATATCCTTCTACATAAGTTATAGACACTATGAGTTCATAATGATTCCCATAAAACTTATTAATTACCCTAAAATATTCATGGATTTGATTAATAGAGTATTCAGATACTACCTTGAACAATTTGTGGTATTCTTTATCGATTATATTCTCATTTTCTCTTCGATAAAGTATGAATATAAATAGAATCTATGGATTGAGTCGATGTTATTATGAATGGAGAAAATGTATACTAAGTTCTTCAAGTTTGACTTTTGGTTGAAATAAGTGAACTTATTGTGGAACATGATCATCAGGGAGTTAATTTATATAAACCCTTCAAATAAAAAGGTAATTGAGGAATGGATCAGACAGTCAAGTGTCATTGAAATCCGTAGTTTTCTTAGCTTAAATGGGTAATACCGATGTTTTGTGAGAAATGTTTCATGACAGTCTGGACTAATAAATAAGTTAACACAAAAGTGGTAAATTATTTATGAATCTACGAATGTGAGGAAATATTTAAGGTGAAAGAGAAAAGGCTAATCATTATGCATGTACTCACACTACCATCAAGTGGATAATGTTTTGTGATATATAGTGATTTTTAAAAGAAAGGCTCAGGTTGTGTACTCATTTGGAGAGATAAAGTGATTATAATGATAAAGGATTTTCATACATATATATTACATTGTGATAGATAAATATTAAATACATTTTTAAAATACATGCCTAAGATCTAAAATGGTTTAGTGTGTTTAGAGACGAGATACACAATCTTTTTATTTCATAATAGATCTTCACCATCTCCCATAAATATCTTCAAACATAGTACACTTCAAATAAATACCCTACCTGAAACCTTTCTTTATAACCTGGGGAAATGAATTATAACAATTGGTGAGCTAAGTTACTCAGTAAGGGTACAAATGGGGGGTATTAATATAACATGTTCATAAGGGTAAAAGAAAAGTAGAATAACATTTTTAAACTATGACCTACATATCATAGATCAAAAACTTGGTTCATGATATAAATCATGGAAGTTCATAAGAAATTCTTCAAAGAACATGATCCATGAGAATAAAATTGGGATAATACATAGATTATTGGAATACAGATAATAATAGAAAATATAATGTCAAGGCTACCCACCAATACATTCATAATATGGTAGGCATGGGTTATCCACACATGTACCTTCATTAAGCTTAGAATAACATCCTCTATAACCTCTTTTTTATTCTCATGATAACCTCCTGTATACCCACTTTTTCTATATTTGGATAACCTCATGTGTACCCTCTAAGTTCATAAAAAATTAATCATTACCCAATTCATTAGAGGAAGATATTGGTCCCATATTTTCTTGATTATAACATATCCACCATACATGATTATAAAACAACCACCATCATTGGTTATAACATATCCACCATCCTTGATTATAATATAACCACGATAACATAATGAAAATCATACATAAGTGTGCCACAAGATCATAAAACATTCATTGTATCAGAACCCATTAAAATAAATGGGTGTCATAAACAAGTAATCATTAGATAACCCATAAAAAATAAATAGGTTTCATAAACATTTCATCATTTTATAACTCATGGAAAATAAATAGGTTTGATAAACATTTAATCATTTAATCATATCTTAACTCATGAAAAAGTAATTGGATTCATAAACATCTTTTCATCTTAATAATTAATCATCCAAATAAAGGATAAATATGATATTGTTGAATCATATACCTAGTAAATATTAATTGACATCAAATTATTTCATCTTAGATGGAAAATTATTTTGAAATATCACTGGGAGAATTTCTTGAAGAAAATAACTTTTTTTACTTTGAAATCACTTATTTAAAATTAAAAAAAAATCCCAAATATTAAAGGAAACGTTTTATTTTAAAATAATCTGAAAACATATATATTAATATTTAAATAATTTAGTGTTCATGATGGTGGTAAATACAATTCATTCCCTACACATTAAAACAATGATTCATTTCACATTTTTTAATAAAATTCAAAAAGTGTGTTATTTAGAAAATGATACAATGATTCCATTTAAATCGTTTTTTAAAATTAAAATCATGGGTAAAAATTACATTAAACATTAATATTAAAACATTAATGATTTTTTTTAGAAAAAATGGATTCGGAATATAAAATATTTTTGACCAAAGAGATAAATAAAGTGGATTTTCATTAAAAACATTATTTTGAACTATTAAGTACATAAAGAGATGAAAATTAAAATAAGATATTTAATTCTCAGAAATAAATATAAGTGATGAAAATTCATATGTTTCTTGAGAGATAAATCATAATATTTCATAATAATAAAACTTATTCATAAACAATCCGGATAAAAAATGAGATTTCAACATAAAAGTTTTACCACCTTGGTATCTTTTTAATAATAAGCCCAATTAAAAAATGAAAATTAAATTTATATGTAGATCCCATAATTTTATGAGAAGAATCATAAAATTAAATCATGGGTATTATATACTCCACTAAAAATTAACAAGTGGTGGATATGGAATGTGTCCCACATAAATAAAAGTAAGACAGAAATGTCTTACTTTCTTTGGTAAATTTTAAATAAAAAGACACATAAATGAATGACATTAAATGAAACCTTAAATATAATTAGAATAAGTAAATTAATGATATAAAATTACAATGGTTCCAAATATAAACCTCATAAAATAATATTGATTCATAACCTAACATATGTCCCAAATAAGACAATTTGAGACAAAAATCCCTTACATGATTCGGTAACATTTAAATAATCAGTACCATAAAAATAGCATTAAATTAAACTTTAAATATCATGAAAAAATAATATTCAATATATTAAATTTTTTGTGGCTGTATATACACCTCATAAAATAATATAGGTTCATAATATAACATATGTCCCAAAGAAGACAGTTTGAAACAAAAATCTCTTACATGATTTGGTAAATTTTAAATCATAAGCCCCATTAAAGAATAACATTAAATGAAAATTTTAATATCTTGATAATAAATAAATTCATGATATAACATTTCTATGTATTTGTATATATCCCTCAGAAAATAAGATATGTGCATAACAGAACATACATTACAAAGAAGACAATTTGAGATAAAAATCCCTTACTTTAAGTCTCGACTTCCTTTATACACATTGGAACTTCATGAATAATAAATATATATTTATTATAAACCTATTATAGAACCCAAATTATAGATATCATTCCATATATGATTTACTGAATACATTTTATTATATTTTTATTAAAAATTCCTTATTAATATCGTGTTTTGGGTAATAAAATATTTGTTTTTCATGTATGTTTTGGTTTGGTATTTTTAGTAATTTTACTTTGATCATGGTTCCATCATATAAATAATGTTAAAGATGATATAAATATCATTTATATTCAAAATATATTTTTTTATATTAATCCATTAAAGTTATATGTAAAAAATGAATTACACCATTTATGGAGACGGTTGGTCATACGTACACATGAACATTGTTTCCATTTTCTCAATGGATAAAACAAAATAAAGAAAAATAATATATTAGTTTTGATGAATTATTAATAATTCATTTATATAACATATTTTCATTAAAACTACCCTTATTACCTTTAATGTAATGTATATTTGAAGAATGAATCACATCACTTCGCAAAGTGGTAGTCCACCAAACACACGAGCAACGTTATCATATTACCATGGAATAGAATGTAAGAAGCTGTATGTGATATTATTATTTAAAATATATAATTATTTGATAAATATTAAATAAATATTTCAAATTCACCCTTAAATCCATTGATGATAAGTGGTTGTGGAAAATAAATTATATCGGTTCGTGAGGCAGTGGTCTGTCGTACACATGATGAACTATGTTATTTCCCACTTGATGGAAGAGAAGATAGATTTAAGTCATGAAATTAACATAATATAAAATAATTAAATGGTAGAAAATTATTATATTATATAATAATAGTTGATTAATATTTTAAGGGGTTATATGAATAAATAAAATAAAAAATGCATGGTTAAGGACTATACCTCTTCTCTGTAGAAACACTTTAGGTTTATACGTAAAGCCTTATTTGGAGGGTTTTGTAATAAAAATAAGGACAATAGGATGTGTTTAAGGAATTAGTAAAATTATTTGGTTTTTTTTTGGATACAATAAATGGATTTGGAAGTGTGAATAGGATGGGAGAGGAGGTAACCATTTATAAGTGGGGAGAGGACACATTTGGATGTTTTAAAAAGGAAAAATTATACCCATGTGTTAGACATGAAAAAGGCTCCAAGATGGATCATTATAAAAACTTAGATTAAATATGGTCAAAATATGTTCATAAATTCATATTTTGACAAGATTATAGTTCATTTTACCCCTTATCTTTTTTAGTTTAACCCCTAGTAAATTCATTTTAACCTTAACCCTAGTAATTAATTTTTACTATTGCTACTATTCAGTTTGATCAAAAATTTAATTAAAATTATTATATAACATTAATTATTATAAATAAAAATATTTAATACATTCTTCTAAATACAATTCACATAAGTGGAAATTATTAATTTAAAATTAAACCCGAGAAAGTTATGAAAAAATGGTTTTCCAAAGAGAAAATTCTCATAAGTATAAAATGTATTAATATAAAAATTAAATATGAAATTGATTGCAATTACCAAATTTGGACTAATAAATATATAATTTTACTAATTTTACTTTTTTAATCATCTTAAAATAAAATATATTTTGTAAGTTCTTTAAAAAAAAGAGGCAATTGTTAATAAAAACGGTATATTTTTAATCTTCATTGAAAAATTAATCATATCAGCAAATTATAAAAAAAATAACTCAAAGATAATTTTGACATGTAGACTTAAAAATTAATATTTGTTTTCAATATTTTTTTAAGATGTCCAATAATTAACTTTATTATTTTTTTAATAATTTTTTTAGAACGAAACATATAAAAACTTTACAAAAAATTAAGTAATTTTTTATCAATGTGTTTTATTTATAAAAAACCATTTTAATTAAAATTTGATATTTTTTAATTAATTTTAATACCACCATATTTAATGAATATGTAATAATGGTTTTGTTTAAATAAAAATTTTAATAGTATATCACAGTTTGTTAAAATAAGGTCTTGCGTGTAACATAAGCTAGAGAAGAAATTAAATTTCCTTGGAAAAAGTATTTTATAAAATTTATGGGTGTTACATTCTACCCCCATAAAACATAACTTCACCCTATAAGTTTTTTTAATTTAGTAAAAAAACTATGGAAACTTTTTCTTTATTACATCCTCAGGTTCCCAGGTAGCTTCCTCAAGCTGATGGTTTCACCATAAAACATTAACCAAATGAGTAGTCTTGTTTCATTGAACTTTCTCTATATGATACATTATATCTACAAGTTTTTCCTCATAAGAAATATCATCCTCCCTATGTATGAACTCTATGTTTAGTACAAGTGAAGTATCTAGAATGTACTTCCCTAGGATAGATAGCTGGAACACATCATGGACATGAGAGAGGTTCGGTGGAAGTACAAACTAATAAGTTATCATCCTAATACAGTCACTAATTTCAAATGGATTGATATACCTAGTTCTTAGTGTTTCCTTATTTACTAATATAATTACCTTATCCCATGGATAAATTCTTAAAAAAAATTCAAAAACTTCAAATTATAGATCACGCTATAATTTTTCAACAAAACATTTTTTTTTTGAATTTGGCTAACCTTATGTGTTGTTGAATAAACTTATCCTTATCTTACATTTCTTCAGATAGATCAAGTCCCAATAGATTTCATTCTCCAACCATATCCTATTACATTGGTGTTATTCACTTCTTTCTAAATTATGGTTTATAGTAATCCATTTGAATGATCGATTGAAAGTGATTGTTGTATAAATATTCAAGAAGAGGAATTTGTTGATAACAACCACATTTAAAATCAATAGAAAAAGATCTCAGTATGCCCTCTAGGGTTTCAATTATTCTCCCAAATGGGCCATTTATTTGAGGATGATACATACCACTGAAACTCACCACTGTATTTAATGTCAACTGGCGACTTCTCTAGAACATCGAGGTAAATCCTAGATCCTGATCAGACATAATAAAATATGGTACTTCATGAAACCTTACCACATCCTTAATTTATTTTTGGTAAATCTGATCTAGATTGGAAAATTATATGATAGGGATAAAATGTGATGATTTTATAAGGTGAAAAAAGTACAAACCATGTATAATTGTTCCCTTTAGATGTTTTTGGGAGTTATACAAAAAAATACAAGGTTATGTTTTCCCATTTCCATTCTGGTATGGGTAATAGTTGTAAAAAAACCCATTAGAATTTGGTCTCTTAGTCATAACTTCTGAAATACCAAGCACTGAGATATATATTCATCAATATATCTCTTCAAGTTTTCTTAGTATAAATATTATTTCAAATTTGATAAAGGTAGGTGACATAACCTTATCTCCATTCAATTGTGGGTTTGAGCCCCATGGCCTTTCCGAATATGATAGGTTTTCACCCAGCATGTGAGTTGTCTTTTCCAAAAATATATTAATATAATTCCTATAACGTCCTCAAATTTATATAAACAATAATTACCTCAACATAAAATATAAGATAAACCTTAATGGTTACCAATTACATAATCTTTTATCCATAAAATGTAAATTCATTCCTCCTCAAATAACTTTTTTAGTAAAACATATAAAAAATTGAGGGGTTCTTTTTCCATAAATGTTTCAAAAAATTCACTTAATCTTGATAAAATCACTTCATATAAAACCTTAAAATGGGAATCTAAGACTTTCAACATATGATCAAACATAAACACATAAACCAACGCTGGTATCCATAACTGTTATACTAATATAAAAAGGAGACATATATGATTCCAAATTATAATTAACCATTTATTCATTAAATAACCTCTTATTTTAGAAAAAAACATTTCTATTGGAATCTTGTGTTCATCCTTGAACTGATATAATATCAAATGTTATTTCATTATTCTTGAATCAATGTTGAGGTGGATAATCAGTTCTTATAATCACAAAAAATTTCACTAAAGGATAAACAATAATATTTTCATATGTCACAATCAAATAAACTCTATAATGAAATTCCTAACTCTATAGTGGGGGAAAAGTGTTCCCTAATTATCATGATTCCCTTCAATTATTTCGATTTCAAAAGCTTTCCATTTTTCTTTTATTTTCAAAGGTTTTTTGGCTTATTGTCATCATCATCCCATGGATTAGGTAATTGATTCACATAATGCCCAAACTCATTGATTTTACAATACTAAAGTGTGGGTGGTTAATTTTATATAGATTTCACCTTATTTTTATCATTATCTAACTTCTTCCCATCAAAGTTTCATTCAACCACTAGATAAACATTCTTTCCACACATAAAAAATTTATTAATCCCCTTAAGAAAATTTCATTCATATCTCATTCCACACTTTGATCATGATGGAAAGCTATTATTCTTCTCTTAATGGTTTTTATAGTTTATATAGAATTAAATATTTCTTTTCATATGAAACCATAAGATTTATGGGTAACCCCAATATCTATTTCCACCTTAATGACATATTGAATAATTTATTCAAAGATAAAAATGTCCCTTATTGTTAATTCCATTTAGAGACTTGGTTTTAATCCATTAAAGAATCAATCAACTTTACATTCAAGTTTGATGATAATACCATAAACAAACCTCACAATTCTTGTAAAATTTTCATAATAGGCTTCATAAGATTCATCATCCATCAATTTTAGATCAAGGAATTCCATCTCTATTTTCATATGAAGAATAAAAGGAAAGTACTTGTTGAGAAATAATATTTTAAAATCATCCCAATATATGAAGTAAATTTCATCATTTTTCCTTGTATTCAGGATGAGATTCTACTATTTTTCTGCTTTAACTTATAAATTATAGGTAACCAAAATGAAGTTTTCATGCTCCAAACACCAGGTAATGTAAAATAACTTTTTAATTGTACTCATCCATTTCTCATAAACTTGTGGATCATAAAAGACACTAATATATGGTGGGGTTTCCTCATAAAGGTCTCAATAGAATTTTATTACCATATTTTGTCATTTGAATGTTTAGAATGATTCATAGAATGTTTTTTGAGAATTGAAACAAGATTTTATATTCCTGGTCCAATAAAATTTGGTCACTCAAGAGGAAAATAATTTCATTATCCATTTCATTCAACATTAACATGATTTCTTGTAGGTTATAACCATTATCTAACACAAGTAATCATAATGTAAGTAATAATAATCATTGTGGGAAACAGTATAATCATGAAAAATCACATATCATATGTCTAAATCATGACACCTTATTTTTAATATATGATGCCTTAGGATTAAGCTAGGTCATTCATGGTCATTATTCAAATCCATTATATTATTACATAAATATTTTTTTAATTTTCAAATCATATCCCCTGGGAGTTTCAAACCAAGTGTATAATAAGGCCATTTGTCGTGCACCAAGTGATTATCGATTCAAATCCCAATGTGCCCTTTTCCAAGTTATTACCCCGAGTTATATATATTAAAGATCGACATACACTTATAGTATCTTAATAGAGATGGTATTTCTTTGAAACCACTCACTTTATCCTTCATAGAAATTGTAGGACATTGTCTTGTACTTTACGTAATCTTTATGGTTATTACTAATGTCTTCTCATCCTAGTTTCCAAGTCTTAACTAAACCATTACTATGATACCAATTATAATGATCCAGGATTTATATATATATATATTACAACTTAATAGATGAATATTAAATAAATTTAACAAATAAAATTCTGAGTACCATAAAGGTTTAGTGTCTTTGGAGACTAGATACATGATATTCTTATTTCATGAATGATATTTAACATATCTAATAAATATATTCCCATGTATTAAACTTCAAAGACGTACCCAAATTAAAAAAATTCTTCAAAACTTAGGGAAAGGAAACATAAGAAATTTTGAGCTCATATGAGCAATAAGGGTAAACATGGCGTATATCAATATAACATGATCATAGGGGTATGAAAACGTGAGAATAACATTTGAAAACCATTCCCTGCATATCATAGATAATAAAATTGAGTCATGGTATACTTCTTTAAAGTTCATAATATATGAATCAAAAAGGAAAAAAATAACATGGTCCATTAGAATATAACATTAAAATATTACATAGATTTTTAATATACAAATAATCATAGAAAACCTTAGGTAAAGAATACCTACTAAGAAATACATAACAAGTTAGGCATGGGATAACAACCTGTGTAACTACTTTTTGCTTGGGATAACCTCCCATGTGCCATATTTTTTAAGATTGGGATAACCTCTTATGTACCCTCTTTTTGGTCTAGGTATAACCAACCATATACCCTAAAATATCATAGAACATTAAAAATTACCCTAAAAATTAGAGGGTGATATAGGTACTACCATTCCTTGGTTATAAGGTAACCACTGTCCTTGGTTATAATGTAACCACCATCCTAAGTTATAACATAACCACTATCACATAATGAAAATCAAACATATGTGTGCCAAAAGATCTTAAAATTTTCATCAAATTATAAATAATAAAAATAAATGGGTTTCGAAAACATTTAAATATATAATAACATGTGGAAAATAAATAGTTTTAATAAAAATTTCATTGTTTCATAACCCATGTAAGAGAAATGAGTTTCCTAAACATTTCATCATTTAATCATAGAATAACCCATGGAAAAGGAACATGTTTCCTAACAATTTTATCATAATAAATATAATCCATCAAAATAAAGGATAAATATTGTATTGTTGGATCATATCCCTATAAAAGTTTAATTAACATAAAATAATGTCAACTTATATGGGAAATTATTTTGAAAGATCACTAGGAACATTTCTTGAGGGAAATACCATTTTCAAAATGAAATCACTTTTTTAAAATATAGAATTTCCCAAATATTAAAGAAAAATTTTCATTTTAAAATAAACTTGAAAACTTATAAAGTTTTATTTTAATCATTGATTGTTTATGATGGCAGGAAATACCGTTCATGTTGTACATGTCAAAACAATGATTCCATTCAATTTTTTTGTTAGAAAAGTGAAAACATAATTTTTTTGGAAAAAATATTGGATAATTACACTTAAATAATTTTTAAAAAAATCAATAAATATGAAAAAAAATTAAAAATAATATTAAAACATTCTTGAAAATATTTTTAGAAAATATGGATTTGGAAAAAAAATGGATTTTTGAGCATAGAGAGAAATAAAGTCAATCTTCTTTATACAAATATTTTGAACTCTTGAGTACCTAAATAGATTAAAATTAATGGAAACATATAATTTTCATAAATAATAATATGAGGATAAAATTTATGAGTTTCTTGAGGGATAGATCATAACTTTTCATCATCATAAACAATCCTGATAAACAATGAGATTAACACATAAAACTTTTAGCACATTGGTGTCTTTTGAATCATAATAACCATAGGAGATAAACCATTAAATGGATATGTAGATCCCAAAATTCCATTATAACAATCATAAAATAAATTCATGGATAGTAAATACACCACCTAAAAGAAACTATTGGTGAAAATGGCATGTGTAACATGGAAATAAAAGTGATACAAACATCTCTTACATTCCTTACTAACTTTTAAATCATAATCCCCGTGAAAGATTAACTTTAAATGAAACTCTAAATATTATTAGAATAAATAAATTCATGATAAAATTTGTCAAAGTTTTTTTATATACACATCATAAAGTAATATAGGTGTATAACATAACATATTTCACAAAGAAGACAACTTTAGACAAAAATCTCTTACATCCTTTGGTAACTTTTAATTCATAATCCCCAAGGGAGAATAAATTTAAATAAAAATTTAAATATCATAATGATAAATAAATTAATTATATAATATGTAAATGGGGCTATATATACACTTCAAAAAATAATATAGGTTCATAACATAAGATATGTATCAAAGAATATTATGGGAGACAAAATTCACTTACATGCTTTGGAAAATTTTAATTCATAAGCCCCATGAAAGAATAAATTTAAATGAAAATTTAAATACCATGAGAATAAATAAATAAATGCTAAGAAATGTAAAATAGATTTTATATATTCCATATAAAAGAATATAGGTGCATAACATAACATATGTCCCAAATAATACAATTTGAGATAAAAATCCCTTACATTAATTATCGAATTACATCATACAAATTTGAACCTCATGTATTATAAATATATTTTTATTATAAATAAATTACAGATCCAAAATTATATATAAATCATACCAAATATAATTTACTTATGACCTTTTATTACCCATTTACTAATTATTCCTTTATTAAATCCCATTTCAGGTAATAACAGCTTTTTTTTCTCATCTATATTTTGGTTTAGTATTTTCAGTCCTTTTACTTTGATCACGGTTTAATAATATCCAGAATGGTAGAAATGATATAAGTTTCATGTAGGTTCATTATATATTATTTAGATTAATCCCTTAAATTTATAGATAGAAATTGAATTACACCATTCATGAAGAAGGTAGGTCATACCTATGAAAGAATGCAATTTCAATTTTCTCAACAGAAGAAATAAATGAAAGTTAAATAATACATATTCATTGAATAATGATTTTTATTTCATATATATCACATATTTTTATTAATAAATATCCTTATTTACTTCTAGGTAAAGTGTATCACCCCATGATTTTTGAAAATAAATTTAATATTGAATGTATAAAACACTAAGTCTATAAAAAACGACTTTGCTACAACCTAGCTAGTAAAAATAATTTTACCACCTATTTGATTTAAATTTTAGAAAACTGACATACACAGTTATATTCAGTAGGATATTTAGAGTCTGATAAGAGAAACCAAGTTTTTTATGAATAGTAACATACCCTTATGAATAGTAATTCATAGTAATTCGGCCAAAAAAAATAAAAACTTTTCCCATGAGTATATAAATACAATTTAGACATCTTATAAGTGAAAAAACAATCCTAGTATAAGTATTCGTATATTTGTATGTCATAAATATTATAATTACAATTTTCAGATAAATTTAATAATTTAAAATGGGAATGTATTTTCATAAAATATAATCATAAATTGTTACTTTATTGTCTTATGGTTGTAATATATTTTTATGGGACCGTGATTAACTTCTCAAGGTGTTATAAAACGAGTTATAGTTTTAAAGTAATATTTTTAATAAAATTTTAATTTATTTAAAAATTAAATTCAAAATATTTAGAAAATTATTTTCAAAAAATATATTTCATTACTGAATTATATAAATTTAAAAATGATTTGGGTAAATTTTTGGGATTTCTCTAAATTACTTAAATTTTGTGTGAATGGTAAAATACGATAATTTACGATAAATGCTAAATGCATGATTTATTGGGTCATAAGTAATTTAAGGATGATTTAATCACACTAAGTTTGAAATCACATGCACTTATTACTATTATGGTTTACATGAATCAACACTATTGGTTGTTTTGAGGTAATTAATAAAATAATGAATAAAATATTTAAAACTCACTCCTCTCATCCACTATAACCCCCCCTGCACTCCCTCTTCTCTTCACTCCTCTGAAGACATGTTCCTTATAAAATGTATCCAAAAATAACGTTCCTTAGTCACTACCCACTTTCATGATCTCTTGGTCTTTCCAAAATACCAAAACCCCTTCCCTTAAGGAGGTTATTTCAAGAGGTAATGTATCTTTCTTTTTAATTTAGTTTCGTTTCAATTTATCTTATTTTATTATTATCTCCTAAACTTATCTATCCAATTGATACTTATAAATCCATTATCATATATATACTATAATTATAATATGTTAATTTAATAAACATTATAAATCTTCTTACACATACTCTCTCTCTCTTTTATTAACGGAATCATTGTCTGTGAGGTTCCAATTTACAACCTTCATGGATGATGAAGTTTTGTTCTTCAAGTTATCCTTAATTTCTGGTCCTGAAACCATTTTTATTATTGAACCAGGATATAATATTTGTATTATATCCAGAATAATATTTAGTAACCACTATATGTACATAGAATTAATTCATATGATAAAATGAGTTCATAATAACCCAAATAACGCAAAATAATCAAAGTGGTTGTCATTAATATTTCATCCAATTATTCATCTTCATACCACATAAAAAATCCTATATATAAACATTAAAACTTGTTTATGTTCATAAATAGTATATAATTTCAATTATGTAGAATTACATGAGCATCCATACTCATATAAAAATATACTGATCATGAAAACCAACAAAATGAACACTTTGGAATGACGGAATTAAATCTTATAACTTATCAATAAGGACATAATGAACTTAATAAAATTATGATAAACTAAATATAATTCAAAAAGGTTGTGAGTTCAGTTATTAATAAGTTTATATTCATATTCTAGTACCTTAAGTTCAAGAGTGGAACACATTCAGATTTAAGGTAAGGGTTTTCTGCCCGAACCTCCATTTACATCCAGGTTACTTTTATTATCTACATACCTCAATTAAATTATTATTCATTCATATATACTCCTCATAATTTATATGTTAATGTTTTATATATTTGTTCGAACTAGAATCATACCTTCATTTATGGTAGTTATATGTTTTAAAAGGATATTTTAAAAATCATTCCTAATAAACAATCTCATTTCAAGGAAATTCCTCTAGTTCATACCTATTTTCATGGGCACTATATAATGTGTTTTTTGGAAACCATTATATTTATAAAATCACTAATTTAATTATTTAAATACTATCTTAGTTCACTTATGGTTGTATGAAATTATATTTCCAAAATAACTCTTCTTTTCAAACTAAAGGAGTATTTATCTCAAGAATTACATGAATTTTTTATAAGAGTATCTTCATCTATTTCAACACTCTTATTTATTCTTACGTATTTTTTGGATTAAGATTTTATGGTATCATCTATAGTATTTAATTTTTTTTATTATTATTTTGGTTGTCGATGTGTTATCTTAAAACCATTCCCCAATTTCCTCTAAATGGTTAGTGTTTATGCTTAATGATCAGGGAATGTTTTTTACATTTCATATATTAGTTTCAATATGAATATATATATATTTTTAGGATTATACCTATTAATATGAGGAATTAATTGGAAATAGTAAGTGTCGGGTGGGGCCTGCTATTTCCCTTCGATGCATTGGTAAGACTCATGAGACAAACTACAGTATTGGCACAAGGCCTTGACAAAATGATTATTTATGGTCTTGGCACGAGGCCATGATGGTATGGTTTTGATGTCCCGCATTATACATTCCCTCATTATGAAAATAGTATTTATGTTTCATGTGGTTATTTGACTAGTGGAATACCTAGGATTATGTTTTACTATGGAATTATTTATTCATCTCTTATTCCTTCCATAATGTGTCCGTGCTCATTTTTTAAGGCATGTGTTTTTAGTTATTCACCATGCTTAATGTTTATGGTTTTGATATCTTCAACTGTATTGGTTACCTTTACTAATCATTTGAGCTCACCCCTTTCTTATGTCTCAATTTCCTAGTACATAAATAAGTGTCTTATGAATGACCTACAGGGATAAACTTATAGTTGTAGATGTTCTAAATAGAAATTATATGTTGTATTTATTTTCAAGTTGTAATGATGAACTTGTTTATATATATTGTTTCCAAAGATTGTAAAATTCTCAGTCCATCAGGATACATATTCCTTTTTTATATTCCAATGTAATAAAATAAGGCACCAAATCCGGGAAACTGGGGTCGGGTTCTTACAGTTGGTATCAGAGGAAGTTTAGTAGAAAACATGGAAAGAAGATTTAGAAAACATAGATTTGTGAACAAATCCCTAAGATAGTATTTGAGGATAAACATAGAAAAAAATCCTAGTATTTTGGTAAGGAATGGATTATATGTAACTTTCTAGAAAATACATCTATTCCTGGACACTAGAAGTGGTTGTGGTTCTGGAACATATGTACCTAAGAGTGAAAACTCTGACAAGGAGTTTCAGGCATGACTAGGGTATCCTAGTAGATGAAAATAGGCCTTACTGTGCACCTCGTTTGACACTCCTGAGGGATATTCTTAAGATAATTCACATTTTCATTACAAGGCATTATTAAGGATTTAAATGTAAATTTTCAATCAAAGAAACCATGTTTATGATTAGGGAATTATCCATGCATAAGATTTCAATTTATGCTAAGTATTTTTCTAAGTTGATATTATACATTATGATTCATAACCTAATCGAGCGTATGACATTATCTTGAAATGGCACCTAGTGGATGAAATGAAAACTGCATGAACACATTTATCGCATGTATGGATTTCCCTCGGATAAAAGACAATGATGTTGGATCTAGAGCTATGACTGGTGCTAAGAAACTTATAACTATACTGGGACAACTCACTTAGGTTATGAGTAATAACCTTACCTGTATGGAGCATCCTAATCCACAATGTGGAGGATCTATGTTTTTTCACATTATGAGAAAATATCCTCCATTATTTAATGAGACAAAAAACCCATTCATATTAGAGAAGTGGATATGTTCCTTGGAGAAGATATTTCTTTATTTTGGATGTAATAGAAGATAAAAGGTTTTAATGGTAGTTTATCTTCTACTGGGAGATACAGATTAGTGGTGGTCGTTAATCTAAAACACAAAGGAGGAGGAAGAAATATAAGATATGGAATGGAGGAATTTTAAGTAAATCTTCTTAGAAAAATATTTTCCCTGTGAACAATGAGTGGATATAGATAAGAAATTCTTTAATATGAGGCAGAAGGAGGTTGAAAATGTTTCAAAGTATCAAGCTAACTTCACAAGGTTAGAAATACATGTCATGGACTACATACATAATCCAAGGAGCAAAATTGATTGATTATTTGATGGCTTAAAACCATTCTTATGAAGGTCACTAGTCTCCCAAAGTCTCTCACCATATGAAGATATAGTCTCAAGTGCTATCAAGAAAGAAATTGAATTTTCTAAGACTTGTGAATTTAAAGGAAAGAAAGAGAAGAAGAGGGATGCTGAAAACTCTAAAAAAAGAAATAAGGAAATGGGTAATAAGGGAATAGTTGACCTTATATCTTACATTAATTATGGGAAGAAACACCACGGAAATTGCCTGAAGGAAATGGGAATTTTTTACATGTATGGAGAAAAAATCCACCTATCTCAAGATTGTAAGGGGAAGAAAGAAGATATCAATGTTTAATGCTACAATTACAAGGATACAGGACATTATGAATATGAATGTCATAAGAGTTAGGGAAAAATTCCCCAAAAAAGGCTAAGGGAGCAAGGCCAATCTTATGCACTCACAACAGTGGAGTATTAAGTTTCTAACAATGTAGTGGAAGATATTATAAGGCCCCAACCTTAAACCTTACTTAATCTTGAGTTAATACAAGATTACACATTGAGGATATTTTCAGGTTTAGATTTTTAGAGAATTAGATCATAAAACTTGAATTACATTCCACACTTAAACAAAGTGGTTACATAAATATAGTATTCATTTTTTCCCATCAAGGGAAACATATTTAAAATAAAACTTGGATTATTTCTTGACACTTCCTTGACACTATCATCATATCATTTACCTTTCCCTTGACCTGTGAAAAACATTTCAAAAAAACTTGGGATGAGCATAAAAAGCTCAGTAAAGGATACACAAAGAAGGAAAACTGTTAGTTTTTCAAAAACAACAAGTAAACCATGAGTACTTTACCAAAGTAATACTTTTCACCTTTATTAAGTAGTAAAAACTCTTCACTGAATAAAAGATCATTACTTACCCTTTTGTAACCAAAATATTGCCATAAAACCCATATAAAGAACACATAACATATAAAGGTAACTTGGGACATAAACATACTTAAATGGAATAACCATACGGTCGACTTCCACACATACTTAATGGAATAGCCATACGGCCGACTTCCATATCCAATGCATTGGAGGTTATAACATAACCACCCGTCCTGGTATTCACGACACCACCTGTCATATTTTTTATCACGTAACCACCCGTAAAATGTCCAAGTACCCTCATTACACATAAAATATTGAAAATATAAAAATTTCAATAACAACATTTCATTTTCAATCATAATAAGTAATTCCCAGATATTGAATTAATCAATCCATTTTCAAAAACCATTTAAAATAGATTTTTGAATCAAAGTGTCCCATACCACCTTGAAGATTTTAATGGAATTATAATTTTAAAACATTAATTTCCATATAAATAAATACTGAAAACCATTTTGAAAACATGGACATTAAAGATAAAGATTTAGAATAATAAATCTTTAAAACATTTAAAACGATATTTTTGTTAAATAGTTTTTAACAAAATGAGAGACTCTTGAATACAAATAATAGCGGAATAACATTTAATCCGAACATTATTATATCATGAGAATAAAGGGATTCATGATATAATATGTCAAAGGACAGTATACACACCATATAAGAGTGAATTGGTGCATAACAACAATTACGTCTCAAAATAAATGTAAAATGAGATTAAATCCATTATAAAGAAGGTATCCTTAAATTAAGGATAAATCAATCTCAAAATAATGTGTGACAAATATAAATACACCCAATATAATTGGATATTATGTGTAAAACAATAAAAGTTCATTCACACATATTAAAAGGATGACATATTAAATAACTACATGTTGAACCCAAAGAAATTGAAATTGGGTTAAAAAGTTCCATTGGTAAAATTCGACAGCCTAACGGCGTCACTTCAAAATTAAGAAAATGAGTTTATGAGAGATAAAAAGGGTATCTCATCACTTGGATATAAAATTTACATCAATAAGGACATATAAGAACATATCCCAACATAATAGTATGTGAATTAAAAGACACAACAAAATAAGTCTTTTAAAAAGAGGAGGGTGAAAGGTTCCCTTACCGACATGGGTATCTTTCGAAACATACACCCCGTGAAAGAATGACAATACAAAACTGATGTAAATACTCATAAATGAAATTATATTACACAATGAGTAAAATAATGGGCATTACATACACCACTCAAAGGAATTTGTGGCAAATGTAGCATAAATCTCACGGGAATAAAAGTGAGATGAAAAATCCCTTACGAAAACTCGGCAGCCTAACGGCGCCACTTAAAACTTCAATAATGGATTGATGAGAGAGAATAGGGTATATCATCATATGAACATAAAAATTATAGTAATATTAATATAAAATAACATCCCAATAACAAGAAAGATGAACTTTAAAAGGAATGACATAAAAGAGTGTACTTAAAAAGAAAGAGAGGAGTAGGATCCCTTACCTCGGGTTCGACTTGACTCGATCGTTCATTAATCTCCTGAATAATAAACTTGAGTTAATTTCTACTTCCTTAAGAACCTTTTTCAAGTTCATTTTTCCTTTTATATCACTTATTACCACGTCATGAACACTATGTTATTATTTAATCTAGTAACAGTCGTTTTAACGATCATAGGTACTTGAGTCAAAAATAAACCCTTATAATTACAAGTTGTTCATGTAGTAAAATATCCATTATATCCAGAATTTTATTCATGATTTAGATATCATATATATCATATATATCAAGTATATTCATGCATTTATAATATTACATAACATTTAGAGTTATGAAATGAAATGCACCGTTCATGGAGACGGTAAGCCGTACGTACGCATGAATGCTACTTCCATTTCTATTTCATATTTAATGGAATAACATAATGATACATAATAGTATTTTAATTCCAGTATGGTATCATATATAATATCATTAAATATATCCTTTATACGTACCACATATGGTAATAACGAATCAAATCACTTTGAGGGGGCGGTAGTCCGCACTTCCTTAAATGAAGATATCTCGTATACCCATAATGGAAGTCATAAAGGTATGCCATAAATGAAAAATACAGAAGCTTAAGTAAAACATAAACATATTATATATCATATATAAACATAGTGACATCTTAATGTCCAGCTTTGAAGGTGTTATAAGAGTGTTGAACAATCATTGTTTCGTGAGGCAGAAATTCGTCATCAACAGAAACAGTATGTTATTTAACCATTAGATGAAGGTGTGTGTAAGTGTAGCTCGAATAATTATTATAAAAACATCCTAGTATATTGAAGATACTGGAGTTGTTACAAAAGAAATGAATAAAAATAGTTTAGGGGGTTGGAGAAGCAAAATAAAACATAAGAACACAAGAGAAAACCCTACCTTGAAAACGGGTAGCTCTCTTTGATTTAAGCTCAAAGGCTTCCTTGGAAAGGATTCTTCCCAAAGTGAGGCTTCAATTATGAATAGAGTGATGTGGAGAGATTAAATGGGTAGGGGTTGGCCGAGATAAAAACTTTGGAAGTGTGGGTAAAGAGGTAGTGGTGGGGGCCTTTTATAAGAGGAGAGGAGGGGCACTCTTGGAAAGTAAATAAATGTTCCTTTATTTTAAAATGCTTTTCGGATTTAAAAGGTCCCACATTGATATAATTCGAGGATAAGGTGATAAGGGTTCGAAATATACCCACCCAATAGGTCTTGGACATGTGTAGGTCATAGATTTTACATTATCTTTTCATTTTATTTAAATCCTTTATTAATGAGGTAATCGCTGCATCATCATGATGTCATAAATAATTTAATATATTTAATGTATAAAAATTATAAAAAAATATCATGATGTAGGAAATAATTTTATCTTTCTAATGAATATTTATAGTCAAAAATATGACTTGTATAACCCCATGTAAAAATTGTTTTAGTAAAACATTTCATGTTTGTGTCATTTTTACTTTAACTTTAAATAAAAGGCATAAATGTCATTATCATACCCAAGTGGCTCCATGGGGTACCAAAAATAGACCCATGGGTTGTCTTGGTCGGCGATAACTCATCCAATAGGGTTAGGAAAAGTGTCAAGATATTTTCATTTTATTATAATATCATTTTCACCTTAAATCACACTAATTACCTTTAATCACGATTAATAAAACATAAAAGTTACTATTCACCAAAAAAATTATTTTAATCCCATTGAACCACATTTTACTTAATAATGAAAATCATTTAAATTGTATTTTTTAATTTCAAAACACAGAAGTGGTAAAGTCCCATTTAAACAAAAAAATCAAATTTTGTAACCACCACTTTGCGGTTTCACTATTCATCAAAAATTGAAGTTTTTCCGAAAAAAACCAAAACTTCACCCTAAGATATATTTGATATTCTGAATTCAAAAATGATGTCTTTTTTAAAAAATTCAAATCATATAAGTTAAATTAATTAATTTAATAATTAATTCCTGATGTCATGACAAATAGCGTGTTTTTATGAAACAATATGTATCAAAAGATTGACACTAGTTTAAGTCTGATTTCAAAGTGAAATTAATTCCAACGAACACTATTGGATTAAATGGTAAAAATATATTCTAATTTCACTTTAAAACCAATTAAAAAGATAATCTAATCATATAAATAAATTAGATTAAAAAGAGGTTTTGAATTAAAATACAACATTTTTCACTATTTATTAAAAATTGAACTTTTTCGGAAAAATACCAAAAATTTACACAAATTAAATTTTGATGTCCCAATTCTAAAGAATAATTTTATTTTGTCAAATATAACACATAAAATTTTCAAAAAGTGGATTTAAAAGAGGTTTGCCATCAAAAGGCAGTTAGTCGACCTTTTAAAGAATATTAGAATATTTACGCTTAAAATTGGATTCATTCGCATTTTTAATCCTCTAACATTTATTGTAAAAAGTAAAAATATTTGACAAACATATAAAATTATTTGGTAGTTAGTTCTATTCATTCCTGCCATCACAACAGTTAGGTGTTAACTACCATTTAAAATAATATTATTTTATTATTAGAGTACAACGTAAGATTCCCAAGAAACTCGTTGTTGCGTGTTGGGTACGACATCGAGCATAGCGTCCATGTTAAAGTTATATTTATATTTTATTCAAAAATATGGATAAATGTGAAAATTTCATACTCTTTATTTACCTAGGGTGTTACATCCTTCCCCCCTTTTGGGAATTGCGTCCTCGCAATTTTAAAATTGGGCTTGGAAACTTCATTGAAAATCCCACATCAGAACAAGAGTCAGTAAAACAATCACTTTAAAATAATGAATGATAAGTACAGAGGTCACCTGAGTTAACCCATACTAGGATTCCTTGTAGGAAAACATGGACATGGGGGAGAAAACATAGGGCCATGTTCTGATGGAGAGTGATAGAAAACATGTTTAGGAGAAAGTTAACTACAAGAAAATCACAAAGTTATGATGGGTTAAATGGTATTCGATTCCCCAGTAGGAAAAGTTAATAGACAACATTTTTATTTTAAGTTGCTTTTTATTGAGGAATTTATTCATAAGGAAACATAATCACTTATCATGTTGCCTTTCAACTTTTATTAGGTTCCTTACACAAACTCATATTTTCTCCAAAAGATGAGTATTTAGGAAGACTTGTTCACATTAAGAGTACTATAATAAACTTCTAGAGAATCACCTAATCCACAAAAGAGAACTATATACTTCCCATGTCTTTAGACTTTAACCAAAACCAAAACCAAAAAGGTTAGTACAAGATCAGATAATCCAGAAAAGGATAACCCTTTATAAAAAGAAAATCTATTCTTAATCTCTGAAATTTGTCCAATAAAACCCAAAGTTCAATGAGGATCATTAGATAAACAATTTGTCTATAAAATTCTTCAAAGTAAACCAAACTAAGATTGAAACCCAAATATTTGAAGGATTTAGTCACATAGTCTTCCAAGCCAAATCGTAACATTTATCTCCAAACAACATCAGTTGCCCTTAATGTCTCGTATTGAAATGTAATTAACCTAATCACATATCCTCCATGACAGGTTAATAAATTTCCATAGATAACCCAAAATCAACTTACTCTTAATTCATAAAATCATCTATCTAAAAAAAATCAGTCAAACTAACCAGGGACTTCACGTAGTCCAGTGGTAGGCGATAAATACCAGTCGCACTTTGGTTGTGGGTTCGATTCCCACAGCTTTGTCCGACGCGACGGGTTGTCACACGGTCTACGTGTTGTCCTTTTTCCAAAACTATATAATTCTCAAATCATTCCCAAAAAGAGATAAAATCATCAAAAATAACCATAACATTATTTAACCACAATTTAATCTCATGCCTTTCACTTCCATCATAACATATAGTAACCCATAATTACCTCAAAAGTAAGGATCATATAAACCCAAATGGTTCTTTATAACTATGTCCACAAAAGAACAGAAAACTATTCCTTGAATAAAATTCTCATATATTAAACATCAGGGTTACACATACTATAAAAAGTCTTCTAATGTAACCCCATCATCAAAAGAGACTTAATACTCTTAAGAATTTCACCATAACTCTTGAAGCCCTTATATGTTGACTTCTTACTCATTAAACATTCTTCATGATCCATTAACCATTCCTTTCCAACTTATTCTGAAATACTTCTTTCCTACAAACAAAATCATGAATCATATCCTAAGATTCCAAAATAGGAAAACAAAAGTTATGAAATAATCCATACCTTTGATTGGTCATTGTCAGTTTCTTCATCCTCAATCGGAATGGCATTAGGTATTGGTAACTGAATATTTGTACGATCTTGGTGATCTTATTCACGAAACTTCTTCATAGGACATGTGTTTGCATAATGACCATGCACGCCACATTTAAAACTTTCAATTGATCCCTTAGAAAGAACTTCTTTCCCTTTCCGCGAGTCAACTGGATGCTTCCTTTTTCCATGGCAGGTTCTTGCTTTATGACCTTCATTTCCACATCTATAGCATATTTCTGTCCATTTGAAACATTTTCCTAGGTGTTTATTTCCACATCTTTGACACACAGGTTTTTGAACATACTTACCTTTATGATTATTACCCGTAGTTCTGTAGGGATTTGTTTCTCGCATATATGATGCCTTATAGAAATCACCAAGGTTTAGGTGGTCAATCGTGACTCCAGATTGTTGGTTGAGGATAAAACTAAGAGTTCTCATTGCAGCTCCCATATCATTCAGTTGCTTACTCAAAAAACTGTCACAGTTTCCTTCACATCCACTGTTACTTTGGTGCCTGCTAGATCCAGCCATTTACTAAAACCAAAAAGGTTAATGTGAGTGTATCAACAAAACCATCATGTACTAATGAGGAAGATAAACACTAAGATATACTTACTCATTCACTTTATCGAAAACTAGGACTCTTTATGAATTCCTAACCATTATGGTAATGTAACTTATGCTTAAAGAATACCCTAACCTCTAAAGTTATCTAAACCGACCTCTGATACCAACTATAAGGCCCCAACCTTAAACCTTACTTAATCTTGAGTTAATACAAGATTACACATTGAGGATCTTTTCAGGTTTAGAGTTTTAGAGAATTATATCATAAAACTTTAATTACATCCCACACTTAAACAAAGTGGTTACATAAAGATAGTATTCATTTTTTCCCATCAACAGAAACATATTTAAAATAAAACATGGATTCTTTCTTGACACTTCCTTGAAACTATCACCATATCATGTACCTTTCCCTTGACCTGTGAAAAACATTTCAAAAAAACTTGGGATGAGCATAAAAAGATCAGTAAAGGATACACAAAGAAGGAAAATTGTTAGTTTTTCAAAAACAACAAGTAAACCATGAGTACTTTACCAAAGTAATACTTTTCACCTTTATGAAGTATTAAAAACTCTTCACTGAATAAAAGATCTTTACTTACCCTTTGGTAACCAAAATATTACCATAAAACTCATATAAAGAACACATAATATATAAAGGTAACTTGGGAAATAAACATACTTAAATGGAATAACCATACGGTCGACTTCCACACATACTTAATGGAATAGTCATACGGCCGACTTCTATACCCAATGCATTGGAGGTTATAACATAACCACCCGTCCTGGTATTCACGGCACCACCCGTCATATGGTTTATCACGTAACCACCCGTAAAATGTCCAAGTACCATTATTAAACATAAAATATTGGAAATATAAACATTTCAATAACAACATTTCATTTTCAATCATAATAAGTAATTCCCAGATATTGAATTAATCAATCCATTTTCAAAAACCATTTAAAAGAGATTTTTGAATCAAAGTGTCCCATACCACTTTGAAGCTTTTAATAGAATTATAATTTTAAAACATTAATTTCCATATAAATAAATACTGAAAACCATTTTGAAAAAATTGACATTAAAGATAAATATTTAGAATAATAAATCTTTAAAACATTTAAAACAATATTTTTGTTAAATAGTTCTTAACAAACTGAGAGACTCTTGAATACAAATAATAGCGGAATAAGATTTAATCCGAAATTTATTATATCATGAGAATAAATGGATTCATGATATAATATTTCAAAGGACAATATACACACCATATAAGAGTGAATTGGTGCATAATAACAATGAAGCCTCAAAAGAAATGTAAAATGAGATGAAATCCATTATAAAGAAGGTATACTTAAATTAAGGATAAATCAATCTAAAAATTATGTGTGACAAATATAAATACACCCAATATAAGTGGATATTAAGTGTAAAACAATAAAATGTCATTCACACATATTCAAAGGATGACATATTCAATAACTACATGTTGAACCTAAAGAAATCGAAATTGGGTTAAAAAGTTCCCTTGGTAAAATTCGACAACCTAACGGCGTCACTTCAAAATTCAGAAAATGAGATTATGAGTGGTAAAAAGGGTATCTCATAACTTGGACATAAAATTTACATCAATAAGGACATATAAGAACATATCCCAACATAATAGTATGTGAATTAAAAGTCATAACAAAATAAGTCTTTTTAAAAGAGGAGGGTGAAAGGTTCCCTTACCGACATGGGTATCTTTTGAAACATACACCCCGTGAAATAAGGACAATAAAACATTGATTTAAATACTCATAAATGAAATTATATTACACAATGAGTAAAATAATGGGCAGTACATACACCACTCAAAGGAATTTGTGGCAAATGTAGCATAAATCTCACGGGAATAAAAGTGAGATGAAAAATTCCTTACGAAAACTCGGCAGCCTAACGGCGCCACTTAAAACTTCCATAATGGATTGATGAGAGAGAATGGGGTCTCTCATCATATGAACATAAAAATTACAGTAAGATTAATATAAAATAACATCCCAATAACAAGAAATTTGAGCTTTAAAAGGAATGACATAAAAGAGTGTACTTAAAAAGAAAGAGAGGAGTAGGATCCCTTACCTCGGGTCTGACTTGACTCGATCGTTCTTTAATCTCCTGAATAATAAACTTGAGTTAATTTATACTTCCTTAAGAACATTTTTCAAGTTCATTATTCCTTTTATATCACTTATTACCACGTCATGAACACTATGTTATTATTTAAGCTAGTAACGGTCGTTTTAACGATCATAGGTACTTGAGTCAAAAATAAACTCTTTATAATTACAAGTTGTTCATGTGGTAAAATATCCATTATATCCAGAATTGTATTCATGATTTAGATATCATATATATCATATATATCCAGTATATTCATGAATTTATAATATTACATAACATTTAGAGTTATGAAATGAAATGCACCGTTCATAGAGACGGTAAGCCGTACGTACGCATGAACGCTACTTCCATTTCTATTTCATATTTAATGGAATAACATAATGTTAAATAATAGTATTTTAATTCCAGTATGTTATAATATATAACATCATTAAATATATCCTTTATACGTACCACATATGGTAATAACGAATCAAATCACTTTGAGGGGGCGGCAGTCCGCACTTCCTTAAATGAAGATATCGCGTATACCCATAATGGAAGCCATAAAGGTATGACATAAATGAAAAATACAGAAGCTTAAGTAAAACATAAACATATTATATATCATATATAAACATAGTGACATATTAATGGCCACCTTTGAAGGTGTTATAAGAGTGTTGAACAATCATCGTTTCGTGAGGCAGAAATTCGCCATCCACAGAAACAGTATGTTCTTTAACCATTAGATGAAGGTGTGTGTAAGTGTAGCTCGAATCATTATTATAACAACATCCTAGTATATTTAAGATACTAGAGTTGTTACAAAAGACATCAATAAAAAGATTTTATGGGGTTGGAGAAGTATTATAAAACATAAGAACACAAGAGAAAACACTACCTTTAAAACGGGTAACTCTCTTTGATTTAAGCTCAAAGGCTTCCTTGGAGAGGATTCTGCCCAAAGTGAGGCTTCAATGATGAACAGAGAGATGTGGAGAGATGAAATGGGCAGGGGTTGGCCGAGACAAAAGCTTTGTAAGTGTGGGTAAAGAGGTAGAGTTGGGGGGCTTTTATAAGAGGAGAGAAGGGGCACTCTTGGAAAGTAAAGAAATGTTCCTTTATTTTAAAATGAGTTTTGGATTTAAAAGGTTACACATTGATATAATTCAAGGATAATGTGATAAGCGTTCGAAATATACCCACCCAATAGTTTTGGGACATGTGTAAGGTCATATATTTTACATTATCTTTTCATTTTATTTAAATCCTTTATTAATGAGGTAATCGCTGCATCATCATGATGTCATAAATAATTTAATATATTTAATGTCTAAAAATTATATAAAAAAATATATCATGATGTAGGAAATCTTTTTAGATTTCTAATTAATATTTATAGTCAAAATTCTGACTTATATAACCCCATGTAAAAATTGTTTTAGTAAAACATCTCATGTTCGTGTCATTTTTACTTTAACTTTAAATAAAAGGCATAAATGCCATTATCATACCCAAGTGGCTCCATGGGGTACCGAAAATCCACCCATGGGTTGTCTTGGTCGTCCATAACTCATCCAATAGGGTTAGGACAAGTGTCAAGATATTTTCATTTTATTATAATATCATTTTCACCTTAAATCACACTAATTACCTTTAATCGCGATTAATAAAACATAAAAGTTACTATTCACCAAAAAAATTATTTTAATCCTATTGAACCACATTTTACTTAATAATGAAAATCATTTAAATTGGATTTTTTGAAATTCAAAACACAGAAGTGGTAAAGTCCCATTTAAACGAAAAATCAAATTTTGTAACCACCACTTTGTGGTTTCACTATTCATCAAAAATCGAAGTTTTCCAGAAAAAAACCAAAACTTCACCCTAAGCTATATTTGATATTATGAATTCAAAAATGATGTCTATTATACAAAATTAAAATCATATAAGTTACGTTAATTAATTTAATAATGTTTTAATGAAATAAGATGTATCAAAAGATTGACACTAGTTTAAGTCCGATTTCAAAGTGAAATTAATTACAACGAACACTATTGGATTAAATGGTAAAAATATATTCTAATTTCACTTTAAAACAAATTAAAAGGATAATCTAATCATATAAATAAATTATACTAAAAATATGTTTTGAATTAAAATACAACATTTTTTACTATTCATTAAAAATTGAACTTTTTTCGAAAAAATACCAAAAATTTACACAAAGTAAATTTTGATGTCCTGATTCTAAAGAATAATTTTATTTTTTCAAATATAACACATAAAATTGTCAAAAAGTGGATTTAAAAGAGGTTCTCCATCAAAAGGCGGTTAATCGACCTTTTAAAGAATATTAGAATGTTTACGCTTAAAATTGGATTCATTCGCATTTTTAATCCTCTAAAATTTATTGTAAAAAGTAAAAATATTTGACAAACATATATAATCATTTTGTAGTTAGTTCTATTCATTCCCTCCATCACAACAGCTAGGAGTTAACTACCATTTAAAATAATAATATTTTATTATTAGAGTGCAACGTAAGATTCCCAAGAAACTCATTGTTGCGTGTTGGGTATGCCATCGAGCATAGCGTCCCCATTAAAGATATATTAATATTTTATTCACAAATGTGGATAAATCTGAAAATTTCATACTCTTTATTTACCTGGGGTGTTACATTAACCATTTCCCCAAACTTATCTAGTGATTTATTTGACTGTAGATCATCGCGTTCTTTCATATCTTCCTAGTTCTCCAAGAAAATTAGATATTTTCTATTTGATTTAATAAGGGATTTTTTAGTCAAAAATCCTAACGGATGTATCATTACAACAATGTTGCATCAGGCAGTCCCCATTATAGCACATAAACGTGCTTTATATGCTAATTTTATTGTCATACCCATGATTGAATTTGATAAAATCCTTGGTATGGATTGGTTTTCGAACCATGATGAAAAAAAATATTAAAATAAGAAGGAGGTTACAATTTTTTAAGGCGATGTCGAATCCCTTATATTTAGGGAAGAAGCATCACCATCTGATTCTCATCTAGATCCACCCCCAATAGCTCTACTGAATTCAATTATTGGGGAGTAAGGGAATGTAATAACTATGGGTGAGTAAAATAATGTTTAAATGGAGTATGTACGTATTTTTCAAGAATATGTTGATGTATTTCTAGATGATTTACCTGGACATCCTCCAGAATGGGAAATTGAATCTTCTATTGACTTGATTATTAATTAAAGGCTCATATCAAAGACCCCTTATAAAATTTCCACTGTGGAATCAGTGTAACTGAATAAAAAACTATAGGAATTGAGTGATAAAGGATTTATTATCCCTAGTGTTTCTCCATGGGGAGCCCCTGTTCTTTCATTAAGAAGAAAGATGGATCTATGAGGTTGTGCATTGACTATAGGGTGATCAATTTTATAAAAATAAAGGGCAAGTATTACCTACCTCTCATTGATGATTTTTTTTATCCACTTCATGGATCCCAATATTCCTCTAATATTGACCTTCAATATGGATATCTTCAATAGATTTTTTGGGAGGAATACATTCCAAAAAAATAATTTCAAATCAGGTATGGATATTATGATTTTATATTAATTCTTTTTAAATTGACTAATGCACCCTCTATTTTCATGGATCTATTGAATAGAGTTTTCAAGGAATATCTTGATGACTTTTTGGTGGTATTTATTGATGATATCTTGGTATACTATAAAAGATATAAAGATCATGAAAATCACTTGCACACTATTTTGAAGACTCTTAGAAGAAATGAATTATATAGGAAGTTTAGAAAGTGTGAATTTTGGCTTCAATCAGTTTCCTTTCTTGGCCACATTGTCTCTAAAGATGGAATATCTATTGATCCTGTGAAGAAAAATGTTGTGCAAGAATGGCCTACTCCAATGAACATAACTAAGGTACATAGTTTTATTTATTTTGCAGGTTATTATCGTCGTTTCATTCGGAACATCATCCATTTAGGCAACCTAGTGACCAATATTACACGTAAAGGTGTTAACTTCTTATGGAAAAAACAATGTGAGGAATGTTTTGGAGAATTGAATAGGAGATTAGTAAATCCACCAATCCTAAACCTACCATCATGGAATAATGGGTTTGTGATATATAGTGATGAATCAAATAAAGGACTGGGTTGTGTCCTTATGCATTATGATAGAGTTATTTCCCATATATCAAGGAAGTTAAAAATTCATGATAAAAACTATCCTACTCATTATCTTGAGTTATATGTTGTGATCTTTGCTCTAAATATATAGATACATTATCACTATGGTGAAAGATATGAGATATATACGGATAAAAAGAGTCTAAAGTATATCTTCTCACAGAAAGAACTCTACTTGAGGCAAAGGCAATGGCTAAAACTACTCAAGGATTGTTATTATACCATATACTACCACCTAAGAAAAACAAATAAGGTCGATTATGCATTGAGTAGGAATTATAATGGAGTTCTTAACAATATATGGATTGAAAAAGATTTTTTGTATTTGGATCTAGTGAGGATGAATATGGGAATTATCGAAGAAGGTGAAACATCACTAGTTTCTTATTTGGTTTCACATCCATCTTTATTAGAAAGGATTAAAATCTCTCAGCCTGATGATGAGAACCTACAAAAGAAAATTAATACTGAGAAAGATGGGATGTCATATGAAATCATGTGTGAAGATGGAATTATAAAATTTGGGAGGAGGCTATGTGTTTCTAATATACTCGAGCTGAAAAAGGAGTTATTGGATGATTCCAAAAGCTCAAATTTCACTATACACCCTTGTAGCACTGAAATGTATACAGAGTTTAAGAAACATTTATGGTGGGACAACATGAAGATAGAAATTGATGATTATGTATCAAGATGTTTAGTTTGTCAACAAGTGAAGGCAGAACAACAACAATCTAGAGAATTCATGTAACCTCTACCCATTCTTACATGGAAATGAGATGACATCACCATGTATTTCCTCAATGGATTACCCAAACTCCAAGAAAGAATGATGCAGTATGCTTAATTTTTGATCAATTTAAAAAATATTCACATTTACTTTCTATAAGGGAGGATTTTACACTGGAGCATCTTGAATGACTCTATATCAATGAAGTTTTATGAATTCATGGAGCCCCACTTTTAATATTGTCTGATCACGATCCTCAATTTATATCGAAATTATAGATAAGACTTTAGAAATATTTGGATACTAGTCTTCGTTTGAGTACTAATTATCGTCTCAAAATTGATGGGAAATCCTAAAGAATGATACAAACATTATAGGACATGTTGGTATCATGCTAGGTCAACTTTCAAGGTATATGGGACCATTATTTACCCATGGTGGAGTTTTCTTACAATAATTATTTCCATTCCATTATTCAAATAGAACCATATTAAGAATTGTACAGAAAGAGATTTTGTGCACCAAAATTTTGGGATGAAGTTGTTGAAAGGAATCTTGTGGGCCCAGATCTTATAGAGGAAACAACAATTAAGGAAAAGACAATTCAAGGCTATATAAAAGAAGCTCAAAACAGACAAAAAATCCATGTTGATAATCGAATAAAGGATTCAAAGTTTCAAGTGGGGGATCATATTTTCTTAAAATTGTCTACATGGAATGGTGTAATAATATTTGGGAAGAAATGGAAGTTGACACCTAGGTACATAGGACCTTTTGAAATTTTGGAGAGAATTGGAGCTATTTCATATCGTTAAGCTATACCACCTATCTTGTCTAAAGTACACAATGTGTTCCATGTCTCATTACTGAGAATGTAAATTCTAGTCCCAATGCATGTCTTCACTTATGAAGGTATAGAATTGGAACCTAACCTACCTTACTATAAAGAAACAATCCGGATTATTGACACTAAAGAAATTTTTTTTAGGAATCAGACAACTCGACTAGAAAAGATAATTTGGAAAAATAATAAAATCAAAGAGGCAACATGGGATCCTAAGGAACTTATGATGAAGAACTATCCAAATATTTTTGTGATGTAACATTCTTGTAATTTTGAGGACAAAATTTTTCTGAGGGGATAATGTAACACCTCAATATTTTTTCAAAAAAATTTAATATTTAATGCCTAAAACAATAAAATCTCTACAAAACACCACTTTGTTATAACCTTGCTAGTAAAAAATTTTTACCACCTTTGTGATTTGAATTTTGAAAAACTGACATATACGGTTGTCTTCAGTATCATATTTAGAGTTTGATAAGATAAACTTAGTTTTTGATGAATAGTAACATACCCTTATGAATACTAACAAACCCTTAGGAATAGTAATGAATCATAATTCGTCCAAGAAAATAGAAATGTCACCCATGATTGTATAAATACAATTTATACATATTATAAGTGAAAAAATTATCATAGTATAAGTATTGGTATTTTTTGTATGTTATAAATATTTTAATTACAATTTTCTGACTGATTTAATAATTTATAATGGGAATTTAATTTCATAAAATGTAATCATAAATTGTTACATTATTTTCTTATGGTTGTAAGATAATTTTATTGGACCTTGATTAATTTCTCATTGTGTTATAAAATAAGTTATAATTTTTGAGTTGTTTTTTTTTTGAATAAATTATGATTTTATTTAAAAATTAAATTAAAATTATTTATAAAATTATTTTCAATAAATGTATTCCCTTATTTGATTGTATACATCGAAAAATGGTTGGGGTAATTTTTTTTGTTTTTTCTAAAATACTGGAATTTTGGGTGAATAGTAAAATACGATAATTTACGAAAAATGATGAATACATGATTTATTGGGTTATAAGTGATGTAAGTATGATGTATGACCACTAGGTTCAAACTCACATGACCTTATTACTAATATGGGTCCCATGAATCAATAATATTTTTTGTCTTGAGGGAATTAATAAAATAATGAATAAAATATTCAAAATTCACTCCTCTCCTCCACTATAACCCCCCCCCCCCACACACACACACACACACTCCCTCTTCTCTTCACTCCTCCCAATCCCTTTTCCTTGTTTATGTTCTGCCCAAATACCCTTATTTAGTCACTTCTTACATCCATGAGATCTTGGTCTTACCAAAAGTCCAAAACTCCTTCCCTTAAGGAGGTTATTTCAAGCGGTAAAGCATCTTTATTTTTCATTTAGTTTCATTTCAATTTATCTTCTTTTATTATTCTCTCCTAACCTCCTATGTCCAATTGATCCTTGGAACTCGGGTATCATCTATATACTGAAATTATATCATGTTAATTTAATAACGATTATCTATCTTCTTACACAATCTCTCTTTTATAAATGGAATCATCGTCCCTGAGGTTCCAATTTACGACCTTCATGGACGATGAAGTTTTGTTCTTAGATTTATTATTAATTACTTGTCATGAAACCATTTTTATATTTGAAACAGACTATAATATATGTATTATAACCTACGTAATATTCTGGAACTGGTATATGTAAATAGTATTAATTCATATGACAAAAAAAGTTTATAATAACCCAAATACCACCAAATAATCTAAGTGAATGTCATTAACATTTCACACAATGATTAATCTTAATACCATGTAAAAAATAATATATATAAACATTAAAAATAATTTATGTTCATAAATAATATATAATTTCAATTCTCTATAATTACATGAACATCCATACTCATATACAAATATACCGATCATGAAAACCAAGGAAACGAACACTCTGGGATGAAGGAATTCAATATTATAACTTATCAATAAGGACATAATGAACTTAATAAAATTATGATATAATAATACATATAAAAAAGGTTCTGAATTAATTTATTCATAATTCTAATTTCATATTCCAGTGAATTAAGTTAAAGAGCGGAACACATTCGGATTTAAGGTAAGGGTTTTCTACCCGAACCTCCATTTTAATTTGGGTTACTTTTTTTATCTACTTAACTAAATTAAATTATTATTAAATAATTTTTACTCCTCATAATTTCTATTTTAATGTTATATATATGTGTTCCAACCATAATCATAGCTTAATTTATGGGGATTTATATGTTTTAAAAGTATATTTCAAAAATCCATCCCAATAAACAATCCTGTTTCAAGGGAATTCCTCTAGTTCATACCTATTTTCAAAGGCACTCTATAATATATTTTTTGGAAACCATTATCTTTATTAAATCACTCATTTTATTATGAAAATATTATATAACTTCACTTATGGTTTTATGAAAATATTTTTTCCAAAATAACACTTATTTTCAAAGTAAAAGACTATTTATTTCAGGAATTACTCGAAGATTTTATAGGAGTACCTTCATCTATTTCAACACACTTGTTGATTGTTATTTATTATTGGGATTCATATTTTATGGTATCATATAAAATATTTTATTTAATATTTTATGATACATTTTGAAATGGATGCGCTATCTTAAAACCATTCACAAATTTACTCTGAATGGTTAGTGTTTATGCTTAATATTTGGGAAAAGTTATTTACATTTCATATATATTTTTCAATATGAATGTATATGTTATTTATGTTTATCCCCATCCATATGAGTAATAATTTTATGTGGTATGTGTTATGTGGGTCCCGCTATAATCCCTCACTGCATTGGTAGGTCTCATGAGACAACGGTGGTCTTGGCACAAGGCCTTGACAAAATGATTATTTATTGTCTTGGAATGAGGCCTTAATGATATGGTTATGATGTCCCACATTATAAATTCCATTATTATGAAAATATTACTGATGTTTCATGTGTTTATTCAACTAATATAATACCCATGATTATTTTTTACTATGGAATTATTTATTCATCTCTTATTCCTTCCATAATGTGTTTAAGTTCATTTTTAAAGGAACGTGTTTTTAGTTATTCACCGTGCCTAATGTTTATGTTTATGATATCTTCTATTGTATTGATTACCCTTACTGAGCATTTAATATCACCCCTTTCTTATGTTTCATTTTATCATTACCTGAAGCAGTGTATTATTAATGTTCTATAGGGATAAACTTATAGTTTTGGATGTTCCCAATAAAACTTATATGTTGTATTTTTTTCAAGTTTTAATGACGAAATTATGTATGTATCTTGTTTCCAAAGATTCTAAACTTCTTGGTCCTTCATGATTCATATTCCTTTTTTATATTCCAATGTAATAAAATAAGGCACCGGCTCTAGGAAACTAGGTTCGGGTCCTTACATAAAGTGTAAGTGAAGAATTAATCACATAGCTTCACGAGGTGATAGTCCACCGTACACATGAGAGACGTTATCATAATCCCATGGAATGGAAAGTAATAATTTTTATATCGTATTATAATTGAAAAGTATAATTATGTCATAAATATAATATAAATATTTTAAATACATCATTATATCTATCTGTGAGAGTTGCTTATGGAAAACAAAATTCATCAGTTGGTGAGGCAGTAGTTCATCAAACACACGATCAACGGTTTCATTTCCTAGTTTATGGAAGAGTACATACATGTAGGTAATTACAATAATATAATAAATAAATATATATATATATGGTAAATACATATTTTATTATATTATCTTTCATTAATAATATTTTAAGGAGTTATAGGATGAAATAAAATGAAAACGCATGGTTAAGGACTTTATCTCCTTTTCAGAGAATCCATTTAGGTTTACACCTGAAGACCTATTAGGAGGGTTTAATACTAAAAATAATGCCTCTATTATATGGTTAGAGAATTATGAAATGAATTTGGATATATATTTTCTAGCCCAAAGGGATTTATAAGTGTGAATATGTAAGGTGAAGGGTGGCCTTTTATAAGTAGGAGGGGGAGGACATACTTGGAGTTTTTAAAAATAAAATGGTGTTAGCACATTTTAAAACATGACACAAGGCTCTAAAATGGATCATTCACTAAAAATAAATAATTTAAGGTCTAAATATGGCCATAAAATGGGTTCTTTACATGTTTATAGGTCATTTTATCCCCTTATCATTTTATTTTAACCTCCGGTAAACTCGTTTTAACCTTAATCTTGATAATTAATTTTTAATGTTTTTACTATTAATATTGATCAAAAATTAGGTTGAACTTATTATATTATATTAATTTTAATAATTAAAAATATTGAATAAATTTCTCAAAATTTCATTAATGTAAGAGAACAAGTTTAATTTAATATTGATCCCGCAGATGCGATGAAATAGTGGTTTTTGAAATTGAAAATTTTCATAATTATAAAAGTTTTAATATAAAAATTCAATATGAAATTGATTATAATGAATAAAAATGTATTATTAAAAATATAATTTTACTATTTTTACTTTCAAAACAATTTTAAAGTAAAATTTATTTTTTAAATTCATTAAACATAAGGCAGTTCTCAATAACAACCAATATTTTTTACTATTCATAGAAAATTAATCTTTTCAAATAATTCACAAAAATTCACTCAAAGATAATTTTTATGCCTTTATTTTAAAAATGAATTTTATTTTTTCAAATATATTTAATAATAATGGATAAAATTACTTTCATTATTTGTTAGCAATAAAATTTTTTGGGAAAATAATATTTTTGAAACATATAAAAATTTTACTAAAAATTAAGTACTTTTTATCAATATGTTTTCTCTATAAAAAACCATTATACTTAATATTTAAAATTATTATATATTAATAGTATATCATAATTCTTTAAACCACTATGTTTTATGTAACACAAGCTATTGAATAAATTAAATTTATTTGAAAAAATATATTTCATAAAATTTGTAGGTGTTATAGTGATTGAATATTCCACACAGTAGTTAATTATCTATGATCAAAACTACTTGATGCAAGATATGGACCTAGAAACTATGATATTTTCCTTAATGATTTGGTGGAACTACATCTATGGTGAGAATTGTGACATATATACATACAAAATGAGTCTAAAGTATATATTCCCACAGAAACATTTGAGCATGTGTAAAAAAAATATGGTTATAGTTAACCAAGTACTATAAATACTCTATACACTACCATCCTGGAAAGGTGAACAAGGTAGTTGATTCTGTTAGCAGAAAAGAAACAGTTACTCTATACCAGATGTGGATTGAGAAAGGCTCAATCTTCATGGATATGTAAGGAATCGGTTTGGAAATAATAAGTATAGGGAATACATCATATATTTACCAAATGATTACCCAACTATATATCCAAGATAAGACCAAGGAGGCATAAAGGTATAATGTGGAGGTTGAGACAAAAGTGAAATCAGTAGAGGAGGGTAATCTTCATGAATTACACATTGATGAAGATAGTTTCATCTAGTTCGGAACTAGATTTTTTGTTCATAAATCACTTTAGATAAAGAAAGATATATTACATAATTCAAATATCTCATATTTCTCCTTCCATAATGTAATTACCAAGATATATCGTGATATTCAAAAATCTCTTCTAGTGGGACAACATAAAGAAAGAGACCACTGAGTACACCTCAAATTTCTTGGTATGCTAGAATGTTAAAGTAGAGTGAAATAATTCCCTAGGGATGATGAAATCATTTCCCATACCCACATATAAATAGGATAACACCACTATAGACTTTTTCAATGGTCTCTTAGAGACATACAAAGGAAGCAATGTGATATGGATTGTATTGGATCAACTTGCCAATATTTCCCACTATATTGAAATTTAGGAAGATTTATTTCTTGAAAAAATTATTAAGATATATGTAAAGGAAGTGGTGAGGTTGTTTGGGACACCACTTTCCATCATTTCAGATCATGATCCAAGGTTCACTCCATAATTCAATAAAATTTATCAACATTCTATAAAAATGGAATTGAATTTTGGTATGGAATATCATCATCATACTGATGTTCAATCTAAAAGGGCCATTAAGAAACTCGATGATATGACGAAAGCCTATTAAGTGGAATTTAAATGTGGATGCGATCAACATATCACATTAGTTGATTTCTCATATGACAACAACTTCAACTCGAGTATTCAAATGGATCCATATAAATCTCATTAATGGAAGCAATGTAAAACTATGCCTTGTTGGGATGTATTTGGTGAAATGAAGTTAATTGGACGTGATCTTGTCTAAGAAATGATAGAAAATTTTCAATCCATCCAACTACATTTAAAATCTACTCAAAGTTGATAGAAGATCTATGTTGTACACTATCGATGGGACTTGTAGTTTGATGATGGATAAAAACTATTCCTTTTAATATCACCATGAAATATATTCAAATAGTTTGTAAATAAATGGAATTTTATCCCTATGTACATTTTCCCCTATAAAATCCTTGATCGTATAGGAGTAGTGTCTTATCAACTATAAATTCTTCCAAATATGGATAAATTTCCTGATGTGTTCCATGTATCTATCATGAAAAAGTACATTATTATTACCTCACATGTATAGAATCTAAAGGTGGTACAACTGGATCTTGATCTCTATTCTGAGAATAATCCATTAAATATCTTGGAAAATAGAGAAAAAGTTCTATGAAACCAAGAAACTCTCCTTATCAAAGTGTTGTGGAAGATCCATAAATATTATGAGGTGATGTGGGAACCAAAGGAAATAATGAAACAAAACTAACCTATTCCATTCTCACCCAAGAATGTGAGTTGAAAATTTATGGATGAAATTTATAAGTGGTGGGGTAGAATTTAATAACACAAATATTATAATTAATACTTATTTCTAAGATAAATTTGTATTATATTTTATCCTATTATACACATACAACACATAAAGAAACTAATAACACTTTATTTTGTTAATCGAGATTGTTAAATTAGTTAGAAACTAATCCCATAAAAATTCCAAAAATTATGGGACAAAAAATATAAAATAATAAAACTTGAATGTGAAAATGAGGATCCTTCTAATCTATTAGAATCATATACCACATTAAAAACACTATAGAATGGAAAGAGAATATTAGTAAACCAATCAACATCTTATAAAAAATATATATAAATCCTTGAAAGTATTTATAGAGAATTTTGAATGAATGAATTGAGAGGTATTTATAGTTTGTAATATGAATATTGGAATTGTTATGTGACCATTGGAATAGTAACATAACTGTTGGAATAGTAACTTGACCATTGTCAATAGTTACCTAACCATTGGGAATAGTAACTTGACCTCAAAATAATAAAAATTTACCTAAATAATATTTATCATGAGTAATTAAAGAAAATATAAATATTATAATTCCAAAATATAAATATAAATATTGAAAACTCAAATAAAATATAAGAAAATTTTTAATAAACATTATTTTAATGTGTTTTTTAAAAATCATAGATTTTTTACTATAAATTAAAATTTATTATTTTAGACAATTATTTTGATAAAATGAATTTCATTTTTAGAATCATCACTTTAAAATTTTCCAAGGGTGATTTTTTAAAAATTTATGAAAAACCTCAATGTTTATGTGAATAGTAAAAATACAGTTTTTCAAATGGCGCATGTCTTTAACATAATGATAGTGAAAAGATGAAACAAGAAATTTTAAATTGGTTATTTTTTCTTAAAGTAAATTTAATATTATATATGGTTCATTTAAAAATAATAAACATAATCTAAAAATCTGAAAAGTAATTTCAAATCCTAAAAGCCTAAATTTTTCCTTTAAATAAACTTTTTTTTTTCATTTTTCTCCCTTACTTTTGATTAAACTGATAAATTTGAATTATAAAATAATTCAAAATCCTAAAATAATTTTATTTTATTCAAATTTATTTTAATAATGTAAAATATTTTACTACTCAGTTTTTTATCTTGGATATTATATTTTATTCCACATTCTATCATAAAAATAACCCTCTACTCAAATATAAATAACCCCTCACCCTCCCCTTGGAAAATAACTCATCCCTCACTTACCAAATCCAAACCAATACCAAATTTTTTCCATTAATCCCTATATTATCATTATTTAAGTTCTTGAGAAATTAAAATCCTATATTTCAATAAAATAAGTGTCTTAGAAAAGAAGAGACATTAAGAAAAGAGTAAGTTGTCATCATCATCTTTTCGCACTTTCCACTTCTCTTATTCTTTTCTCTATTTATTTAAAACCTAAATATTATAATATTAATTGAGTAGTATTTTAAAATTATATTAAAAAGGATAAAAAAAATATAATAACTATATTTCTAACATATCTATATGTCAAACTTATATTTTCAGCACTTTTGACAATGTATTGTCGACGTTCAATTGACCACCTATGAAAACATTACCAACTTTTTGACCAACACCACCTCCAAGGATTGATTTTATAAATTATATATAACAGATAAAAATTTAATTACATGTATTATAATATTTTGAAATTAATTTTACTTATGAATAAATTACCTTGAACAAAAAAATTTGAAATTCTAGCAAGATAGGATAATTAAATAAAAATATGAAATCAAATCATTTTATGTTTAAAAAATATTGTTATAAAATTGAATGATATAATTATAATGGTTCAATATTTAAAAAAATTAAAAAATAAACATATGGATATATGTTTTAATAAACTTATGTTTATTATTTAGTGGGTGGAAAAACTTTGAAATAAAGTCTGAATTACGGTATGGGGATTCACAAAACTAAATCTTTATTTTGGGTTATCGCATATATTAATTTGTTTTCAGTATGAATATTTGAATAATATTATTAAAAAATCTTTTAAATATTCCTTAACTACTATTTTTTGTGATATATATGTTTCTAACTTGTAAAAATGAATTATAATCCAAAATACAATGATTTTTCAAAGAGGTTTTATTTTCCAAAATATTTTGCTGAATCTGCTTGATTTGATTCTTATCTACCTGAGAATGATGATGTTTTATTTCGAAATATGATTTACCTTATTCATTTTGGAACACCAATGGTAATTCATGAAATAAATCTTTACAAAACCTTTATTAAACCCATTACATTACATGGTTTTAATTCAAGACTGGGATTGATATATATTCCCTCTCCAAGTGGCGCGCATGATTTTGAGAATTTTAGGATGTTATAGCAGGATAAAAATTATATGTCCATCTAATTCATTCGATAATTTGGTATATCTCATGATATTATATATATTACATGTGGGAATAATTCTATATTTATTTAAAATTATGATGTTATGATTTATTCCCATATGTTATGTACGAACATTTGCAAGTTTTGTTCACAACTATGTTTGGTATTGTAACACAACGTTATGATGTTTAATTATTATGAATATTACACATTTCATGCCCTTATAAAATGTTTCTCTCATGTTTATTATGATTATACCATGATTATTATATTATTATGAGGATTATTCTCAACAATGTACTATTGATTTATGTCTCTTATTCCTTCCATGTTATCCATCCCCTTACTCGGATTTAAGATCACCCATTTATTTTATATATATCCTTAGGTGAATACATGTATTAAGGAGTGTGTGAAATCTTTTATGAGGAAAAATAAAAAATTTAAATATTTTTTGTGTTTTATTATGTACAATTGTTGTATAACCCTAATTTTTCAAAGATACTAAACCTTTCCGTCATTGAATTTATTAAAATTATGTTTTTTATCTTAAAAATGATATTATTTTCATATAAGAAAAATTTGGTCTGCAATAAATATCATGACCCTAAAGGATATAAACCTTCTTCCCTTCTCTTACTATGACTAAACCCCACCATACTTCACATTTTCTATCATATCACTATCCCAAAATCGTTACATCGTCATAATTATTACTCCAAACTGTAGTCATAGAAACACATGAATAGAACCTAAAGAAGTTACAAAAAATATCATTCCTGGAAATGAAAGAAGGTGAGATTAGGTATTAATCCATTCATTCCCTCACCAAATTGGATTTTGGGAAAACACTTAAAACCAAAAATATTTTATCATTTGTCACATTAACTAACTTTTGTGGGGTTCATATGAAACTACATTGAACATATCACATATAGTATGGACACACTAAATCCTACCCTATGTTATCATACCAAGAAAAAACTACTAGGTCTCATGAATATAATCACACAATCACTATAATTCACTAGAAATGTTGTTATCTCAATAAGAAAAAAAAAACCCTTCTTTTTATAAATAACCATAAAAATCCTTGATTTAACATTTAATAATAACTTCTAATAATTACAAATTTTCTATTTTACTATCCATATTGTGTTTATTATTTCATATATTAATAAAAATTTCATTCCAAACAATCCATTTCAATAATTAAAATTTCATTATAATCCCATAATTTATTAAATTATATCCCACTATTATTGTGAAAAATGCCTCTTGATATTGATTTTTGGTTGATTATGTTTTTTGACAACGTTTGAAGTTGTTGATTAAGGCTGGTTATCAAAGGAGGCATGATGAATAAGCATGATTTTCCAGAAGGAGATCATGTGGTCACATCTTGAGATCCATGTGAATGGAGTGTGTGAGTTTCAGAGGATCATTTGGAAGCGAATATGTACCTAGGGATCATGCAGAGTTTTTTTCCTAGCCAAGGTAGACATGTATTTGCTTATGGTCGTGATATATAAAAGAGGTTATGTGATTTCATCACATGATCTGTGTGAGTGTGAATGGATTATGGGACTTCATGAGGTACCAAATGATCACATGATGATATAACATTATTCAATTTAAGAATACATTATTTTAAAAGGGATTTTGGGAATAAATCATGAGAAGCACTTGAATACACCACATTATTGTCATATTATCTCATGAAGAGATTATGTAAAGAACATGAAGCATGGCTGAATGTCAAGGGACCACATAAAGAGATAATGAAAAGTATATAAATATGTTTTAATATTTTTAGAGGATATCACAAAGAGATCTTGAAAAGTGAATGAAGATAAATTGGTTTTAAATGATGGAGATATCTCACAATTACTCAAAATCAAATGACTATATTATTTTCATTAGATCAAATGATGAGATCACACAAGTGCTGGAATAAAATGTCTCTGACCACATGATTGTCTTTGGATATCGCAATGGGATCATGTGAATAACGAATGATTGTATTTGGATCTCACGATGGGATCACCCAAATTACTGGAAGATAATATCATTGACCACTGTATGATTTTTAATTAATCTTGGGACGTGATCATGTGTAGTGCTCGCAACATGCAATAGGTGACCATGTGAATTGATTTTGACATGTGGTAGGTGAATATGTGAATCTTGGGTGAAATTTCCTATGTGATCATGTGTACCAATTACGACATATCACGGAGGTTGATCATGAATACCATAAATTACCATGCAAAGTGTGTAAGTCTGGTTGGTTAGGTGGTGTAATGGATGGCTAACCATGATTTTTAGATTTAATGTGGTGAATTTATGCCTATAAATACCTCTTAAATCATTCTAAATAATTAGAGAAGTTTTCTTAATTGGTTTTATCTAAATAAAACTATTTTTCATAAGAAAAACAAGGTCTTGCACTAAAATCATGTGATATTTATAAATAGAACAATGTATCACAAAGGGGTCTCATGAAGGAATGTATCAACTATGAATAGGAAGAACAATTTGTGTCACATGATCCAAAAACCTGAATAGGTTATCATTCTAGAGTCACATAATTAACATGAATAGAATAAGGTCTTTTGGAGGGATCTCACATAAGAGTCTCAAAAATGAGTCTCACAGAGGAGTATCATAAAGGGGTATCATGAATGGATCTTGTGAATTAATCTCATGAAGAGGTCGTACCTAAGGGTTAAATTGTAGGTTCTTTTTCAAGGTGATACATGTCAAAGTTTCCAGTGAACAATATCATTGTCATATCTGAATTCTAATAAATAAGATAGAGGATCTTCACCATCCTAAAATATTTTCAAAAGTATTTTATTCACTGCTACATCCAAGGTAGTGAAAGGAAAACATAAAATATCTCAAATAACCTTCCAAAATTTTGAGGATTTTCAATTATATCTCCTGTAAGGGTTATTCTCAAGAGGATGCTCACATCAAGACTATGAATAATCACATGAAGTTCAAAATCGTTTATATTACATTCAGTGAAACTCTCAAAAAAAAAATATTATTCTTTGTCCTATGTGCCAATTTTTTTCTTATAATTTAGTGAGCATAAGAGGGAAGTGTGAGGGAAATTATATCATGGAGATAATATATTTTCCCAAATAATTGTATGTGTAGTGTTCCCGGGAAAGAGTGACCTAGCATAAACTAACATGTAGTGAGTTTAGTGATATTGGTCCACCAACACACTATTTCATTCATGATCCTTGGACTAGCCCATAGTAGTGAAAAATTAAAATATTGGTGGGTCCTTGTTATTTCTTTCTTGCTTTAATTTTTATAAATCATCATCAGATAAAGTTTGAAAGGATAATATTGATATAAAAACTAAATATAAAAATAAGTGACCCTCATAATAAAGAGGTTGAGATCTAGTGGGGTATGATGAGTTTTTAAATAGATATCCATACCCTGACCCCCCCCCTCGGGGTATGTAATCCCATTTTGATCCTAAAAATTAGTATTAGTGTATAAGTTTATTTCCTTATATTTATTTTATCAGGCTAAGTTTATTCGCTTTTTTAAATTGAAGTTTCATTTTTCTATTATTTTTATGTACCTTAGAAAAGGGTTGTACTTCAAAGAAGAAGTAAAATTATATTGTAATTCCTCAATGTGGAAGTGCATATGGAAAGAGTGTGATTTAGTTTAAGGAAACCAACCATGTATTAAAAAAAGGTTTTGATGAATCAAACTATGAGACTATTTACTCATTCAATGATGTGGTGGGAATGATTAAAGAACCTGACATGCCAAGTGGTGCTCAAACAATTGATGAGGAAGAAATTTTAAGAAAGTAATAAATGGAGCTTGTCCACATGAAAAATGAAATGGATAATAAATTAAGAGACTAAAATAAGTCTCAACATATAAGTTAATCCAAGCATAAGAAATTAATGTCAATAAGATAAAAGGTTTCAATAAAATACTTTTTGATGTGGCAAATGATGTATGAGAGAAAAATGATTCTCAAGAAAAATAATTGAAATGAGTGTCCAAAAAGATGGAAAGATAAAACTTGATTACAAGGGAAAGAATATAAACTTAATATAAATTTTTATTTTAGAATCTATAAATGATGATATTTATATAAACCTGCAATAACTAGTTTAATAGAATGTGTGCTTTAAATATTTTTCAGCTCGAATAAATTTTAAAATAATGGAGAAAACAAACATGGGGTATAAGCTCTCCTAGGAATTGGAAGATGAGGATACAAGTTCGAAAACTCTCAAGAGATAACTTAATTCCTAACTTAAATCAAGGGAAAAAAGTTTAAAAAATTAGGAAAATAGTTAGAATCCGTGTAGAAATAAGTGAAGCAATCTAGTTCTAAAGGAAACCCCAAATTGAAGGATACTTTTCATTTATTATTTTACTTTACTTGTTCAGGTAATAATGACATAAAAAATATTATATTTGAGAGAAAAATCATGGATTGATTTTCTCATATCAAAGGCCATGTAGTTTGGGAAAATATAGTATTGTCTATGGTGAGTCCTCTCCCATGCATGAGAGAAAGAGAACCATGAAAAGTTCCAAAAATATAGTAAATTATATTGGTACTGGAAATAGATCTGAAAAGAATTTTTTAGGAAGTAAAGACAACATGTCATATTTCTATGAGAAGCATGGTTATTTTTTAAGTTTATTTAGGATTTGTAATATATTTCATGTTGTGAAGAAAAAAAATATTTATAAAATTGATATTAAGAAAAATATTCTTAAAAAACAAAATATAAAGTATCTCATAATAAAATAGACACGAAATGATACTATCTTGTAAGACTAGGACACTCCATGAGTATGTTTCATAAATCATGTAGTCTCAATGTTAGAATAATAACTCTTGTTAAATCAACATCTCAACTAAGAGATGTTGAAGTGAGGTATTCTTTTTATGTGATATTTTTTATATGTGATAATAATGGGAATTTGGAAAGATTTTATAACTATAAGAAATAAGGGAAGGAAAATGAAACCAATATAATATCTTCTACTTTGGTGGTGTATTACAAGAAAACCTATATTGGGAGAAAAATTTCTATGTTGAAAAATAAGTTTGAAGTCTCAGAGAAAACACAAGGAGATCAATGAAAGGTGTACTAAGAAAATCCTCTATTACACTCACATCAACTCCATTAGAAGTAATATGAATGATCATGGAATAATAAGGGATAATATACTCTAGTTGTAAGGAGGAATAATGTACATATAGTGAATAAATCATCCCTATTTATAAAGGGTAAGCTGACTCATATAACTTATGAAAGGAAAAGGAATAAAAAATACATTAAAAAATTCATGTGTCCCATGAGAAGGAGAGAAGTGAATGAAATTGAAATAGTCCCTCAATAAAGGAATAAGAAATAGTAGATGATCAGTGAAAAAATTCTTATTCAGAGAAAGAATCAAAAAATGGAAAATAAGTGGAGTGTCAAAGAATGAATCTTGTACTGGTGCATTTAAACGCAAAATTGTAGAAAATAAAAAGCCTAAATAACCTATATATTGGATGAATACTAGTCACGTGGGTAATTAATGTCTATTTATATGGATAGATCAGTGGAATTTAGATAGATAGTTAAAACAAGAATAAAAGAGTATAATTTTTTTCAATAAAATATTAAAGGTGTGGTCCATTCGGATCAACCAAAATCCTCTTATTCGGGATTCCAGACATACACCTATACCTATATGCTTAACTATTTGTGAAATTATTAAAATTGGTATAATAATAAGGGGTAGATATGATCTATGAGGTGTGTCTGTGCTAAAAGAGAATAGGTATAGAAACTAAATAGAGATACATGGAGCAAGAAGAATCAGAACTCTTGAAATTCACATATTGTATTATATTCAAAAATTGGTGTTATAACATCACTATTTATTTAAAATATGTATTTGTAAGTTTCATGCTATAGAAAATTAATATTATAAGATGAAGATATTGATGTGAAACAGAAGAGATGTTAAAGATATACTTGAATAATCAAGTGGTTCTAAGACAAATTGAATATTCAACCATCGGTATCGGGCCTCAGTTCAAGTGTTATTTGTCCATCAAGAGAATATATATTATTGGGGAAGAATTAAAATTAATGTATTATATGATTATTTTTTTCTAATAATGTAGTATTGTATGACTATTTTCATGATACTAGGAAGTTGTTGGAGAAAATCCACAACATTTCTAAAAAAGTGGTATCCCCATTCTGAAGAGTAATTCAATATCTTCATTCAGCTTAAAAATAAATATTAATTATCATTTTTAGTCTAATTTTGGAGGCCATTAGGGAGATATGGTGGAAATTTATCTAAGTGATATAGCTTCATTTTATAAGAGATTCCTTTTAATAATATAATAGATTCATGATGTTAGCATCCCTGGAAGTCAGTGAGTGACATGGAAATAATTGGTGGTTATTATCATAAACTCTATTTTCCTACATAGAGACCTAACTTAGTAGTCTTACATTATATTTCAATGAATCAATTCCCAGTGTTAATCTCACTTACTAAATATTTTTCAATAATGTACAACTGTAAATAAGAATATGGATCTGAGCTTGAAAAGTGTTAAAATGAGTAAAGTTTTATTCTTCAGTATATAAATAGATTTAAAGGTGAAATTTAAAATAGTTTACATTGCTAGGTGGTCTTATAATTTCAACCTATGGTGTCACATGGGCTAAAAAATGCAAGACCAAAGGAGGACGACAATCCTTCCTTATCTGGATTCCAAAATTTTGAAGAACAATCTCAATTCCATCATTATTTTATAGATTATTGAAAATATGATAGACAAAGATCATTGATTAATGGGGTGTACAATTATAGATAAAGGAATCCCCTATGGAAATCTTTGTGGAGGGGGATAATGAAGTGAAGTCACTAATTTGTATCAATTGTGATAATTCAAGTGTTATAAATCTTATCAAAAATAAAGTCTATCACACAAGGAAAAATCACATTAAAATCAAATATCACTTTATTAAGAAGAAATCAGATTATGTGTCTATGTAACTACCAGTTCCAAACATCCATATTAAGTTACACTACAAAAAAATTCTATTAGGAAATTTTATAAACATCAATAATTAAGTTACCAATAATTTTTAGAAACTTTGGTAAAGCAACGTCACTAAATTAGGAATATTTTTAAGTGTCTCAATTTAGCAACACCTCATATACTGAAATTCATTTAGAAACATTGTTAAATAACTGCTGGTTAAATAGCATGACATTTTTAGACATTTATGTATAGTGAAATATATTTTACTAAATTTTTTTGAAATGTCAGTAATTTGTTTTTTTTAATTTCTAAATTTTTTTCATTCTAATTTTTTCAAACGTCGCTAAATTAGTATTATTTTTAAGTGTCTCTATTTAGAAATGCCTCATTTACAAATAATTTTTAGAAATGTTTTTTAAATATCATGAAATTTTTAGACATCCATATTTAGAGACATCTAGTTTCTCAACATTTTTTTAGAAATGCTGGTTTTTTTATTGAATTAATTTTTTTTATTTTTAAATTTTCTTATTACAACAAAAAAATAATATACCTCTTTCTCCTATACCCTATCCTTCCCACACATCCTGAACCTAATCCCTATAGTAACCCTCCTTCCCTAGCCTGCGACCCTCATCCCTCTAGTTCCCCTCTATCCCCTCCCTCTAGTAGATCTCTCTCAAGTAAACTATCCTTCAAACACTGCCCAACCCTAATCCCCCCAATACATCCCCTTCTCTAGACTGTGACCCTCATCACTCCAGTGCCCCCTCTATCATTATCCCTATATACCCCCTTCCCTACCCCAACCATATTTTCATCCCTCCAGTACCCTAACCCTCTCATGCTCCCTCGTCCCCAACCCCAGTCCTGAACCCACACGAACCACCTCCACAATTATGAATCGCCTGCACCCCCCACCCAACTATCCATGTCCAGTCCTTGTACACATTCACCTGCCTCACTACACTTCCTGCTCCAACCCCAGTCCCAAACCCACACGACCCATATCCAAGTGTCCCCCATACAGTATTCTATACCACCCCTCACCTATACCTTGCATGAGGAAGGATTGGGTTACTCACTAAGAATAGAACACATGACCTCTGAATAAAATTTCAAACAAAAAACTAACACACCCATTCAGTTTTTCTTATAATATTGTATTACATTATTTTTTTGTATATATGAAATGGTTTTAGTATTTAAAAAATTAATATATTAATATAAATATATTAATATATATATATATATGTGATTATATTATATTTGTATATATGTGTTTTATTTTATATTTTATATTTTATGTTAATATTTTTATATATGTTTATATTTTACATGTTTACATTTTATATTATATATATGTGTGTGTAAATATTTTATATTATATGTATATATATATGTGTGTTTATATTTTATGTTTACATATATATACATATATGTCCATAGTTTATATTTTATAGATATATATATATGTTCATATTTTATGTTTATATATATGTTTATATATATATATATTTATATCTGGGTTTATTTATATTATATATGTGTAACGCCCCGACCCCAGGAGCCCAGAGCTGGTTCATTTTTTAAATACATTGGCATGATTATAAGGAATCAAATCCTGAAGGGCCGAGTATATTAGTAGTTTTTAAAAACCATATATATACATATGTTCAATATTACAACTTGAAAGGAAATACAACATAAAAGTTTTACTGGGAACATCCACAACTCTAAGTTTATCCATACAGATCATTCATAATAAACTTATTTATCTCTGGAGAAAATGAAATATAAGAAAGGGGTTAACTCATATGCTCTGTAAGGGTAAGTAATATAGTGGAAGATAACATAAACATAAACATTAGGCATTGTGAATACCTAAAACACATGCCTTTAAAAAAATAAACTTGAACACATTATGGTAGGAATAAGATATGAATAAATAATGCCATAATAAAACATAATCATGGGTATTATACTAGTCGAAAAACCACATGAACTATTAATACTATTTTCATAATGAGTGAAATGCATATGTCGGACATCATAACCATACCGTCAAGGCCTTGTTCCAAGTCCATAAATAACAATTTTGTCAAAGCCTCATTCCATGACCAAGTATGTCTCACGAGACCTACTGATGCATCGAGGGAAAATAGTGGGCCTTAACCATAACATAATAAGTCTAATGAATTCCTCATATGAAAGGAGGGAACATAATAAATATATACATTCATATTGAAACTAACATATAAAATGTAAATAACTTTCCCCATTCATCAAACATAAATACTAACCATTCGAAGTAATATGGTGAATGGTATCAAGATAGAACATCCACATTCAAACTAATAAAAAATCATTCAACGACATATTTTTCATATGATATCATGGGAGATAAATCTCTATGAAATAAACTATTCAACAAATGATGTTGACATAAATAAAGATATTTTTAAATGAGACAATTGATAAATTCTTGATGAATTAATCCTTAAACATTCCAAAGTGTCTCATACCACCTTGAAGCATTCAAATCATAATACCTTATAAAATCATGAGAATAAGGAGACTCTTGATATGATATAACAAAGGGTAGTACATACCCCAAAAGTAATAAGTAATTGGTGAAAAAGGTATATATCTCATAAAAGTTAAAGTGAGATGAGAAAATCCATTTTTACTTTAGAAAGAAGAGTTCTCTTGGAAAGACATATGTAATTGTCATGAAATCATATTTTAAACATGTATATCCCAGAAAATAAAAGGTATGGTCGTTGAAATTTTAGTTTAGGATTAAATAAATCATTATTGAGGTGAAATAATTTAAAAAGAGTTTTTAATGAAGCTTTAGAAATAAAACATTTTAGTGTGGTTTAAGGAATTATTTAATGAGATTTTAAAGCGCAAAGGCATGCTTGCTTTCAAAAAACAAGAAATAAAATGAAATAAATTTTTCAAATTAAAATGTGTGATTTTTTAAAGTTAAATAAGGATTAAACCATTTTATAGAGTGAACTTTAAAATAAAGAAAAATATGAGAAGTTTCTTTAATTGAGTTTTTATTTCATAAAGGTTTTTTGAAAGATCCTTTTAAAACATATAACTCCCCATAAATGAAAGTAGGATTATGGTTGGTAGACATATATATAAAAATAACATAGAATTTATTAGTATTACAAAAGAATAAATAATATTATCATTGAGGTGATTAAAGAATAAGAGCATCCATAATGAAAATGAAGGTTCAGATATAAAACACTTAAAACATTGTCATCAATTGAATCGTACACCCCAAAATTAATAATCATAAATGATAAAATTGTTATCAGGAAAATAAATATATTAATGATATGAAACATAAATGGGAATTATACATACACCATACAAAAGTAGTAGTAGTTAATACAGAATATCTCACAAAAATGGGAGTGAGATGAAGTAACCCCTTACCTTAAGTCTGATGGTGTTCTTCACTTGGTCTCAGTGTCCTAGATAACCAAATTAAATTTGTTAATTAATATTTAAAGAACCTATTATACATTTAATTTAATTATTATAATCATATTAAGTTCATTCATGGCCTTTTTTATAGGTTAAGAGGTTCAATTTCATTGTCTGAGTCTGTTTGTTTCATGATCGGTATATTTATATACATGAACGAGGAATCATGTAAAATGAGGATTGTTGTCCCAAATTGAAGTTATATGTTATTATTGAAGATAAATAAGGTTAGATTATTGTAAATTTCATTTTTTTACACATATGGAAGATAAATCATTATATAAATTATTTAATGATAATCATTTGGGTTAATTGGTGGTTTTTGAACACCATAAACTCATTTTTCTTTATTAATCAAAACCATGTGCAAAAAAATTACAAAACCATAAATGAGAAATAAAAAATATATTATACTCAGGTTCAATAATAATAATGTTTTCACGACTAGAATTTAAGGTGTTAATAGAAATTTAAAACCAATCGTCCTTGAATGTGGTAAATTAGCACATCTCGGATGGTGTTTTCATTTTTAGTATAAAATAATGGGAAAAGAGATACCGTGATGAATTATTTCTTTATCATGAAAATATTAAAATAAATTTAAGATACTTGATTCATCACAACATTTGGATGAAAGGAGGTGAGAAAAGAAAAATAAAGGAACTCAAAATAAAAGAAAAGTTGAGAAATCCCTTATGAAAATTTTGACGGCCTAACAACGTTGTTTAAAAACTCATAAAATGTATTGATGAGAGAAAAAGTTGGTATATAATAATTATCACATAGTATGGATATTAATGGGGTATGTAATAAAATATCCCATCATAATCCAAACTAAATTAAAAAGAATAACATAAAATGAAAGATTGAAAAAGAGAAGGGTGGTAAATTAATTTACCTTGTAGAGTAACTCCTACAACATAAAGGTTGGGAGGCCTGAGGACACATTGAGAGGAATAATATGGAGTTAAACATACCATATATTCTAGTTTTATGAGTTTGGAATGAATTTAAATGAAGTAATAAGTGGGTATTTATAGTAAATAAGAGGAAGTTTTTTGTTAATTTCAAGGGACACCTCATTAGTGGTTTTTTCTAAAGCATGGGATTTCATATTGTATTTTTCCATGGTATTATCCAATTGAGAAACCAAATGTAATATTTCACTATACACAATTCAACCAGAATTTTATATTAATTATTACTTGACTATGATTTTATTAAACAGACTAAAAACGTAAAAAAGTATTTTTACTATTCACGAAAACTTCAAGTATTTTAGAAAAATCCCAAAAATTCACCCCAACCATTTTTTGACATGTATAATTCAGAAATAAAAACCATTTTTGGAAAATAATTTTTTGAATAATTTTATTTTTATTTTTTTATAAAAACATAATTTATTCCAAAAAAACAACTTTAAAACTACAACTCATTTTATAACACCTTGAGAAATTAATCAAGGTCCCATAAAATTATCCTATAACCATTAAAAAATAAATTAAAAATTAATGATTAAATTTTATGAAAATAAATTTTCATTTTTAATTATTAAATTAATCATAATATTTTAATTAAAATATTTATGACATACAAAAATACCAATATTTATACTATGATCGTTGTTTTCACTTATAAGATGTTTAAATGGTATTTATACATTCATGGGTGAAGTTTATATTTTTTAGATAATTTATTATTCATTACTATTAATAAGGGTATGTTACTATTCATCTAAAATTAAGTTTGTCTTGTCAGACTCTAAATATCTTACTGAACACAACCGTGTATGTCAGTTTTTCAAAATTCAAATTACATAAGTGGAAAAATTATGTTTATTGGTTAGGTTATAATAAAGTGTTGTTTTTTAGAGACTCAGTGTTTCGTTCATTCTATATTAAATCTATTTATAAATTCTTGGGTTGTTAAATATGTGTGTGTGTGTGTGTGTTTGTGTGTGTCTGTGTTTGTGTTTGTGTTTATATATATATGTGTGTGTGTGTGTGAAAATATATTTCTGTATCTATACATACATATATATCCACATTTTAAAACACTAGTAAAAATGTCCCTAAAATAGTCATGTTTTCTTAAAAATGTGACTAAATTTAAAATATTTAAATATATTATCTTATATATATAAATAGATTTCAGTATTTAAAATTTAATATTATATTTTTCTTTATTTATATATTAATATAAATATATTAATATATATATATATATATATATTTGCATGTTTGTATTTTATAATTTATAAATATATGTGTATATTTCGATTTTATGTTTATATATATATATATGCTTATACTTTATATTTTATAGATATATATGTTTTATATTATATATATGTATGTGTTTTTATTTATATATATTATATTTTTATATTGATATATATATATATGTGTGTGTGTGTGTGTTTATATATGTGTGTGTGTGCATGTATAAATATATGTGTGTACTTATACATATATATAATTATAATTTTATATATTTATATTTATATTTATATTAACATTGATGTAAAGAAATGAGTTATATAAATATAAACATTTTTAGAGATGTTTTGCTGGAAATGTTGCTAATGTAGAGATGTTTTCAGAAAATGATGCTAATTTAGGGACGTTTCATTTAACATCACTAAATTATTGTTTTTTGTAGCACTATTACCCAAAGAACCATTTGATTAGCATCGACTGGCTCTTGGATTCCAATTGACTGCATACACGTAAACAGTATAGAGGTGGGACCCCCTCTCTCCAAGGTATGGTGTGTTTTTCCCTTACGTGTTAATTTATGTTCTTTACCTTGTTTCGTATAAGGACTTGACCTTAAACATTATATAATAGAGTAAATTCATATTGAATTCACATTCTTACATTCCCGAAGATCCTTTATGTTTATAGTTGTAGATAATTAGGCCATAACTAATACATAACAACATAAAAGCATACAACGTAGATACTACTAAAACAGTATCAATTTCTTCGATAATACAAATGTTTTTAATAAAACATGAAATATTTTTATGAAAATTCTTCACAACATTCAGCTTGGATTCATCTTTTCTCTAAACCATCCTTAATCTCTATAAAAAAGATTTTAAAACTTAGTATGATTACAAAAATCTCAATAATGCAAAAAAATATTATTCCATTAATACTTATAAACATACGAAATCATTTTTACAAAGATATACTTATCGCCTGTAAATAAACATATACTTACTTTTTTAAATCAAGAAATTTATATAAAACATAAAAAACATTAATAAATCCATATTGGTAACTTATGGAGTTACTTACATAATATTATAACCCCTACATATACCACATTATTTTTAACCCTCATGGCTACCTTACAACGTAATATTCATAGCTCCCTTATCATGTAATCATTGCAGTTACACATGGAATAACCATTACAGTCAACTTCCAAAATAAATATACCAAATGAATTGGATGGAGATATAGGTCCCACCCTTCATCATAAAAAATTCCCAAGAACTAGAAACAAATCATAAAACATGAATATTTGCATCATAAAAAAACATTCCTTTCCAATTTTGTAAAAAAATAGCAATTTAAAAGATGATTTTTAAAGAAAAGTACCATATCTCATGTTCGTCTTACTTCAAACGTGTTCAAACATCCTCTATAATGGTTTAAAGAGTGTTATTAATTTATTATAGAACTATATTAATATTTATAATACCTTATTCAATATTTTGTAACATATTTCCATCCATTTATTAGTAATATTTTGTTGTTTTAATTTTTTCTGGTGCATTTATTTCATAGTTTCCATGGTTGGTTCATTATGGAAATTCTTTTCAAATGGAAGAAAAAATACAGAACTGAAAATAAATGGTATTAATATGTTTCCAAATTTTAAATTATATCATATAGAATTTTCTTATGATATGGGGATGAATCATTAGATAAAACATTAATGAAAATGAATTATTATTATTTTTTGCGGTTTTTACGGCAATCGCAAACTTATAACATTTTCTTCAATGTAATTTTTATATATTGGTTCCATAACTTTGTATAACTTATAATTTGTATGATAAAATATTATTTAACCATAATAATGGTTTTATTACTAGCCTTGAATATGATAATTGAAAATGAAAACACAGCATCCACGATGACAGTAAACCAACACATCACAGATGATGTTTTCATTTTTTTTAGAATAATAGGAGAAGTGGAGAGGTTTGATGGTGGATATTCCATTAGAACAATAACATTCCAATATATTTAATATAATATAGTTATCATGTCACTTGTATTTGAGTAGGTGAGTATAGAATAAGAAAATAAAATAAATTGAAAATAAAAAAAAAGAAAATGAAAGAGGATTTTACCTTTAGAATTATCCTCCTTGAGAACATCCTTAGGGAAATTTGATTTGGTCTTTTTTGGACCAATGGATCTTGGACATGGTGGAGAGTATTGGGAAGGTAATTGGGTAGAAATTAAATGATCTAAAAGTCTTTTATTTGTGAGTTGGATAAGTTGTGAGGGGTGGTATTTATAGTGGAGGAGATGAGTGTTTTTTGAATATTGTATTCATTAGTTTATTATTTTTGCTTAAGTCTATGATGGCTTTGATAATTATTAATAAAAATATTAAAATAATAAATTTTAGTTCTATATTATAGTGATTACATCAGAAATAAATCAAGGAATAGTTTATTTAACTTATAATGTATATATACCGTAAATTAGTATTTTACTATTCACCAAAAATTCCTGTATTTTAGAAAAATAAAAAAAATTCATCCAAACAATTTTTAAAAATGTATAATTCCAAAAAAAAACTCAATTTTATGAAAATAATTTTCTAAATATTAGAAATTTAATTTTTAATAAAAATCATAAATTATTTGAAAAATACCAATTTTAAAATTATAACTCATTTTATGACACATTTAAATATTAATTAAGGTCTCATATGATTATATTATAATTAAAAGAAAACAAAATATTAATTTTTGAATCTATTTTATGAAGATAAATTTTATTTTAATTCATTATATTAATTATAAAATTTTAAATAAACATTTATGTTTCACCAAAATATCAAAACATAATTTATCATTTTCAAAACATTTATTTACTTTTTCCATGGTATTAATATATTATATTTTCACTTATAAGATACATAAATTTTATTTATACTCTTATTGGTGAGGATAATATTCTATTATTATATATTTCTTAATTTTTGATAAATAAGCCTTATTTCATTATACATTGATAATGAATTTAACTATTTAATTCTGAAATGAAAAAAAAATTAATTTATAAGTACCTAGGTTGTTTCATTCTCCCCGCCTTTTAGAAATTGTGTACTTATAATTTTCATTCACTTATAAAAAATTTTAGGATACCTTTCCCTCATAGAATTTTCATATTTCCATTTTTCTTCTTCAAAAATGTGGTTTCTCCACAAAACTTTATCCTGGTGAAATACCTTATTCTGCAATAATTTCTCTCTATAATAAAGAATCTTCAAATGTTTCTCCTTATTAGAAATGTTCTCTTCCAGATGAACAACTTCTGGGATCAAAACATGAGATGAATATGGAACATACTTTCTTAACATCAAAACATGAAAACATTTTTTACCTAGGATAAACTCAAAGGAAAATACACTCAGTATGAAAATGATCCACCTTTATCTAGGATTTTATAGGGTCTAATGAACCATGGACTTATCTTTATCTTCATTACAAAATTAATCACAATTTTCCATGGAGAAACTTTGATAAAGACATGATCACCTACCTTGAAAGAAAGATCCTTCTTCTGGTTATCTATATAAATTTTCTGCCCACTCTGAGTTGTCCTCATTTGTGTAAGAACCCGGTTCTTATTTTTGAGGTACGGGTTTCTTCTTTTTCCTTTTCCTTAAGTGTTTTTTAGAAAATATGGGAAATGGGAAAGAATGATAAATTTTTAAACTACACGCCGTGTATTTTTTCACACGTCGTGTACTTTTGGCCGTGTTGGGATAAGTACACAGGGCGTGTAGCCTCGCTGGTGACAAAGGGTGTAGGAACCGACTACACGCCGTGTAGTGGTCCTTTACACAGCCGTGTAGTCAGTCGGTAGGGTAAAAAGTAAGGCGGTGGAGTCACTGCCAGCTAGGTGACAGTACACGCCTTGTACTTTGAAGTACATGTCATGTACTCTTGTCGGCAGATGAACAGTGTGGCGGTGCCGCCAAATGAACAGTTAAATGAAAGGAGTACACACCGTGTACTTTCAAGTACACACCGTGTACTTTGTTTTTTTGTCTTAAAAGAAGCAGTAGCCTCCTCATTTGACAGAGGAGGCATTTGAGCAGTTTTGGAGCCAAAGGAGGAGGCCATATCTTTGAAGATCCATCGGGCGTTCGTTTGGAATCCATTTTGGCTTCGGACAATTTCATTGGAACCGCACGGGTAAGCCCTTCCTTCTCTTGGTATCGTTCTTGAAAATTCTTCACCTAACGTAAGTTATTTACGTTTGAATGGTTTTTGTTCTTCTTCAGATCTACGTCTTTCTTGGGTGTTTCTGGAGTCGGCGTTCGGGTATAGCGTTCGTTGGCATTTGAGGTAGGTGGCTTGGTGTTTATTTTCCAACTGTCATGCGTTTTTGTGCGTTTTCGTGCCACGAACCCATGTTGGGGTGTCGTGTGGCTGAGGTTGTTGCTATATTTAATGCCTAGAATTGCATAGGTGATTAAATTTTGATAATAAAATGCGGTTTTGGATCGTTGCTTGGATCCAGGACCATCCCGAGGGGTGAGTTCCTCTGTTTAGCCGTTTGGCCAGGATACCCGAGGGTATGCCTTAAATGTAGTAACTGTAGAATTGCCTTGAGAGGAATTGCTTTTTTACTGCATTTTGATATGTTGGGCATGGCCCGGTTACCTATATGAGCCTGGGGGCGTGACTATAATAGCCTGAGGGTGTAACTATATTAGCCTGACGGCGTGACTATATTAGCCCGAGGGTGTGACTATATTAGCCTGAGGGCATGACTATATTAGCCTGAGGGCGTAACTTCTGTGCCTAACGGCGACACTTCGTATGCCTGAGGGATAGAATTCTGTTACAATGCCTGAGGGTGAGATTCTATATAGCCTGAGGGCGTGGTTCAATATATTAGCCTGAGGGTGAGATACTGGTTGTCCTGAGGGCGTGGTACTGTTGAGCACAGAACGATACTAAATTAAATAAATTAAATGAATAATAAAATGGAAATTTAATTGTTAAGTTAGTTACTTTTGAGTAATTCTTACTTTATTGCATTTTACTATTGCACACTGTTGTTGCATGCTTACACGTAGTTGGGCACGGGCCTTTGGTGGGTGCCTACTGAGATATATTTCTCACACCCTGTTTGGGTTATGCTTTTCGGCCCAAAAAGATTATGTTTCTGTAGGTGTGGATAGGGGCAAGAGTCCCTATACAGGTACTTGATTGTTGCTGTGGAGTAGGAGGGCATGGGACCGAGCCTAGGCTCGCGATGCCACTACCAGCTGTTTACTCGTTTTGTTGTACTTTGCTTTTGGTTGTATCATAGTGATGTATAACATGTTCTGGCTATTTTCTTAGAATTTGGACATGTAGCATCATCATTCATATACTTTTGGTTATATCCACTGTTGTAGTTTATTTCAGTTGTGTGTGTTTACTGCTTCTGCTGTTGTTGTATGTTTATTTTGGTATTCCTCTACGCTACACTTTGACAAATGAATGCATAGTTTCCCCACTATCAGACATGGTCCCTCGCTACTAGTCGGCAGCCTCTGGCGTTTGGGGAAATGCGCTTGAGGTCACGTGGCGAACCGGGCTCGAGGCACCCGTTGCGTGGCACCCGGGTTCGGGACGTTACAAAGTGGTATCAGAGGGGGTTTCTTTTCTTTGACTTACTGTTTGGAGACGTAGTCAGGGATAGGACGGAATGGTAGTTGGTAATACGTTGTGCCCGGGTGTAGCTAACCCGTGTATAGGGAAAAGCCAGTCTACCTCGTATTTTGCATTCTTTTGATTTTGCAAATTTTACAGTTGATATATTTTCATCGTTGGGTGACGCACTTGGATTGTGTTTTTTATACTTTATCTGTGGGTTCTATTTAGTTGCAACCCAATGAGATGAGGGTATGTCGTCTCATGCATCATATAGGCACATGCTAGATATCACATGCCATGCATAGTTTCCATGCCATGTAGGTGCATTAGAAATTTCATGTTGTTGTGATAGTTGTTGTGCTAGAAAGGCATGTTGTTGTGATAGCTGCACTGATAAAAAAATACATGTTGCTTGATAGGGTAATTTTTATGTGAACTGGCTATAGAATGGACGCCAAACATTGGTTTTTGGAGAGTATGGGCCCCCATTGACTGGAATTTTGTGGATCATTGACTGTTTATGTTGTTATAACACAGATAAGCTGTCAAACTTTGATTCTTGGGGAGTATGGGCCCTCACGGGTCAGAATTTGACACTTAGGTGTGGTTTTTCAGTGTTTTCTAGGTTCCGGGGAAGTTTCTGAGGCATACTGTCCGGAAACCCAGTATACATGCCATGTAGTATTTTTATACACGCCGTGTATGTTCTTATGTTCGGGATGGAAAAATGAACTTTTTGAAGTACACGCCGTGTACCAGGAGTACACGCCGTGTATCCTTATCCCGTGTCACAAACCATGTGGAGGGTGACCTGGGGTACAAAAAGAGTTGGGTAAAACACGCCATGGAAATAATGAACATGCCGTGTAGTGTGACCTGGGGACTTGGATGTGTAACTAACAACACGGGCCGGTGTCACCTCTCCCTTAACACGCCGTGTACCTTAGGGACACGCCGTGTAGTCTTGTCCGAGGATAGACCGTGTGGAGTTAGCCGTGTGGCTGGGAAACAGGATTGTGTACACGCCGTGTTCGGGTGTAACATTCCGTGTAGAGTAAAGCCGAGTAGTCGGCCGTGTCACAGACAACACGGGCAGTTGGAAAATAACACCGTACACGCCGTGTAGATATTATACATGCCGTGTAGTTTTGTTGAACGAAAGTCGTGTGGCTTAGCCATGTAGAAGGACCCGGGCAGGGGAAAGGAAGTCAAGTACATGTCGTGTAGTCAGTGTACACGCCGTGTAGTCTTGTTTTGCAAATTTTGAAACGCCTTATTTCTCTTGTTCCTTTGTGGTTCCTTATATTCAGTCTTAATAATCTTGAATCTGAGGCGTGCTTTTGACTTTGTAGTGTCATGCCGCCTAGACGACCACGAATTGTTCACCAAGAGAGCGGCGACGATTATACTCCAGAGATGGTGGGCCATGGGATACCAGTTGATCCACCAGTAGAGCCAGATATGGCACCAGCTGTTATACTGGACACGGGCACGGAGGCGCAGTTCCGTGAAGGCTTATTGCGGTTCATGCAGACCTTTCAGGGAGCACCGCAGGCTACCACATCTATGCCCGAGCTGACGCGTATGTTTTAGCTGCAGCATCCGCCTACGTTCTCAGGGGATGGCGGACCACAGGCTGCGGAGTCTTGGATAGGATCGATGCAGACTATTTTCGAGCATCTAGAGACGCCTCAAGGGTGGAGGGTCAAGCTCGTGACTTACATGCTGCGTGATTCCGCCAGGAGGTGGTGGGATGTTACCACCCAGTCAGATCATCACAGGGACATGGCGTGGGAGGATTTTCAGGCAGTCTTTTATGACTTCTTCTTTCCCGAGACACTGAGGGCAGATAGAGCTCGAGAGTTCCTGAATCTGCAGCAGGGCGCTATGTCGGTGATGGACTATTCTACTCATTTTATAGAGCTTCAGCGCTTTGCACCCGTGTTGGTGGGTGATGACATGCTGAGAGATAGACGTTTTGAGGATGGTCTTTGGTATGACATCCGAGTGCTGGTGAATGTTTTCAGGTTACCTACTATACACGTGATTGTGAACCAGATGTAGATTACAGATAGGAACATGCGAGAATCTAGTGGTGTGGGTCAGGGCGGTTCGGCACCAGTTACTGGTACTATTTCTGCTGGCAAGAGGAGGAGACAGATGGACTTCTCTCAGGGTGGAAGTACCAGCCAGTCAGCTTCTACAGGTGGTCCGATCAGGTGCTACCAGTGCGGTAGAGAGGGGCACAAGAGGCCACAGTGTCCACGAGACCCAGTGGAGTGCCGAGCTTGCGGCAAGGTGGGTCATCTACAGCGCTTTTGCAGGGAGGTTCTGCCAGTGGCTAGTTAGAGGGGTTTTGTGCAGACTCCGCATGCGGGAGCAGGACTAGTGGCTTCTTACCAGTCAGGGAACTGGAATACGTCAGGGCGTGCAGGCAGAGATGGTGGTCATGGCCGTGGTAGCCAGACACTGGGATCACAGAGGCAGTAGGGCGGGATAGCTTAGGGTAGCCAGGCTGTGTCGCAGGGCCGCGGCACTGGGCAGGCATATGCAGTGCAACAGACCCAGCAGGAGCAGGATCACTGATCTTTGACAGTCAGAGGTACTATTCTAGTAGCTTCTGTCTTGTCTTCAGTACTTTTTGATACGGGTGCTAATCATAGTTTTATATTTGTACCCACTGTAGAGAGCCTTGGGCTCGGTGTTTCTACTTCTTCTGATATCTTGACGCTAGACACTCCGTTGGGGACTAGAACGGCTGGTGTGCATCAGTTCAAGGAGTGCCCCCTTGAGGTTCGAGGGTGTCATTTACTTTGGTACCTCTATGTCCTAGAGATGACGAGTTATGACATCATTCTCGGGATGGATTGGTTGGTTCCCTTTCAAGCCTTTGTAGACTGCTATCATCGTAGGTTGTGTTTCAAGTCACTAGAGGGCGGTGTGTTTCTATACAAGGGCGAGTGGGATGTTCAGGCGAGTCTAACTGGACCAGAGCATCATGGGCGAGGTGGACTCACAGCCCAGATTGCGAGCTTATATCTGGATGTCCAGGGGACTTGTCAGATGGATTTCCCTCCAGTTATCGATCGTTTCAGGGATTTCTTCCCGGATGACTTTTTAGGTCTACCACCGGTGCGTGAGGTGGATTTCTCTATCGATCTTGTGCCAGGAGCAGCACCAGTGTCCGTTCCTCCTTATAGGATGGCCACGCCTGAGTTGCAGGAGCTCAAGAGGCAGTTAGAGGAGCTACATGCGAAGGGTTTTATCCGACCCAGTACTTCTCTTTGGGGTTCTCCAGTCCTTTTTGCGAAGAAGGCGGATGGTACCCTTAGGCTTTGTGTGGATTATTGAAAGCTGAACCAGTTGATGATTAAGAACCGATATCCCTTGTCGAGGATAGATGATCTGTTTGATCAGCTTCATGAAGCGCGAGTGTTCTCGAAGATTGACCTGAGATCCGGATATCATCAGCTGTGCGTTAGACCATCTGATATACCTCTCATAGCTTTCAGGAGTAGGTTTGGTCTATATGAGTATACGGTTATGCCGTTTGGACTCACGAATGCGCCAGTAGTTTTTATGGCTCTGATGAATCGTGTGTTCCATTCGTATCTTGATTCATTTGTGGTAGTATTTGTGGGCGACATCTTGGTGTACTCTCACACTAGACACGACCATGCCACCCATCTTGAGATCGTATTGAGTACACTGAGAGAGCATCAGTTATATGATAAGCTCTCGAAGTGCCACTTTTGGATGGACCAGATTCACTTCCTGGGTCATATCATCTCAGAGGCAGGAGTTGTAGTGGACCCAGAGAAGGTGAGAGCAGTAGTTTCCTGGGATCATCCTAAGAACGTGTTTGAGATACGGAGTTTCTTAGGGCTGGCTGGTTACTACAGGCGCTTCATACAGGACTTCTCCCGCTTAGAAGCACCATTGACGGGTCTGACTAAGAAGGGTGTGAAGTTCGTTTGGTCAGAAGCTTTTGAGATAGCTTTTCAGGACCTGGAGGGAAGGCTGACATCAGCACCGATCCTGATTCTCCCAGAGTAGGGGAAGAGCTATACAATTAACTGTGATGCGTCAGGGATTGGGCTGCGAGCTGTTTTGATACAGGGTGACCGAGTTGTTGCGTATGGGTCTCGGCAGTTGAGGCCACATGAGAGGAATTACCCGACGCATGATATCGAGTTGGCTGCAGTTGTGCATGCGTTGTGCTGTTGGAGACATTATCTGTTGGGAGAGCATTTTGTGGTTTTCACCGACCACAAAAGCCTCAAGTATATATTTACTCAACGTGGCCTGAATCTGAGGCAGAGAAGGTGGGTTGAATACCTGCAGTCCTTCGATTTTGAACTTTCCTATACACCTAGTAAATGTAATGCAGTAGCTGATGCACTGAGCAGGAAGACTCAAATACAGGCAGTGCAGGAGGCCAGTGGTGAGTGGCAGCTTATGGCTTTGTTCTCTGAGATGAATCTGGAGGTGCATGACAGTTTGGGGCAGACTTATCTTTCCTCGTTAGCTGTGACTTCTACCCTCCTGGACAGAGTGAGGATGAGGCAGCTATCGGTTTCAGAGGTCCTAGTTCTACGGGAGTCAGTGGCAGGTGAGGACCCTCCTCCCAGTTGCGCGAGAGGCGACGACGAGGTTTTGCGTTTCCATGGACGAGTATGGGTTCCAAGGGATATACGCGAGGAGCTGATGAGGGAGTTTCATGCTTCAACTTGGGCATTTCATCCAAGGGTTACCAAGATGTACCGAGACTTGAGACGTCAGTACTGGTGGCCGGGTATGAAGAGAGAGATAGCTGGTTTTGTTACGAGATGTTCCACCTGTCAGCAGCTGAAGGCAGAGCACCAGAGACCAGCTGGGCTGTTACAGCAGTTGCCCATTCCGGAGTGGAAATGGGATGATGTCGCGATGGATTTCGTGACAGGTCTTCCGAGATCACCTCAAGGCAATGATGCCATGTGGGTTGTTGTGGACAGACTCACGAAGGTAGCTCACTTTTTGCCGATCAAGGAGACCTTCGGTGTGGAAGAGCTCGGAAGGTTGTATATCCGAGAGATCGTAAGTCTAAATGGGGTCCCTTGTTCTATCATTTCAGATAGGGGCACCCTCTGCACGTCTCATTTCTGGCAGAGTTTTCAGAGGGCACTGGGTACATAGGTGCTTCTGACCACAGCATACCACCCTTAGACAGATGGCCAGTCAAAGCGGACGATACAGGTGCTAGAGGACATGTTGCGCGCATGCGTCCTAGACTATGGGGGCTCTTGGGAGAAGCATATACCCTTAGTCTAGTTTGCCTATAACAATAGCTTTTAGGTTACTATTAAGATGGAACCATACGAGGCTTTATTTGGTAGGCCATGCCGATCACCATTGTGCTGGTTAGAGGCAGGTGAGGCAGCTTTACTAGGGCCACAGCTCGTGCAAGAGACATCTGAGCAGGTCCAGTTGATTCGGAAGAAGATGGCTACCGCGCAGTCTCGTCAGAAGTCTTATGTTGATCGCCGCAGACGACCTTTGGAGTTCGTGGTTAGAGATCAGGTTTTCTTGTGTGTTTCGCCGAGGCTAGGACACAAATGGATCAGGAGACATGGTAAGCTTTCACCGAGGTATGTGGGACCATTTGAGATTCTGGAGAGAGTCAGCCTGGATACCTATCGGTTGCAGTTACCACAGCGATACCGAGCCATGCACGACATCTTCCACGTGTCTCAGTTATGTCGCTATCATTCAGACCTGTCTCATGTCTTTCAGCCAGAGGAGGTTGAGCTTCAGCATGATGCGTCCTTCGAGGAGAATCTGATCCGTATCGTTGACAGGAGCACGAAGGTTCTCCGAGGCCGGTCAGTTCCTATCGTACGGGTGCTATGGTAGTATGGCCGAGTGCAGGATGAGACCTAGGAGTGAGAGGCTAATGTACGTGCTCAATGGCCAGAGCTGTTCTGAGTTTTATCTTCACTACCCTGGAAAGGTCAATTCGGGGACGAATTTCTATAAGGGGGGAAGTTTGTAAGAACCCGGTTCTTATTTTTGAGGTACGGATTTCTTCTTTTTCCTTTTCCTTAAGTGTTTTTGAGAAAATATGGGAAATGAGAAAGAATGCTAAATTTTGAAACTACACGCAATGTATTTTTTCACAAGCCGTGTAATTTTGGCTGTGTTGGGATAAGTACACAGGGCGTGTAGCCTCGCCGGTGACAAAGGGTGTAGGAACCGACTACACGCCGTGTAGTGGTCCTTTACACGCCGTGTAGTCAGTCGGCAGGGTAAAACGTAAGGTGGTGGAGTCGCTTCCAGCTGGGCAGCAGTACACGCCATGTACATTGAAGTACATGTCGTGTACTCTTGTCGGCAGATGAACAGTGTGGCGGTGCCGCCAAATGAACAGTAAAATGAAAGGAGTACACGTCGTGTACTTTCAAGTACACGCCGTGTACTTTGTTTTTTTGGATTAAAACAGGTAGTAGCCTCCTCATTTGGAAGAGGAGGCATTTGAGCCGTTTTGGAGCCAAAGGAGGAGGCCGGATCTTTGAAGATCCACTAGGCGTTTGTTTGGAATCCGTTTCGGCTTCAGACGATTTCGTTGGAACCGCACGGGTAATCCCTTCCTTCTCCTAGTACCATTCTTGCCAGTTCTTCACCTAACGTAAGTTATTTACATTTGAATGGTTTTTGTTCTTCTTCAGATCTAAATCGTTCTTGGGCGTTTCTGGAGTCGGCATTCGGGTATAGCATTCATTGGCGTTTGAGGTAGGTGGCTTGGTGTTTATTTTCCAACTGTCTTGCATTTTTGTGCATTTTTGTGCCACGAACCCATGTTGGGGTGTCGTGTGGCTGAGGCCGTTGCTATATTTAATTCCTAGAATTGCATAGGTGATTAAATTTTGATAATAAAATTCTCTTTGGGATCGTTTCTTGGATCCAGGACCATCTCGAGGGGTGAGTTCCTCTGTTTAGCCATTTGGCCAGGATACCCGAGGGTATGCCTTAAATGTAGTAACTGTAGAATTTCCTTGAGGGGAATTGCTTGTTTACTGCATTTTGATATGTTGGGAATGTCCCGGTTACCTATATTAGCCTGAGGGCGTGAATATATTAGCCTGAGGGCATGACTATATTAGCCTGAGGGCGTGACTATATTAGCCTGAGGGCGTGACTATATTATCCTGAGGTTGTGACTATATTAGCCTGAGGGCGTGACTATATTAGCCTGAGGGAGTGACTTATGTGCCTAAGGGCGACACTTCGTATGCCTGAGGGTGAGAATTCTGTTACAATGCCTAAGGGTGATATTCTGTATAGCCTGAGGGTGTGGTTCAATATATTAGCCTGAGGGCGAGATACTGGTTGGCCTGAGGGCGTGGTGCTGTTGAGCACAGAACGATAATAAATTAAATAAATTAAATGAATAATAAAATGGCAATTTAATTGTTAAGTTAGTTACTTTTGAGTACTGCTTACTTTATTGCATTATACTATTGCACACTGTTGTTGCATTCTTACACGCATTTGGGCACGGGCCTTTGGTGGGTGCTTACTGAGATATATTTCTCACACCCTGTTTGGGTCATGCTTTTCGGCCCAAACAGATTATGTTTCTGCAGGTGTGGATAGGGGCAAGAGTCCCTATACAGGTACTTGATTGTTGCTGTGGAGTAAGAGGGCTTCGGACCGACCCTAGGCTCACGATGCCGCTGCCAACTGTTTACTCGTTTTGTTGTACTTTTCTTTTGGTTGTATCATAGTGATGTATAACATGTTCTGGCTGTTTTCTTAGAATTTGGACATGTAGCATCATCATTCATAGAGTGTTGGTTATATCCACTACTGTAGTTTATTTCAGTTGTGTGTGTTTACTACTTCCGCTGTTGTTGTATGTTTATTTTGGTATTCCGCTGCGCTACACTTTACCAAATGAGGGCATAGTTTCCCCACTATCAGACCTGGGCCCTCGCTGGTAGTCGGCAGCCTCTGGCGTTTGGGGAAATACGCTTGAGGTCACGTGGCGAACCGAGCTCGGGGCACCCGTTGCGTGGCACCCGGGTTCGGGACATTACAATTTGTTTCTAGATCATCATCAATTTATTATCCACATACTCTAATAATTCTCATCATATAAACATCCTTTCCCCAACTTCATCCAAAACTGCTGGATTTCGACACCACTATCCATATAATTCCTAAAAATTTCCTATATGTATACTAGAATAAAAGATGTTATTATAAGAAAACTCAGATTAATAAATATGATGATCCCAAATTCCATGTTAATCTATTGAACAAGAATGTATAATGTCTTCTAATGACTAAATTTTTCACTCTAATTTTTTTTAGATTGAGGATGAAAAGAAACGTTGAAATCTAATTTAGTGCCCAATGACTTTTGAAGGACTTTCCAAAATTTATAATTGAACATGGGATAATAGTCAAATACAATGCAGATATTAACTCCTTGTAACCTGAATATATAAATGAGATACAGTCAAGAAAGATTTTCTTGAGAAATAGTATCTCTATTTGGAGGGAAATGTGCAGATTTAATCATCTGATCAAAAATAACCCAAATTTAATTGTTACCTTGAGAAATCTTGGGTAGTCCCACCATGAAGTCCATGGATATGTTTTCTCATTTCCACTATGGCACTGAAAAGGGCTGAAGCATCCCCTTTGGTAGTTTTTTCCCTGCTTTAACCTATTGAAAAGTTAAACATTTCATGGTAAGATCAGCAATATCTCATTTCATTCCATACCACCAGTAATACTCCTAAAGGACTATGTAAATCATAATACTATTATAATGAACTGAAAATGAAGAACTATGAGCTTCACTTAATCATTTTTTCTTAAGCTAGGAATCACAAGGCACACATGATCTTTTCCTGGATCTCAAAACACAATCTTTATTAATGTTAGATTCTGTAAACATACCCTTTTAACCAAATCCAACTTTTTCTATAACTAATGGTATTCCTTCTATAATTTCTAAATTTTTTGTGATAGAGATGACTACACTAACACTTGAAACAAAATAGAGAATTTTTTTGTACCATTAACTTCTAGGAAAAAATTCGTCAAATCATTAATCAAAGGGTCTATTCCAAACATATCATGGTTAGTGATGAATAATTTTTGTATACAAAGAATCCATCAATTTATTTCCTTTTCCAAGATGGTAATTGATCATGTAATCGTAATCCTTTATCAGTTCAATACATATTCTCTACCGCATATTCAGTTACTTTAGAGTGAATATATACTTCAAACTTTTATGATCAGTATATATTTCACATTTTCCTCCATATAATTGATGTCTCCATATTTTTAAAGAAAAAACTATAGCTGCTAATTCCAAATCATTTGTAGGATTATTTAACTCAATTGGTTTCAATTATTTTAAATTTTATGAAATTAATTGATCATTCTACATCAGAACACAACCAAGTCCCTTCATTGAAGCATCACTATAGATAAAAAACTCTCCATTTCTGGCAGGAAAATACAAAACTGGATCATTCACCATTCTTTTTTTCATTTCCTGGAAACAATCATCACATTCTTCTATACAAATAAATTAACCCATTTTCATGTAAAATAAGTTACTAGACTAGATAGTGCTGAAAATTTATTGTCAAACCATCAGTAATATCCTTCTAATAAAAGAAAACTACAAATATTAATAACATTTTTAGGTATTTTTCATTCTTCAACCAATTTTTTTGCAGGATCAAATGTTATGACATACTTATTTACAATGTTCCCAAGAAAAAAATCTTTTTCAACCAAAAATCACATTTTCTAAATTTCCGGTATAAATTATTTTCTTTAGGGGTTTTTAGAGAAAAACATAGATGTTTTCATGATCTTAATAAATTTTTGAAAACCCCAAAATATCATCAATAAAAATAGAAAAAAATTTATCCAAATATTTGAGAAATATTCTTTTCATAAAATCCATAAATAAATACATAACATTATTCAAACCAAAGGGCATAATAAAAAACTCCTAATTTTTATATATAGTACGGAATTCTATTTTCAGAATGTCATCCAACTTCACATTCAGCTGATGATACCTGGATCTTAGGTCAATCATGGGAAAATAATGAGTTCTTAGAGCTGATAAAACAAGTCCTCGATATGAGGAAATGGATACTTATTATTAATAGTATTTTTATTCAAAACTCTATAATCAATACAAAGACTCATGGAATTATATTTCTTTTTAACAAACAAAATAGGATCACCCCAAGGTGAAGTGCTAGGATAAATGAAACCATTATCAAGTAACTCTTATAAAATTTCTCAATTACAAAAGTTCTACTTGAGCCATTTAATAAGGAGGTTTTGATATTAAATTATCATCATGAATTAAGTCAATAGAAAATCAACTTCCCAATCAGGTATAATACTAAGAAAATCATTGAGAAAAACATACTGGTATTTATTTACCACTATTACATCATTAATCTGAAAAGTCCCATTGTTTTCAAAAATATGTGTAAGGTAACATTCATTTCCTTATTTAAACAATTTCTCAACTTCCTAATATTTTATTAATGATATGGGGTCATTCTTGTATAAAATCTAAAACTCATTCTGAAAAACAATCTCTTTATCTCTATGGCCAATCTTATCCTAATAAAAAATAAATTCATTCCATACATTGAATAACATAAAACTTTAATAAGGGAAAAAAAGTTTTAGGGAATGTATTTCCATAGAAAAAAATAGAAATATTCTTATAATGTCTTTTTTCCTTAATATTTCCCCTAGTGTTTTTACTATAAGCTCTAATTTCATTTCTTGAGTTGAAATTTCCAATTTAATAGAAAATTTCCCATAAATAAAAGAATGTGTAGAACCCATATTAAACAAAAAAAATAGTAAAATATGAGTAAACAAACAATATGCCAGATAACACTTCATTGGATGGCCCCACATCTATGGAATTAGTTGAAAATGATTTCACTATACCTTTATTCTTATAGTCTAGTTTATTCCCATCATTCAGATCTTTCTTTTGGTAGGTATTTTTATGATTCCACATATCACCACATTTAAAACACTTTATAGTTTTCTTATCATAATTAAACATCAGATCATTTTCATTTCAATATCGGGCCATATGTTCAAACTTTTCACATCTAAAACACTTCCCAAATTTTTTAAGGAATTCCCCAGGGTACTTTTTACCACACTTCCCATAAAATGGAAATTGAATTTTCTTACCTTCATTTTTATTTGATTGATTTTTACCCATTTGTTTCCATCTGGACCATTTCTTCTTGATGTTGTAAAAGTAAAAAATCATCATCAGAAAATTCCATTTCTACCGTCTCATCACATCAAACAAGTTTCTTATAACTTTTCAATTTATAGGAATCTAATTCCCTTCAATATATTGGCTTCAATCCTGAGTAAAAATGATTGATTTTACTATCAGGATCTCAAATAAGATTTGGAGCATACCTGGCCAATCGGGTGAATTATTCTTCATACATGGCCACTAAATCATCATAATTTTGTTTTTATTCAAGGAACTATTTTTCCATCCTATGTCAAAATACCGTAGGAAAATATTTCTCAAGGAAATGATTCTTAAATTCATCACATTCTAAGAAATCAATCTCCTCGCTATCTCTGATATTCATGACCATTGACCACCACTGGTCAGATTCAATTTCAAAAAGGTAAATAAAAAGACTAAAATTTTTATTATATGAACACCCCATGACGTCAAATATCCTTTCAAGTGATTTAATCCACCCTTTTACCACCACTAGGTCAGATGATCCACCAAAATATGGAGGATATTGCCTTATAAAATGTTCTACTATCATCATGTTCCTTTGTGGTAACTCTGGATGTTCTATTGCAGGGATTCCACCACCATTTATATCCTATGTCAATTGATCCATCACTATCACAATTTACTCAGTTCAAATTCCCACCATTCTATGTTGTGGATTTGGAAATATATCATCATCTTGGTGCCTACCTACTTTTGTTTACCTATTTATTCTACGGAAAACCATTATGAATAGACATATATTAGATGAAGAAACATGGAAATCATTAAATTCTATATAATTTGAACTTAAAAATAATGTAAAATATTTTATTTTATTCTATTAACATAATCCTAACCCATAAATTTATCTAAATTGTTCTCTGATACCAACTATAAGGACTCGACCTTAAACATTACATAATAGATTAAATTCATTCATAATTAACATTCTTAAATTCTTAAAGATATATTCAATTTATAGTTTTATATAATTATGTCATAAATTATACATAACAACCTATAGATATAAAAAGTAGGTATTACTAAAACAATTTCTATTTATTCCATAATAAAAATGTTTTTAAAAAAAACATGAATTTTTTTCATGAAAATTATTCACAACATTCATCTTGGATTCTTATTTTATCTTACCCATCTTTAATACCTATGAAAAAACATTTTAAAACATGGGATGATAACATAAATCTTAGTAATGGATATAAAAAATAAACCATTAGTCCATGAATACTTACAAACATATTAAATCATTTTCATAAAGATATACTTCTCACCTGTAAATAATTGCATACTTACTTTATAAAAACTTGAGATTTCCATAAAACATAGAAAAAATAAATAAAACCATATAGATAACCTGAGGCATTACTTACTTAAGATTTTAACCCTCACTGCTACCATATTATATGTAACCCTCATAGTGACCTTACAATGTAACCACCATGGCTACCTTATAATGTAACCATCAGAGTTACACATGGAAGAACCATTATGGGGAACTTCGAACATTAATAAACCCAATGAATTGAATGGAGATATAAGTCCCACCCTTAATTATAAAAAATTCCCAATAACCATAACGAAATCATAAATCCCGAATACTTGAATTATAAAAAATATTCCTCTTTAATTTTGTAAAAAATATAAATTTAAAAGATGATTTTTAATGAAAAATACATTTCCTTGAGTTATTCTTAATAAAAATGTGTTCAAACATTTGGTATAATGGTTTAAATAGTGTTATTAATTTATTAAAAAAATTATTCATGTCTATAATACCTTATACAATATTTTTAAACATATTTCCACCCGTTTATTAATAACATTTTTTTTTATTTTCATTGTTTTGGTGGCATTTATTTCATGGTTTTCATGGTTAGTTCATTATGGATTTTCTTGTCGAATGGAAGTAAAAATACATAAGTGGAAAAATGGTATTAATATGTTTCTATAATTTAAAATAATACCATATATCATTTTTTTCTAATATAAGGATGAATCATTAGATAAAACATTAATGAAAATGATTTAATTTTTTTTTTGGTGATTTTTACGACCATCATGAACTTATATCAATTTATTCAATATCATGTTTATATATTGGTTCCAGAACATTATATAACTTAATAATATATTAATTAAAATTTAATTTAACCATAACAATGGTTTTATTACTAGTTTGGATTTCATTAAATGAAAATGAAAACACATTGTCCATGATGATGGTAAATCAACACATCACGGACGATGTTTTCATTTCTTAGAATAAGAAGAGAAGAAGAGTGGTTTGATGAGGGATATTTCATTAGGACAATAACATTCCAGTATATGTAAGATAATAGAGTTATTGTGCCACTTGGATGAAGGGAGGTGACGAGATAATAAAAAAGGAAAATAAATTGAAAATAAAGTAAAATAAAATAATAGAGGATTTTACCTCTTAAATTATCCTCATTGAGAACCTCCATAGGAAAATTGGATTTTGTATATTATTGAAACCAAATTCTATTGGAAGTGGGGGACATTATTAGGAATAAAATTGGGTATAAATTAAACAAGCAACAAGGATTTGAGATGTGAGGAGAATAGGTTGTGAGGGGTGGTATTTATAGTGGATGAGAGGGGTGTTTTTAAAATATTTTATTCATTAGTTTATTATTTTGGATCATGACTATGAAAAAGTTTGAAAATTATCACTAAATATATAAAAATAATGAAGGGGGTTCGATATTATGGTTATTACATCATAAATTACTCAATAAATAGTGTATTTAACTTATAATGTATATATACCATAAATTATCATATTTTACTATTCACAAAAAATTAAAGTATTTTAGAAAAATCCAAAAAATTCACTCTAAATGTTTTTGAACATATGGAATTTTAAAATGAACTCCATTTTATGAAAATAATTTAATAAATATGATAATTTTAATTATTAATTAAAATAATCATTTTTTCAAAAAATACGGATTTTAAAATTATAACTGATTATATAACACTTTGAAAATTAATTAAGGTCTCATAAAATTATCTAATAATAATAAGAAAACAAAATATTAATTTATGAATCTATTTTATAAAGATAAATATTCCTTTAATTTGGTATATTAATTATAAAATTTTAGATAAACATTTATGTTTCAAAAAAATAAGGACACTTAATTTATCATTTTCAAAACATTTATTTACTTATTCCATGATATAAATATATTATATCTTCACTAATAAGAAATATAGATTTTATTTATACTCTTATAGGATAAGTTTCTATTCTATTAGTATATGTTAATTAATTTCGATAAATATCAGTTATTCATTATACATTTATAATTAACTTAACTATTTAATTCCAGAATGAAAACAAATTATTTTATAAGTGCATGGGTTGTTACATTGTAGACCACAAATGAGTGACTTATGGGTTCACTGATAATGGGGGAAAAATTTATTGATCAAGATAAGGAAATAAAGGGGATAAGCAGATAAGAGGATAATAGAAATAAGGATATTTTTAAATATAAAAATTCTACAATTAACCTTTCAATAAAGAAGAATAATGAAAATGAGTGGATGCTGGGTTTATGATGTAAGCAGTTTGCATGTTTTGGATAAGAATTAATCTTGGGGGATGATTTTGTTTTATCTTTTTGTGTTAAGAATGTTTCTAAAGGAATTTTCATGAATTTAGTGATTCATCAATGAACTTTGAATGATACTCATGTTTCTCAGACCGATCATGAATCTTACAAGCATAGAGTATGTGTTAAGTAAGTCCTTGATCACTATTTGAGAGTACAGAAGAATAATGGTTTTGTATGTGAATGATATTTCAACAAGTTGGTTGATGATTTTTAGAGGTTTTTTCAAAAAACCCAAAGGCGATATTGTGGGAAGAACCCTCTTGATGGTGATTTTGGGATGATTTTATTTTTTTCAAGGTTTTATAATATGGATGAAGGATGGTTTTCAAGGGATGTGTGAAGATTTGGTGTAATTATCCTAAAGTAGATCGTGTTGTTACATCACCTGATCCATTAGAAGGGAGAACTTAAGTGACAAAGGATCACATGGAAGTGTGTAAGTGTTATGGGATCATGTGGAGTGTATTCCCTGGACAAGGGGGGCATGACTCGCTTATGATAATGAGAGATATAGGAGATCATGTGATCTGATGATTCAATACACATGAGTTTTAGGAGATTACACAATCACATGAAGTACTAATTGATCATGTGATTAGATCACATGATGCACTTGAAGCATGTTTGATATTGAAGTGAAATCATGAAGAGATCATTTAAAGCACTATAAGAAAGTTCATGATTGTAATAGGATATTGATAATAGATCATGAAAATTAATTTAATAATTCATGATTTTCAGTGGATATCATGAAAAATTCATGTGAAGTACTTGGAGAAAGTATAATGTTCAAGGAATTTCACAAATAGATCATTTTAAGCACTAGAAAACATTGCATGATCATCAAAGGATATCAAGAAGATATCATGTAATGTGCATGAAGAAAAATAGGATAGAAATGATGGATATATATCACAGTCTCTCAAAATTATGCAACCACGTGATTATCATTGGATCACATGATGAGATCATGCAAAGTGAGATAAAACAATGTATCTGACCATATGATTTTATTTAGATCTCATGATGGGATCATGTAAATAATGCATGATCATCTTTGTATATAATCATGGGATCACACAAACCACTGGATGAAAATTTCATTGACCACCACATTTTTATCATTTGATCTTGTGGCACAATAATGTGAAGTGATTGAGACATGTGGCATGTGATCATGTGAAGTGCTTGCGATTTGTGCTAGCCGGTCATGTGAAGTGCCTGCGTCATGTAATGGGTGATCACACTAAGTGCTTATGACATGTCATAGAAGTTGATTGTGAATTAAAAAACTGATCACATGAAGCACGTAAGGTCGATTGGTGAGGCAGTGTAATGGTTTGTTAACCATGATTTTTAGAGTCAAGTAAGTGAATTTATGACTATAAATAACCCATAACCCTTCTTAATAAGTAGATAAGTTTTATTTAATGTTTTTATCCAAATTAAAGTATTTCACATGAGAAAAACAAGGTATTTCATCTAAATAACATGATCCATGTAAATATAACAATGTCTCCCAAATGTGTCCTATAAAGGTTTCTCATGAAGGTATCTCATTAAAGGATATATGTACTGAGCATAAATAGACCAGTTGGTGTCACGTGATCTGTGTAACCTGAACATGGTCTCATGCTAGAGTCACATGAATCGCGTGTATAAAATGTGTTCTAGTAGAGGGATCTCATGAAGGATTCTCATATAGGAGTCTCATAGAGGAGTATCATGAAGGGGTCTCTCAAAAGGATCTCATTAAGGGTTCTTATGAAGGGGTAATATAAAGGGGTCTTTTAGTAGGGTTTTATTCCAAGGTCTTGCGCAAGGAGATACATGCTAGAGTTACCCTATGAACAATATCATTTTCATATCTATATTATGAAGAAGAAGAAGAAGAAGACTGAGGATTGGCACAATCTAACAATATTTTCAAAAAATAGTTTATTTAGTGCTACATCTAAGGTAGTGAAAGGAATATATGAAATCACTCAAATAACTTTCCAAAGTGGGGATGATTTTTCATAATATCTCATGGAAATGTAATTATTATTGGGATATTCACATAGAGGCTATGAAGGAGCACGTGAATATCAAAGAAAATTATTCTATATTCAATGAAAATCTCAATAGTATAAGATATTTTTCTTTATCCTAGATTCCAATTATTTTCTTTATAAATTAGTGAACATAAGAGGGAAGTGTTATGGAAGTGATCATGGGGAGATAGTTCATTTACTTCAAAAATTACAAGGAATGTGGTCTCAAGAAGAAGTGACCTAGAATAAACCAATAGGTAGTGAGCATAGTGATTTTGGAGCACTAAGAAATTATTGGATTCATGATCCTAGGACTAGCAGGTAGTGGTGAACCAAGTAAAAATTTGTGCGCCCTTGTGACTTTTTCTTTCATCACTTTCTATGAAACATAATTATATAAGTTTTTTAATGATAAATCAATACAAAAACTATAAAGAAAAATAAGTTAACTTCATAATAAAGAGGTCAAGATCTAGTGGACTAAGAATAATTTTGAAAATAATATCCATAACCATATTCACCCCCACCCCAACGGGGTATCTAAGTCCCTTTTAATCATAAAACTACCATGTATAATATTCATTATTATCAAACACATTACATACCACCAAGAAAATATAACACATCCCTACATCAACTGAACGTAGAACCACAAAAATACCAATATGGTCCATTTCTAAAAAACACCAAACAATCCGAAAATTATAACCATATAAATCATTCAATTATTTCCACATAAATCATATAAATAAATCTACCAAAAAAATGCAGTATCACATCTCCAATTTCCTCCACCACAACCTCTCCATATCAATATCTCAATTCCATCCACAACAACACACCTATAGGATCACACCACTCATTGAAATGTAAGAAAATCATTCTAGTATTAAATAATTCAAAATTTCAACAATAAAAACTCCAATAACTAACTTTTAAAATATGAATTCGTTTTTAATTCAACACCCATTGCATGAGCTACATCACCTTAATTTTATTTTTCAAACAACTAATTCATTAACATCATTTAGTACATAATATTTTATTAAAGTTGATCTAATAATATCAAAAATTATAATGAATGTGGATATAAAATAAATATTACACATCCATAAATAATATTAAATATCATTGAATTATATAAAACACACAAAAATCACCAATACCCTTTAATTTTATTTATTTTATTCCATTATTTTCATTAGGTTAAACATTATCAACCACCCAACGTGATAAAAATCTTAATACTTACACTTTTTATATAAGATAATGTAGAAGTATTTAATCACAAAACTCAACTGTAGATTAGATAATTTCTTCATAGGAATGTGGATAGGGAGATTATCATAAAGACAAGAACTTACATAAAAGACCTAATATCCAAGATTAAATCTATGATCAACAAAATTATAACACACATATAACATAACTCAATACAACTTTTTCCACAACCTTTCCAAGAATAAGTAATGTGAGAGAACCAAAAAGAATAAAATATAAACTCATCTTTGAAAACAAATCAGTTGATTACTTGAATCAAGGGTTATATTCCAATAAATGATAAATAAATTGACTCCAAGGATGCTCCTCTAGTCACGTTAGTTTTGGGAATATTTGAATCAAAATATATAAATTATAATGGGATTATAAATTGATACTAAAACTAGAAACATAAGGAATAATATTGTGATAGATCATCACCGCATCTTGATGCAGATAATTTGATCACAACTCCTGGAATCACATTATTTTTCCCTTATACTCCACCCAAATCTCATGGTCAAAAATGTCTTAAATCCACACATATAATGAAATCCACGATGTTATGAAGGAGTTCATGCCATGATATGTGATCCTACAAAAAACATGGTGAAACCTCTAATGAATACATATTACAATAAGATCACCAAAACAAAACAACACTCAAAAGGTTAAAATCACAAAATCATCTACCTACAGTCTCATGATATGAAAATTGTGACCAGAATATGTTTTCCACTCATAAAAAATTTAATCAAACTTTCCCAGATCCTTCACACTATTATTGAAACCCATCACTTCTTTAAAGAATCATACATAAGGTCACATAAAAAACCCTAATACTCTTATATATCTTATAATCTATATATAAGAATGACTCATGAGATATAATTTTATGGAAAACATCCTTCATGCCATGATTGGACTTCCTTCGTGATACAGTGTAACTCCAATATCTCATATCTTATTCCCCACAAAATAACATAACAACCACATTGTGAATCAAACATTCATGGGATAATATAAAACTCTACATAACCTATCACTATTCCAACATCCCTTCACATTGGATCACCCAGGAATACACTACAACCCCCTCCCTTCTAGTTGAAATATCTTATCTAACTTCAACTCTGATCCACCAACCTTTTCCTTATTTATAAAATACCCAAAATATACAAAGTAATAGTTATTTAGGGGTTTATTCATTAAACATAGACTATGATAAAAAAATTCACCAGTTTATATGATAAAGTTCCTTGGATTTCAACTTTTAATTACAACATTAAATGATTATGATATTTGGAAAAGGGATATCAAGACTACATTTCTTAATATAAGTCTTGTGTGAGTTGCCAACATAACACAACCAGAGGGTTTTCTGACACACAAGGACTCCAATAAAGTATGAAATCTAAAGGGTTAAATTTATAGGCTAAATGAGGAATTATGATCATATAATATTTATTTTGAGGAAGAAATAAGATTATTTGGTTTTATTAATAATGGATGTGGGTAATGTCTCTACAATTGGTTTACTGGGAGTACTATAGTTTTCATAGTTGTATATGTTAATGATATATTACTAGTACTAAATGTGATATCAACTGTATATTTAATTGATACTTTGTTGAGTAAATACTTCTACATGGAAGAAATAGGTTTAAAACCCAATATTGTAGGGATTAATATCCATTGAGATATATCTATAATGCTTCTTAGATAAATTCAAGGTACATACATTGAAAATGTATTTAAAGGATATAAAATTGAATAATCCAAGAGATGATTGACTCCTCTATCACATGGTATATATATCTCTAAGTAATATTGAATTCATATAGTATATTGGAGATAAATTATGAGTGGAATACCATACACGTCTATGATTTGATCTATCATGTATTCCATGATATATACTAGGTATAAAATTTAATACACATTCAGAATGGTAGAAATATATAATGAAAACCTAGAATAATCACTTTGTAAAATATAAAGACTATCTTTAAGTAACGGATTCATATAAAGTATTTTTTATATTTTTTTATGGAGGACATAAGGATCTATTTTTGATGGGATACACTTGTGATTGTTCTTAAATATATTAGAATGTTCTAAAATAATAATTGATATATATGTTTATAATTAATGGAGGTGAATGAAATTTTTTAAGAATCCATTTATCACCACTTCTAAAATTGATTCTAATTATATAAATTCATCTAGTGTGGATAATTAATCATTCTAGATTTAAAAATTCATCTAGTTGAATTGTCATATAACTTGTATTAAAGATCATATCACTCTGTATTGTGATAATACTATAGTATTAATCCTAAACAAAGAGAAAAGGTATTGTAAACAACTAAATTATATACATTAAATGCATCATCTCATGAGATATTTCTCTCAATGGTGTGAAGTTTTTGTAAGTAGTGTATCTATATTGAATAATGTGTTAGAACTTTTGACTAAAGCCTTATCTTAATAGAATATTTAATATCATGTGAGAACTAGTAGATTAGAACTTGTTAGTTGTTGGTTCTAGTGAAAGTGGGATAAAATTAGTGATGGTTCCTTAGAACCAACTAACATTGTACTTTGGATTTCCAGAATATAAATATTTCTCTTGTAAAATAATGAATGTTTTAATTCACAATATTAATGTAATAATGTCCATATAGTATTTATTTCATTAAAATTTTATAGCATTTCCCTACTATAATGAGATCTTATAGATTTTATAAAAAATTATTTAATAAAATATCTTATGGTTTAGATAAAAAAAAATTATAGGAAAAAATGATGTATAACAATCTGATATTGGGGACTCATAAGACAATGAGGCATATTCTCTTGAATTTCACACCTGGTTACCTATATGAAAAATGAGGACATGAATACAATCCTTTCAAGATGAACTTGACATGTTTTTGGTTCATTGGATATTTTTATCTATGAATGTTGGTATTGGTCATTACAAATGATATTACTATTAATTTATGTCTTGATTGGTGTACTATGAATAATGGATGAAAAAAGTGTTGACATATGATCTCAAAGAGTTAGTATACATTTTGTGCATTATAAATGATATGACATTAAATGAATAAGTAAAAAAGTGATTTTTCCATTATATATTAATAGAATAAGTTATCCGTATCACTTTGATATAAATGGAATAGTCTTGTTAACTCCATTGCCATAGTAGTTTATGTACAGGTTCATTTTAAGATTTCAAAGAAATATAAATAATTCATATAGGGTATTGACACAAATATGCATCTCACAAGATGATATTTCATTTGATAAAGGAATTATATTACACATAAGTGATCATAGTAAAGTTTTCATATTTACAACATTAACTTTTTTTCTTTATGAGTGCATTAAAGTTTTTCTGGTCACTAATCTTGGACATTAGGTATGTTCAACTAATTCCACTATGAAAAGGGCCTAAAAATCCAAACACTATGTATATCTAGAATCATATTAAATTATAGTGAATTTATTATTAATATAAATACTATTATTAGTTTTTTGAATGATAATTATTCAAGTAAAGATGATTGCATTAATTCATTCATAATATACTGGAGTTTATAATATGTAAATTGAATTTTTAACCTTATTTGTTTATTAACATGGTAATAAATAAATATTTATTCATCCACCATTTTATTGGATAAATTAATATAAATATTTATTTATTTATAACAATATTAAAATATATATTTACTTTCAATTTTTTTAATATAATATTTATTTATTTATTGAAAGAATGATATTTGTTTGAATAAATTTTTTATTATTAAAGGTTCAATAATTTACATAGAGAATGAATTTGTTAATTTAATGGCTTAATGGAATGATAAATATTATTAAATTTGAATTAAATGAACATTTATTTATTTATTAAATTATATTTAAATAAACACATGTCATAGAAATAATAATATTATTACTATTATTTGACAAAGGGATGAAATTTAATTAAAACAATTATAATGGTTTTTTGTGAAATTACCAATTACATAAAAACTAAATATACATTCCATGTTATATCATTTTATAAAAGATTTGAGATTTTTTGTTCCTAATGAAAACCACTCTATAATTCTCCCAAACCTTGAGATAATATTCTCCTCATCCTACCTCTCAAGAATATAAAGAGAACAAGAGTATATTCTTATTATGATCTGACAATGAACGATGTGTAGAACTTTTTTCTACCATGATAACACCCATAGATTCAATAACAATGTTTATAAATTCATGGTGCATGTGTGGATACACCTAGAGAAAACCAATTATGGATTTTTCCTCGAAATTGAAACACATCAAGAGTGAAAATGAATATTGATCGAGATGATTATCCTAATCGAGGTAATTCCTATTTTAAATTAATTATAAATAAAATATGAAAAACTTCTCTAAGAGAATCCATGTTGAATTTTTAACATTCATTAGACTTTATCCACTGAAACTGAAGAATCAAAAGTTGGTACCCCCCCCCCCCAATGCTTATATTGGGCCATATAACCATGAGTAAAGTGCTTATCCAAAGGATTTTTTCCAATACAATCCTATGATAAAAATATTAAAAACACTTCTACATTTATTTCATGAACATAGTTGTCTAAATAAATTATAAACATTGATTGTTGATTCACAAAAAAGTGTTGAAAATCATTAATTTTTTGGTAATTAATTGTTAAATTAGAATATTATTAACATATCCTATTAAAAAATTTAATATCCAACTCATCACATTTACATTATTTGAAATATTAGAAAAATAATCTTCAGACACCTTGACTATATTTAAAATGAGAAATAATGAAACTTAACTTTTTTTAATCCTTTTATATTTTATAGAAGATGTGTATTTATTTTTACCATAACTCTAATTTAATATTGATGGTTTTCACACCCTTTTCAGGAAAGTTATTACATACATTGGTAATGAATTTTTATTTAACCTTCATACTTATATTGGTTGAAATTATTTTATTTCAAACATTTTTTTAAATGTGTATGGTATCAAAATCATGCCTCAAAATTTTATCATTATATTATAAACATTTGATTAAAAAAATTATTTTAATAAATTTGATTTATTTTTTCATTTTTCGTATAAATAAATTAAATGGATAAGATACTAAATTATACAATTCATAAACTATGTAAATTTTCTATTTCTCAATTTGTGATAAAATTTGAACCTTTATCATGATTTATGGTATTAGACTATGTTCGGTGAATCCATAAAATGACACTTAGTTTTTTTTGAACTTGTATAATTGTAACATCTTGAATTTTATGAATTATTTTCTTTCAAATTAATTAATATTTATTAATATATTACATTACATGAACGACATAGTTTATATTTCATCACAAGGAACACCAATTTTATCTTCGGTTACAAGAAACATCGAGTTCCTTTGATGACTTGTATTACGCACAAGCCCGTGTCTTATGAGAAAACAATATAAGATTAATATTATTATGATTTTTATCACCTAGCCATTGGATTAGTGGGATTAAATGAGATTAAATTTTTTTTTGAAAATTATAGTTTACACATGTTTATAAAATTAATTCATTGGTTACCAATTAATTATAAATGAAAATAAAGACCTATAGAATATAAAGGATTTGTTTTTATGAAAATAAATTTTTATGACTAAAATGGAATTTTATCTTAATAAATTATATTATTTAATATTAGTGAAAGATATTAATCAAATATATAGTTTATATATTTAATAAAAAAATTAAATTCATCCAATAAGTTTGATAGGCTTATGATATGAATAAATCTAATTTTAAGCATAAAATGTTGTATATTTTTTTAGGGTTATTTTACTTCCTTTTAAGGATGAAACTATTTAAAAACAAAATTTGGAAACTTTTATAATTTTTATTTTAAAAAATAATATTATTTTTTGAAATTCTAATATCAAAATTTACTTTGTATGATTTTTTTTAATTTTTATGAGAAGTTTCATTTTTATGAATAGTGAACGATGTTGGATTTTAACTGAAAACTGTTGTAGCACCACAAAAATTTTATGGTATGTTTCTGTTAAATAAATTTTATTCATCACTGCGTTCCTTCAAAACAACACTACGTTATTTAGGATATAGTCAAAACCTATCCATTAAATATAAATTTTCCACTTCTATGTTTTGAATTTCAAAAAATTGTCATCCAGAGTTCTGATCAGTAAGTCATTTGGAGTCTGATAGAACAAACATAATTTTTGGTGAATAGTAACATACCCTTATGAATAGTAATATGAATATTAATATGGCCCTTATGAATATTAAATAATATTATTATTTCATTTTCTTAAGTCAACAAGATAATGAGATCTTAATTAGTTTTTCAATGAGAAATAAAACTAAATGCACTTTTAGATTGTTATTTTACGAATTAACTATGACTTTATTTAAAAATTAAATTAATAATATTTATAAAATTATTTTTGAAAAATGGATTTAACTTTTTAATTCTACACGTCAAAAAATGGTTAGGGTGAATTTGGGAATTTTTCTAAAACAGTTGATTTTTCTTTGAATAGTAAAAAAATACAGTTTTTAGTTTCGGTGTGTTTATGACATCATTAATGACTAAATAATGGTTTCATAAATCTGTTATACTTGTGTATAGTTACATAAGATGTGAGGTGTCCCAAGTGGCTTATAAAATGGGAAAATACCATGGGAAAGCCCATGGTTTTGCAAAAACCACTCATGAGGTGTCCCTTGAAAATTATTAAAATAATCCCGCACTTTTCTTATAAATACCAACTCTTCCCTTCATTGAATTCATTGCCAATTCTACCTTAAATAATTTCTGGCCTCCTTACCTTAATATTAGTCCTCCCAAGGTTTCCTTAATCCCCCAAGGTCCCATCCTTCAAGTTCTAAGGGTTATTCTACAAAGTAAGAAAATTCTCAATTGCTTTCTTTTTCCTTTCAAGTTCTTTTATGTGGTATATCTTTAAATTTTACATACCATGTTCTTATTTTTATTCTTATTATTGATATAATATATATTATGATTTATTTCTGGATAGTTTACCCTTATCCCATCTCTTTTTAATATTTTCTAAAACCATGTTGCGTAGTCGTTAGGTTGCCAAATTTTTGTAAGCGATTTCAAAATTATTCTTTTATTTTGAGTTCTTTATTTATTCTTTCTTCATATCTTCTTACCCAAGAAGAATTAAATATCCAGAATCTTGTATATTCTGTATGTTCTCATGTTCATGATAAATTCATCATCAATCTTATTCTTTTCCCCACTTTTTCAAGGAATTAAAAACATTGTCTGTGATGTGTCGAATTACTAATATCGTGGACGATGTGATTTCAATTTGCAATAATTCTTTCAAGTCTGGTCATGAAACCATTTATATGGTTGAAATAGGTTATAATATAATTTTTATTACTCACCCATGGTTCTGTAATTCTTTGGTACTCATGGTACTAATTTATAAAACAAAATGAGGTTGTTATTATCAAAGAACCACTAAAACGATCTAAACGAACATCATTAATGTTTTAACTAATGAATAATCATCATGGTATATAACCCAAATCATTATAAGATCATTTATATCTCTATAATTTCTTTAATAATATGTATTAAAAATTCTGTATGTTTAACCATGTTTCAAATGAACTTCCATTCATGGAAACAAGTAATGAACCATGAAAATCAAGGGAGAAAATGCTTCCAAAACATGAAAATTGAACCAACTGAACCCATAGAAAGAAACATGAGTGAACCTAATAAGGATATAATAAATCAATTACATGTATAGGAGGTTCTGTGAATATTAATTAATGAAGCTAAATTTTATTATTCAGGTCATTAAAACAAACGAAGAACACACTTGAGCATAAGATAAGGGGTTTCTCGTCTCACTTTCATTTCTGTGAGATTTTCATTGTTCACCAATTATTTCTTTTATGTGGTATATGTGTACGTCCATTTGATATATAATAACATTATTCTCTTTATATTCATTTTATTCAATGATTCACTTGATATTTATTATGTTCTGGTCATATGATTCGACCGATCACATTGTTGTAAGGGACTTTGTCTCAACTACCTTTTCGTTGTGACTAACTTTGTATTGTGCACCTAATAATCCTTATATGGTGTATCTACTGCCCATTTGAGATCACTATTCATTTCAAATTATATTTATATTAAATATCCATAATCTGATGTCATGGATATGTTTGTTGATTAAACTGTATACCATCTTACATACGGTGTTTATTTGGAAAGTTATTTAAATTTTGGAAATATTGATGAATCTGCATACTCTACTCTATACGGATATTGAAAAGTAATATTAATCTTTTATTGAACCAATATATAAAGAATTATTTGGACATGAAGTGGAGGGTGGGTCCCTTTATATCCCTTCGATGCATCGGTAGGTCTCATGAGACAAAACAGTTTGGCGACAAACCCTTCGAGTTTGTTTCCAAAAATCAGACGGGTTTCTACCCACAGAACTAAACTATTTTTACAGTATTATGGTTTCATGTGCCAGATACATGAAGTACAATTAATAATCATTCTCTTTATTTATTATCAGTTATTATTATTGTCCATGAGTTTTTCACTATGACAAAATCCAGGGATGCATTTTCATTTTCAGTTTATTAATGGCATTATTTGTTTATTTATTCACTATGCCATATTGATTATGTCAGATTTATTGTGATTAACTTATTATTGTACTCATGATTCTTCTATTTTTAACCCTTACTGAGCAGTTGAGCTCACCCCTTTCATTGTCTACCTTCGACAAGTGATGAAGAGAAGGTCCTCTTTTGAGTTCTTGTGGATGCAGTTTTGAGTTTTTGTTATGTATTATATTTTTTAACCTTTTCCAATGTGATTTGAGTTAAATCTATGTATATAGTTTCTTTAAGACTACTAAAATAATCGTTCCTTCGGTATTTTCATTCCTTCTAACCATGCCAATATCACAAGTAACGCACCGGCTCCAACTTAGAGGGGTCGGGGTGTTACAGTTGGTATCAGAGGAAGTGTAGTAGAACACTTGGAAAATAGAATATGAAATTTATAGTAGGGAACAAATCCCCAAGGTGGTATTTGAGGATAAACGTACAAGAACATCCTTTTATTTTGGAAAGGAATATATTATGGGGATTTTTTAAGCAATACATCCATGTCTGGATACGAGCAGGTAGAGGCGGCTCTGGCACAGATGTATCTAAGTGTAAAATCCAAAAACACCGCTTTGAGCTAGACTCGAACTGGAACTGGTGGATGACAATGGGCCTTGCTACACTCTTGGTTATGACACTCTCGGTGGATATGCTTAGGATAATTCATATTTTCTTTACAATCCATTATGAAAAAGTTAATGTAGATTTTCCTCAGAGGAACCTTGTTTATAAGATTAGCTATGCATAGAATTTCAATCTATGTTGAGTGATTTTCTATTTGAGATTCATAAACTAATCTAGTGTATCCCATTATTTATAAATGGTGTCTAATGGAAGAATAGGAATCAATACTCATGGGCAAGGTAGGGATCTCCCTACTGAGCAAGTCAACACAGTCAATGTTGGAGTAGATCAGATCATGACCATATTGGGACAACTTACTCAAGTTGTAACAAAAAACCATTCAACACCTGTGTTGGATCGTTTCATGTGGCATAATCCCCCATCTTTCAGTGGGACTACTAATCCAGTAGTTTCTGAGAAATGGATCAAGTCCCTTGAAAAGATATTCATGGCGTTAAGATACAATGAAAATGAAAAGGTAGTACTGGCAGTATATTTTCTCAAGGGCGACGCTAATCAATGGTGGTCTCTGATTCAAAATACCACGGAGGAAGAAGAGATAGAGGATATATAATAGAGGAATTTTAAGGAAATATTCTTCGAAAAATATTCCCCTCTTGAGAAATGAACTAAAATTAAGAGAAAATTATTTAGCATGAAACAAAGGGAAGAAGACAGTGTTGCGGAGTATGAGGATACCTTCACGAGGATAGCCAGGTATGCTATGGATTACGTACGTGACTCGGCATACAAGATTGATCATTTCATTGAAGGTCTTAAGCCAAGTCTTCCAAAGGCACTGGATTCTCAATCATTTTCATCATATGAAGAAACCGTATCAAGTGCCATCAAAATAGAGAAGGAATTTGCTAGGTCAAATTTTTTCAAAGGAAACCAAGATAAGAAGCGGCATTCTGAAACAAAGGAAAAGGAGAAGCACCAAATAATATCAAGGGAATTAATAGTTCCCATTATGTGAGAAATGTGGAAAGAATCATCATGGGAAATGCTTGAAAGGAAAGGGAGTCTGCTATAACTATAGAGAAAAGGGTCATTGATCTGATGAATGCAAGGGGAAGAAACAATTCAATGATGTTCAATGCTACAACTAAAGATAGATGGGACACTATGAAAATGAGTTTCCTAAGCGCCAAGGAAACATGCCTCAAAAAAATCCAAGAGATCAAGGGAGAGCCTATGCGATTACAACCGTGGAGGTTGATGTTCCTAGTGACGTGGAGGTATGTACTTTAATTGTTTCCTCAAACTTAGTCAACAATTTATTTGATTCTGGATCATCACATTCATTTATATCCTCTCAGTTTTCCAAGAAAATTATATATGTCCAATTTGATTTAAGAAAGGAGTTGTCAGTCAAAACTCCCATGAGATGTATCATTGCAACAAAGGTGTAAAGACCCGTAAAATTCAAGGAAATGTTTTTCCTAATTTTGTTTGAAATTTTACATGAACTCAGTTTCTAACGGCACCTGATTCCGAGGCCCAGTGTGCCCAGAATCATTTTCCGAAGTTTGGCTCGGGTACGTTCAGTGAACGAACGAGCGGGTTTTTCTAAATTTTGAACTGGTGCTCGGAATCGAATTCTGAGGGCACTGATGGAATCGCAGTGCCGGTATTTTCTTAGAAACTCCTTTTCCGGAGTTGCGTTTTCTCGGGTGTGGTTTTTAATTTTTTTTTTGGGGTTAAGTTAAGAAATAAAATAAAAGTGGTGTGACACTTTATTTTATTTCACTTAAAGCCACTTAAAGCCACTTAATCCAGGTTAATCGGATAAGGTGGGACCCACGATATCCTACCCACTTGGTAGGATATTTGTGAGGTGGGTCCGCACGAACCCCACTGTTTCCTTACCTCTAAGTAACGCACCCACGAAAACCCCTTTTTAATTAAAGTCAATCGTGCGTTTATTTGGGTTAAGAAACGCCTCTTTAATTGGGCAGTTAAGTCGTTACAATTAATTCATCGAATTAATTGTTCATTTCTTAACTTTGAATTTCTAATTGTTGGCATGGGAATAAAATAAGACCAACACTTGTTTTACTTGAGGGTGGCTTGTTGAGAGGATTTGGAGAAACTCTAAAGCTTGAAGATCTTCATCCTCTTTCACGAAGAATGCGAAGAACATGAAGAACGCATCGTCACCGACGAAAAACGCCGGCCTCCGACGAAGGGCGACGAAGAGCGCCGAACCCTCGGAGATCAACGATGTGATGTCGTGTACCACGACGCCGATGATCCTCCTTCCGCGACATTTGTTCCACGACGTTCCTTCCCCGCGACAATCTTTGATCAACAATCGATTGAGGTAGGGGCTTGCAGTTCTTTTAATTCTTTGTGAATTATATCCTCAACATGGGTTTAAATGGTGCAATTAAATCTGTGTGATTTTAATCCTCAGAGTTTGTCTACGCAACGCCATGTACTGCGACGACAGCGATGCCCCTTCCGCAACGCGATGATCCTCTTCTTCCGTGATGGTTAATTACGCGACGAACTCACGTTCGACGACAACATTGAGGTAGGGGTTTTTGTTCATTTTAATCTATGTGATTATATCTGCGGTTTGTTTAAATATTTGTCAGAAGACTTTTTAAAACCGCTAACATGGTGGGTGCGGACCAACGAACAAGTCCGAACCCACTGTCTCTTCGTTCTTGGTGAGCGGATTGGCGGGCGATGACAAAGCAGGCCGTACGGGCGATGTGAGGTCCTCGCAGTGAAGGACGGGCCCCAGGAGGGAGATTGGCGAAGACGGCACGCAATTCCGACCACCAGAACTCGTCCGATGGTCCGCGGAGTGGCCCGCCAGTGCGCCTCGCCGGCACGGCGGCACCGGCAGCAGGTGGCAGCGACGCCCGGCGCGCCGCCGGGAGGAGACGCCACGGCTGAAGCCGCGGTGGCAGGCCGCGATCCCGCGACCGCGCGGGACCGGAAGTAACGGGACGCGGCAGCCGGCCGCGTCCACTGGCAAGGGCGGCCCCACACGGGGTCGCGGTCTCTCTACGTGGGGGCAGCGCGCCCCCCGCTTCGCTCGGCCGTAACAACCGAGCCGACCCGCTGGCCACCCGACCAGTGCCAGCCGAGCCGCGCCCAGGCCGGGCCAGGTCGCGCTATCCGGGTCGGACCCGGACTCGGGTCGGGTCGCCCTGGTTCGGGCCAACCCAGGTGGGGTTGAGCCAGGTCGGTCCGGGCCCAGACCCACCGTTTTCGGACCTCTTTCAGTCTTTTGCACATATCTTGGGCTACGGACCTCTGATCGACGTACCGTCAGTGGTGATGCGATCCTTGTATCGAGACGATCGTTTCGACATATTACATTCAAGGTTTCGGAATACTTTGGTTTCAGCCGGTTTGGTTCGTACACAAAACCAACCGATCCATCGGAGCGGAAACGCTTATAACTTATGCTCCGGGCAGTTGGAGTACGGTCGGGTTCGTTTTGACTTAAAAACCAACCGGGCCCCTGGAACAAAAAAAGTCAATAACTCTCAGACCGGGCGTCCGATTGACGCGCCGTCTACGACGTTGACTTCATGTTGATGATACGGAACTTTTGGATACATCGACTTCAGACTATGTGTCAGTTGATGTATCAGCCTCTCGGCTCGTGGAGCGGACCGTCCCGAATGAGCTTGCTGTGTGCGGGAACCCTGGAGATGGCTTCGACTGCAACGATGACAACGACGACTGTACAGAGATCCTTAGTGGACTCGACTGCGATGACTACGACACTCAGTGATCCTACGTGGATCAGTGCCACAGATCCTGTGTGGGTCCGATCCTATGTGGGTCAGCACTCAGCGGTCCTGTGTGGCCCAGCGCCTACAGATCCTGTGTGGGTCTGATCCTATGTGGGTCTTTGCAGGGGTTAGTTACCTTTCGATCCTGTGTGGGTCAGATCCTTTGTGGTTCATTGCGGGGGTTAGTTCCCTATCGATCCTTTGTGGGTCAGATCCTTTGTGGGTCATTGTGGGGGTTAGTACCTATCGATCTTTGTGGGTCCAACGGCTTAGATGAATCAGTGGTAATATCTGATCATCTCTATCGTCTTACGAAGAAGTATACCTGTGTGAGTTGAATCTTGTTTTTCTTTCCTTTGTGGATTGTGTTGTGCTATCCTGTGTGGATTTACGTATTTTTTTCCTGTGTGGAATGGGTTTTACTTGGGCTCGGAGATTGAAGCGAGCTGGAATTGATGACTTAGGTATATGTATGGGCATATACCTATGCAGTGTCGGATGTTACTTCGTGATTGTATCATTCCTTTGTGGATTTTAGGAGACCTTCGAGGGTCTTGGGGTCCCTACTGAGTAGCTTATACTCACCCCTGCATGGGCTATGCCCGCACTACGTTGTGTTGGTTGCACACGACGGACAGCGCTGATCGTGGTGGAGGCTTGCGGAGCAGGACGGTACCTGGAGGTGGACCACTGGGCGGGACGTACTCGGAGCGGTCGGCTGAACCCGAGGAGCAGTGGAGGGTATCTATACCCACCCTTTAGGTGGGACTTCCAGTGGACGGCTCAATGCTACAACTTTAATTTTTAGTTTTTGTTTTTCCCTTTCCAGTTGTACTTTAATTTCAGTTAGGGTTTTTATACTGGCCCACTTACTTTTCCGCACTTACTGTTGTACTCAGTTTTTACTTAGTGTTTACTTCTACTGTTTGCTTGCAATGTGGTGTTTGTTTACTTTACAAAGACAATGCCTTCCCTTTTTACCAGGATTTACGCCTTGGTGCTAGTCGCCAACCCCTGGCCTATGGAAGGCGGGCTTGGGGTAGTCACGGCACGGGCCCCGAGGACGGGTCGTGACAAATTGGTATCAGAGGAGTTCGGTTCTACCACAGAACTCTGGACTCTGATCTTTTTCTATGTGAAGCAAATGTGTTAAGCGTATTGGGTATGGTTATCAGTACAGGGAGTCCAGTGTTGGTGCAGAGGCCAACGTATCCATACACCAGGACCCTGACTTCTGATTTTCGACTTAATGTACGAAAACATTGATTGCATGTGTGTGTTTCAAGTTTTCTTTGTGATTACTTTGTGTCAGCTCACCAGGTATACTGTTCTGACCGTGGCGCACCTGTTTATTTTTAGGATGTCCCCACAATGGCAGCCAGCAAGGGTTCCGAGAGTTGTGCATGACGATAGCCCACCGAGAAACGAGGCCTTGTTACAGGGCCCTTTGACAGTAGAGGTAACGGTGGTACCACTACCCGCCGAGCCACTGATGCTACCAGCCCCGGCCGCTGACGATGCACGTCGCCTTAGTGCACTGCACGAGTTTCAGTGCCAGAGACCGCCCATGTTCCGCAGGGAGAAGGACCCCCAGGCAGCCAAGGACTGGCTGGAGTCAGTCGTACGGGTTTTCAGGTTAGTAAGGACACCAGCAGACCTCATGGTGATCCTCACAGCGAGCCTACTGCACGCGGCAGCGGGCCGATGGTGGAGCTTGATGCTCCAGGTGCATGATGAGGCATCTCTTCTCTGGACAGACTTTGAGAGCCTCTTCTACTCAGAGTTCGTCCCAGCCACCCTCTGTGTGGTGTGCATCCAGGAGCTTCTTTAGCTGCGGCAGGACATCTTGACAGTCACCCAGTACTCGACGAGATTTACCGATCTCTCGCGCTACTCGACAGACATGGTACGGGACCCATTCTTCCAGGCCCGGACCTTTGAGCAGGGATTGAGGCATGAGATCAGGGCATCGCTGATCTCCCTCACCATTCCGACCCAGGCAGGAGTACTGGAAAGAGCCCTTCTGATCGAGAGCTTTCTTGCTGAGTCTACATCAGCAGCGAGACCTACCGCGGGGCGGCATGTAGTAGAGTCTTCTGTAGCAGGCAGTCGATGGATGACTCATGGGTCAAGGAAGACCAGACCCTCAGGAAAACGACCTCAGGACACTGGCTCTGCAGTGCGGGGCACATAGCGTGGAGCCAGTCTTTGGAGAGGCAGTCAGTGCTACGCATGCGGTGGGCAGGGCCACATGGCTCGTGACTGCCCGACCCGCCGTGCCAAGGAGCAGCAGACGGTTGAGGGGCCACCTAGGAAGAGGCAGAGGGTCGACAGTGGCGGTCCGCAGGGAGCAGGCGGACGAGGTAGAGGAGCTGGTCGAGCAGCAGGTGGTGGGCAACGCTTTGAGGCTCTACAGCCACCACCACCAGGAGGTCCACCTCGACCACAGGGAGCTGGCAGGCAGAGACAGGCACAACTCCAGGCAGTGGAGTCCTATAACCACGGCGCGCCCGAGATGATTCTAGGTACTATCTGTGTCTATTCCACCCTTTCTACAGTTCTTGTAGACACAAGAGTGAGTCACTCTTTCATAGCTGTTGCCCTTGTTTGGAGCTCGGAGATTCTGACAGAGCCATTGGCACAATCCTTACGGCTAGAGACTCCTACGGGAGCAGACTCGACGATTACGCACTGGTGCCGGCAGTGTGAGCTTACTCTTGGAGGAGAGATCTTCGGATGTGATCTTCTTGTAGCGGCGTCAAGGCCTTATGATGTCATCTTGGGAATGGATTGGTTATCTACAGTCCATGCTCAGATTGACTGTATTAGGCGCAAGGTGCGATGTGAACGCACCGACGGGAGCAGGTTCACCTTCACCGACGAGAAGGGAGAATTCATAGCACAGGATAGACTCTCGTAGAGGAGAGGACATCCCATCACTCATCAGTTGTCTAGCCTTATCCTGGGAGCAGTTGACGTGTGGAGTCCTAGTTTTCCTGGAGTGGTGGATCAGTATGCGGACGTTTTCCCCGATTACGTTCCAGGACTACCTCCTCACAGAGAGGTAGAATTTTATATTGATATGTACCCCGGGACAGCCCCGATATCCACCCCAGCATATCGGATGGCTCCCGCCGAGCTTCGAGAGCTACGGCTACAGTTGGAGGACTTGCAGGGCAAGGGATTCATCCGACCTAGTGTTTCACCCTGGGCTTCCCCGATATTGTTCGCCAAGAAGGTGGACGTGAGCTTGCGACTGTGTGTCGACTATCATCGCCTAAACCAGGTGACAGTGAGGAACAAGTATCCGCTACCGAGTATTGATGACCTCTTCGATCATCTCAAGGGAGCACGATGGTTCTCAAAGATAGACCTCAGGTCAGGCTATCATCAGCTCAGAGTTCGGGACGAGGACGTGCAGAAGACGGCCTTCAGATGTCGGTATGGCCACTATGAGTTCTTGGTTATGCCATTCGGCATAACCAATGCTCCAACAGTATTCATGGGCCACATGAATAGGATCTTTCAGCCATACCTCGATCGATTTTTCGTGGTCTTCATCGACGACATTTTGATATACTCGACCACTGAGGAGGAGCACGCCTACCACTTGCGGGTTATACTAGACACACTTCGAGAGCACCATCTTTATGGAAAGCTCTCGAAGTGTCAGTTCTGGATACGTGAGGTCCACTTCTTGGGGCACGTCATCTCTGAGGCAGGAGTTGCAGTGGATCCGGTGAAGATCAAGGCAGTGCAAGCTTGGGAGCCACCCAGGAGCGTGACGGAGGTGCGGAGGTTCTTGGGACTAGCTGGATACTACCAGAGATTTGTTCCATACTTCTCCAGAGTTGCGGCACCACTCTCAGCTTTGATAAAGAAGGGGAAACCCTTTGTGTGGTCAGACAGATGTCAGCAGAGCTTCTAGGAGATGAGACAGAGATTGACCAGCACCCCTATATTGAGGCTTCCAGAGGAGGGAGTAGGGTACGTAGTCTACTGTGATGCATCAGGGACCAGACTCGGTTGTGTCCTGATGCTGGAGCGGGCAGTGATCTCCTATGGATCACGTCAGTTGAGGCCGCATGAGCAGAACTACGCTACTCATGACCTGGAGTTAGCAGTAGTGGTCTTCGCTCTGAATACATGGCGACACTACCTGATAGGTGAGTGCTTTACAGTCTTTTCTGACCATCAGAGTCTCAGGTACATCTTCTCTCAGAAGGACGAGAACCTGAGACAGTGGCGATGGCTCGAGTTCCTCCAGGACTATGATTTTGAGATAGTCTATACTCCTGGGAAGGGGAACGTGGTAGCCAATGCTCTCAACAGGAGGACGGGCATTCAGCTACTTGAGGAGGCGACAGAGCAGCTGGCCGATTTTCAGATATCCTTCATGGATAGAGATGGAGCAGCCTTCATTCAGTCTCTCACAGTCACCCCTCCACTACTGCATTAGGTCAGAGAGGCACAGTGTGGGGACGCCGACTGTGAGACGCGGCGTGCGCAGATATCCTCAGGACGGTCACCCGATGGTTTCTCCTTTGGAGTAGAGCACGAAGTCCTTTTCAGAGGACGTACCTTGGTACAAGTTTCTTTATGGGAGTAGGTGATGAGAGAGTTTCAAACTTCTCCTTTGGTGGTACATCCTGGAGTGGGGAAGATGTACCAGGACCTCAGATGATAGCACTGGTGGTCGGGCATGAAGAAGGCTATGGCAGAGTTCATTTCTCAATGCCTCAATTTCCAGTAGGTGAAGGCAGAGCATCAGGTACCAGTAGGCTTGGTACAGCCCTTGTAGGTCCCAGAGTGGAAGTGGGACGGGATATCCATAGACTTCGTGACTGGACTTCCTTGCACTTCCAGAGGTCACGACTCCATTTGGGTGATTGTCGACCGACTCACCAAGTCGGCTCACTTCTTACCCATTAGGGAGTAGGGATCAGTGGAGAGCTTGGGACGTCTCTACATTCATAAGATTGTACAACTTCACGGTATGCCATCATCTATCATCTCCGATCGAGATACTCTCTTTACTTCCCGGCTTTGGAAGGGGTTGCAGGAGGCGTTCGGGATGCAGCTACGTCTGAGCACCGCCTTTCACCCTCAGACAGATGGTCAGACGGAGAGGACCATACAGACTCTCGAGGACATGCTCCGCACATGTGTCCTCGAATTTGGTCCCTGCTATGAGGACCACCTACCCTTGGTGGAGTTCGCGTACAAAAACAGCTACCACTCCACCATCGGGATGGCACCATATGATGCGTTGTACGGCCGACCTTGCATATCTCCTTTATGCTGGACAGACCCTGGGATTCAGCACTTGTGGGACCGGAGATGGTCCAGGCCACGACAGAGAAGGTCCAGATCATCCAGGAGCAGATGAGGACAGCTCAGATCCAGCAGAAATCCTATGCAGACAGGAGGTGGAGGCCACTGGAGTTCGAGGATGGTGACCACATCTTCTTGCGGGTCTCACCTCGACGTTGATTACGAAGATTTGGCCGAGGAAGCAAGTTATCTCCGCGCTTCATCGGACCCATCCAGGTCCTCAGCAGGATTGGCGAGGTGGCTTATCGCCTGGCTCTACCACCTCAGTTGCACCAGGTGCACGACGTCTTTCACGTATCTCAACTGAGGAGATACGCGGACGATCCAATGCATATCATTGACCATGGAGAGCTGGACGTTGATGATGGGGAGACTTTTTCAGAGGTCCTGGTGGAGATCGAGGATCGACAGGAGCGGGTCCTACGTGGACAGTCGATTCCTCTAGTGCGCATCATATGGCAGCACGGGAACCTCCAGGAGAGCACTTGGGAGCGGGAGGCTCAGATGCATGCTCAGTACCCACTTTTGTTTCCCTAGTTTATGAAGTATCTTTACGGGGACATAAAGCCCTGAGGTGGGAGTGATGAAAAGACCTGTAAAATTCAAGAAAATTTTTTTCTTAATTTTCTTTGTAATTTTACAAGAACGCAGTTTCTGACGGCACCTGATTCTGAGGCCCGGTGTGCCTGGAATCATTTTCCGAAGTTTGGCTCGGGTACGTTTAGTGAACGAACGAGCGGGTTTTTCTAACTTTTGAACCGGTGCTCAGAATCGAATTCTGAGGGCACCGATGGAATCGCAGCGCCGATATTTTCTTAGAAACGCCTTTTTTGGAGTTGCGTTTTCTCGGGTGTGGTTTTTAATTTTTTTTTGGGGTTAAGTTAAGAAATAAAATAAAAGTGGTGCGACACTTTATTTTAGTTCACGTAAATCCACTTAAATCCACTTAATCCATGTTAAGAGGATAAGGCGGGACCCATGTTATACTACCCACTTGGTAGGATATTTGTGAGGTGGTGCCCATATGAGCCCCACCGTTTTCTTCCCTCTAAATAACGCACCCGCGAAAACCCTTTTTTAAGTAAAGTCAACCGTGCGTTTATTAGGGTTAAGAAACGCCTCTTTAATTGGGTAGTTAAGTCGTTACAATTAATTCATCGAATTAATTTTTCATTTCTTAACTTTGAATTTCTAATTCTTGGCATGGGAATAAAATAAGACCAACACTTGTTTTACTTGAGGGTGGCTTGTTGAGAGGATTTGGAGAAACTCTAAAGCTTGAAGATCTTCATCCTCCTTCACGAAGAACGCGAAGAACGCATCGTCACCGACGAAGAACGCCGGACTCCGATGAAGGGTGACGAAGAGCGCAGAACCCTCGGAGATTGACAGCACGACGCCGTATACCGCGACGCCGACGATCCTCCTTCCGCGACGCTTCTTCCGTGACGTTCCTTCCCCGCGACAATCTCCCATCAACAATCGATTGAGGTTGGGGGTTGCGGTTCTTTTAATTCTTTGTGAATTATATCCTCAAAATGGGTTTAAATGGTGCAATTAAATCTGTGTGATTTTAATCCTCAGAGTTTGTCTACGCAACGCCGTGTACCGCGACGACAGTGACGCCCCTTCCACGACGCGACGATCCTCTTCTTCCGCGATGGTTAATTCCGTGACAAACTCACGTTCGACGACAATATTATGGTAGAGTTTTTGTTCATTTTAATCTATATGATTATATCCACGGTTTGTTTAAATATTTGTCGGAAGACTTTTTAAAACCGCTAACATGGTGGGTGCGGACCAACGAACAAATACGAACCCACCGTCTATTCGTTCGTGGTGAGTGGATTGGCGGGTGATGAAAAATCAGGCCGTACGGGCGATGTGAGTTCCTCGCAGTGAAGGAAGGGCCCCGGGAGGGCCATTGGCGAAGACAGCACACAATTCCGACCATCGGAACTCGTCCGGTAGTCCGCGGAGCGGCCCGCCGGCGGCAGGCAGTGGCGGCGCCAGTCCGCAGTCCCATGACCACGTGGGACTGGAAGGAACGGGACGCGGTATCCATCCGCGTCCGTTGGCAAGGGCGGCCCCACGCGGGGCCGTGGTCTCTCTACGCGGGGACAGCGCGCCCCCCGCTTCCCTCGGCCGTAACGGTCGAGCCGACCCGCTGGCCACCCGGCCAGCGCTAGCCGGGTCGTGCCCAGGCTGGCACGGGCCGCGCCGGTCGGGCTGGGTTGGACCTGGACCCGGGTCGGGTCGACCCGGGGGGGTTGGGCCGGGTCGGTCTAGGCCCAGACCCCCCCCCCCCCCGTTTTCGGACCTCTTTCGGTCTTTTGCCCATATCTTGGGCTATGGACCTCCGATCGACGCACCGTCAGCGGCAATGCGATCCTTGGATCAAGACGGTCATTTCAACATATTAAACTCAAGGTTTTGGAATACTTTGTGTTCGGCTGGGTTGGTTCGTACACGAAACCAACCGGGCCCTCAGAGTGGAAACGCTTATAACTTAAGCTCCGGATATCCGATTGATGTGTCGTCGACTTTGATGGATTCCTCTAAGTGAGACGGATCTTTTGGCTTACTCCGCTCGAGGTTTGGATGCAGTTGGAGTACGGTCGGGTTGGTTTTGACTTAAAAACCAACCGGGCCCCTATAACGAAAAAGCCAATAACTCTCAGACCGGGCGTCCGATTGACGTGTCGTCTACGACGTTGAGTTCCTGTTGACGATACGAAACTTTTGGATACATCAACTCTGGACTATTTTTCAGTTGATGTATCAGCCTCTCGGCTCAGGGAGCAGACCCTCCCGAATGAGCTTGTTGTGTGCGGGAACCCTAGAGCTGGCTGCAACTGCGACGACGACGACGACTGTACAGAGATCCTCAGTGGACTCGACGGCTATGACTACGGCACTCAGCGATCCTACGTGGATCAGTGCCACAGATCCCGTGTGGTTCCGATCCTGTGTGGGTCAACGCTCAGCGGTCCTGTGTGGGCCAGTGCCTACAGATCCTGTGTGGGTCTGATCCTATGTGGGTCTTTGCGGGGGTTAGTTACCTTTCGATCCTGTGTGGGTCAGATCTTTTGTGGGTCATTGCGGGGGTTAGTTACCTATTGATCCTTTGTGGGCCAGATCCTTTGTGGGTCATTGCGGGGGTTAGTACCTATCGATCCTTTGTGGGTCTGACGGCTTAGATTAATCAGTGGCAATATCTGATCATCTCTATCGTCTTACGAAGAAGTATACCTGTGTGAGCTGAATCCTGTTTTTCTTTCCTTTGTGGATTGTGTTGTGCTATCCTGTGTGGATTTACGTATTGCTTTTCTATGTGGACTGGGTTGTACTTGGGCTCAGAGGTTGGAGCGAGCTGGAATTGATGACTTAGGTATATGTATGGACATATACCTAAGCAGTGTCGGATGTTACTTTGTGATTGTATCATTCCTTTGTGGATTCTGGGAGACCTTCGGGGGTCTCGGAGTCCCTACTGAGTAGCTTATACTCACCCCTGCATGGGCTATGCCCACACTACGTTGTGTTGGTTGCACATGACGGACAGCGCTGATCGTGGTTGAGGCTTACGGAGAAGGACGGTACCTGGAGGTGGACCACTGGGCGGGACGTACTCGGAGCGGTCGGCTGAACCCGAGGAGCAGTGGAGGCTATATGTACCCACCCTTCAGGTGGGACTTCCAGTGGACGGCTCGACGTTGCGGCTTTACTTTTCATTTTCTGTTTTTCCCTTTCCAGTTGTACTTTACTTTCAGTTTGGGTTTGTATACTGGCCCACTTACTTTTCTGCACTTGTTGTTGTACCCAGTTTTTACTTAGTGTTTACTTCTACTACTTGCTTGCTCTGTGGTGTTTGTTTACTTTACAAAGTCAATACCTTCCCTTTTTACCGGGATTTACGCCTTGGTGCTAGTCGCCAGCCCCTGGCCTATGGAAGGCGGGCTTTGGGTAGTCACGGCACGGGCCCCGAGGACGGGTCATGACAAAAGGCATGTCTAGTAGTCCTCCTCCAAACACCAAAACGTGCTTTAGTTGCTATCCTTATCATCATTCCCATGAATGAATTTGATATAATTCTCGATATGGATTAGATATCAAATTATGATGCGAGGATTTATTTCAAGAAAAATGAAGTTAAAATTTTTGGAAATGGTGTAGAATCCCTTGTCTTTAGGGCAGAAACTTCACCACCTGATTCTTATCTAAAACCACCCCTAGTAGCTCTATTGAATGCAATACTTGGAGAGGAAGATAAACCAATATATATGGGAGAGGAAAGAAATCTTCAAATTGAAGATTTGTGTATAGTGAAAGTGTACATTAATGTATTTCCAGTGGATTTACCTGGACATCCTCCAGAGTGGGAAATTGAGTTTTCCATTGACTTAATTCCTGGTGCAAGACCTATATCAAAGACCCCATATAGAATGGCCACTATGGAGCTAGTGGAGTTGAAGAAACAACTAGAAGAGTTGAGTGACAAAGGATTTAGTCGACCTAGTGTTTCTCCATTGTAATGCCCTGACCTCAGTTTCCCAGAGTCGGTGCATTATTTTCATACATTGGCATGATTACAAGGAATCAAGCCCCGAAGGACCGATCAGTTTAGCAGTCTTGGAAAATAGATTACATACATGAATGTTACATTACACTTTATAACATACAAAACAACATAAATAATCCTTTATGAACACCATTATTCCCTTGGCTTAACCCTACATATCAATCACAATACACTTCTTGGAATCCTGGGAAAATAAAACATAAGAAAGGGGTAAGCTCAAACGCTCAGTAACGGTAAGCAATACAGCGGAAACTTTCAAAAATAAGCATAATCATTTAAGACAATGTATAAAACTAAAACAAAAGCCTTTTAAAATTGAACATCAGCATAATATGGCAGAAATAAAATAAAATAATTCTGTTTACTTATTCATATGGATATTCTACTAATTGAATAATCACATGCAATATCAATAACCACTTTCATAACGATGGAATGCATAATGCCGAACTTTAATTTCTGTGTCAAGGCCTCATGCCAAGACCTAAGGGATAATAGTAACCAGAACCCAACCCGGAGAGCCTCTGTCACCGGACTCCATCCCGGAGAGCCTCTATAACCGGAATCCAACCCGGAGTGCCTCTAATAATCGGACACCAACCCGGAGTGCCTCTAATAACAGGACACCAACCCGGAGTGCCTCTAATAACCGGACACCAACCCGGAGTGTCTACTGTAACCGGACCCCAACCCAGAGGGATTACTTTTACCGGTCCCCAACCCAGAACATACGATTCCAACACATTCATCTTAAGAAGAGGATGAAATATAACATAAACATTCTTATTAAAACTAGCATACGAAAAGCCAAAACATTAATCATAAACCATTAATGGCTTAAAAATAACTCATCCATAGTCAAACATATAACAAAACCTTCAACACCATATGAAAGATTTTTATCATGATAAATCAACTTCAAAACAAGTTTAAAATACATTAAAGGATTTTTACGTTGATGAAAATGATTTGTAAAACTCTTTGAGAGAAATACCCCTTTTTCATGAAAACATTTAAAAGTCACACAATTTGGAAAAGAAGTCATTTAAATACATTTTTGAATCAAAGTGTCTCATACCACTTTGAAACTTTTGAAAGGAATTAACATTTTAAAAACATTCATGTCCATATAAATAAATACTTAAAACCCATTTTGAAGACATGGACATTAATGAGAAAGATTTATAAGAATAAATATTTAAAACATTTGAAATGATGTTTTAGTAAAAAGTCCCTTAAAATAATCCCTTTTAAAACTATTTCATAAAACATGGACATGGATAATAAATGTTTCCCAGTAGATACTTAAATAAAAATAACCTTGGATGATAAAGATATTTTGAAATTAACCCTTACCAATTTGGTAACGTATGAAACATACACCCCATGAAAGAGGTATCATACAATGAATATGTAAATACACATAAATTAAAGTTTATTAAACAATGAATACAATTATGGGTAGTACATACACAACAAAAAAGGTAATAGTGGCAATATGGCATGAATCTCATGGGAATAAGGAGTAATATGAGAACCCCTTACCTTGCACTTTCCTTTAGTCGAGGGTACGTTTAGCCTCCTCTTCTTCGGGTTATTCCCTTTGATTTGATCAAAAGGGCTCCTTAGGTTGGCTTTATGATCAAAATAAGGCCTCTAGGTTGAAGGGGGGATAGTTGAGAGGGTATTTGGTCAGTTTTTGGCTGATCCAAATAGCTTAGAAGGTGTGAATTAGAGAGAAGGGGGAGTGCCCTTTTATAAGAGGGGTGAGGGGCACCTAAGGAAAAACTTAAAATATAATTTTATAATAAATTCATATTCAGTTTATAATGGATCCAAAGTTTATTATTTAAAGTATAAGGTGGTTTTAGGTAGAAAAAAACTTAACCAATAGGTTTTAGACAAGTTTATGTTACCATTTTAACCTTATCATTTAGATTTAACTCTAAGTTAAATAATTTAACTTTTACCGTGTCTTCTTGTATTCTTACACTATATGGTTAATAAACTTACTATATACTTCCAATATAACCCAAATTGGTTAATTAATGTCATATATATTATTATATAAGTCTTTTGGCCTAATCTTAGATTTTTAGGACCATTATATCAATTAATAATATAATATTTGTTACAAAAACTACTTTATGTCAATTTTGACACCATTTGGTATTTGTTTTTTGTTAAAATAATAAAAACATGATTACTTCAAAAAAAAATACATTTAATCAATAATAACATGTCATATTAACCTATAAAATTATTTTATGTCATAAAAACAGTGAAATTATATTTATTTTAATATTTATAGTACCATTTATTTGATTCTTTCATGAATAAGGTAATTACTGCATCATCATTGTGTCATAAATAAATTTATTTATTTAATTTATAAAAATTATAAATAAAATACCATGATGTAGGAAATCATTTTATATTTCTAACTAATATTTATAATCGAATTTATATTATGTAAAACCCTATATTAAAAATGTTTTATTTATTAAACTTTGATTTTAAACCTTTTAAATCTTCTTTGAATTAAATAATAATAAATGTCCTAATCTAATCCAAATGGACCTAAATGATAATATTTTATTTATAAGGTTTTTTTTTCGAGATAAACTTGTCCAATAGAATTAGGACATGTGTGAGAGTAATATTAATATCATTTTTACCCTTAATTACCCTATTTACTTTTAATCGTGGTAAATAAAAGTAAAAAAGTTATATTTCACCAAAAATTATTTTCATCTCATTGAACCATATTTTAATCCTTTATATTAACCTTTTCTCTCATATTTTCAAAATTCAGCTCACAGAAGTGGTAGAATTAAGTTTTATGTGAATTTACAAAAGCTCATGGGAGGTGGGTAAAAGACGGTGAAAAGTTCAATGAAATCTTTATATATCTAAAATTACTATAAAATGAACCCAATTAATTACATTGAATTTATATAGTTATTATGTATCTATTTTTACCTAAAATAAATTTAAACAAAATAAATTGTTATTTAAATAAAAAGCCAGTTTTAAATAATAACTCAATGTTTTTCACTATTCATCAAAAATTGAAAGTTTTCAGAAAAATACCAAAAACTTCACCCTAGGATAATTTCGATATTCCGAATCCAAAAATGATGTCTATTTAACCAAATTCAAAACATATAAGTTTCATTTATTAATTTAAAATTAATTCCTGTTGTCAAAACCAAAAGGCGTATTTGTAAGAAATAATAACTATCAAAAGATTGACACTTGTTTATGTCCAGTTTAAATGTGAAATTACGTTCAATAACAAACATTGTATTAAATGGTAAAAATACATTATAAATATACTTTAAAACCACTCAAATTCATAATTTATGACTTCTAATTATTTCGATTAAAAAAGTTGTTTTTCATTAAAATTTAGTATCAAAATATAAAAGTTATCAGAAAAACAAAAAAAATTATTGAAACTAAATTCTTATGTCCCAATTCTAAAAAAGAAGTTTATTTTGTCAAATTTCATATATAAAATTTTCAAATATTGGATTTAAAAAAGATTCACCATTAAAAGGCGGTAAAAGTGCATTTTTTGAAAAATACTTCTTTTATCTAAAAAAATGAATTATTTCTTACATTATATCTAAGAAAACCATAATATGGATTCTACAATTATAAGTATTATATATATATAGTTCAAAATTCAGTTAATACTATTCAAAACCTCTTTTAAGGACTAGTTTGGTAAGTTATGGTGCGCTTGAACTCAGTATTGCGTGTAGTGCAAGTTATTGAATTACATTGAAGAAATAACGTTCTATGCAATCTTGGGGTGTTACATCCATGGTGAGACCCGATCTTGTTTTGTAAAGAAGAATGATGGATCCATGAGGCTATGCATTGATTACAGAGAAATCAATGCTATTACAATAATGAATAAGTATCTTCTACCCCGTATTGATGATTTATTTGAAAAAATTCATGGAGCTCAATATTTTTCAAAGATTTACCTTCGATCCGGATATCATCAACTAATTGTGAGGAAGGAAGATATTCTAAAGACAGCATTTCGAACCAGGTATGGGAATTATGTGTTTACAGTAATTCCTTTTTGACTGAAAAATGCACCATCTGTTTTCATGGATTTAATAAATAGATTTTTCAAGGAATATCTTGATAACTTTTTTGTGATATTCATCAATGATATCCTCATATACTCAAAAAGCTATGAAGACCATGAGAGTCACTTGCAATTTATTCTGGGAACTCTTAGAAGAAATCAATTATATTGGAAGTTTAGCAAGTATGGATTCTGGATTTAGTCAGTTTCTTTTCTTGGCCATATTGTCTTAAAGGATGGAATCCTAGTTGATCCTACGAAGACAAAGGCAATCCAAGATTGGCCCACGCCAACAAATATAACTGAGGTACGCAGTTTTATTGGCTTAGCAGGTTATTATCGGCGTTTCGTGCAAAAATTTTCCTGACTGGCTAACCTACTAATAAAGCTCACACGAAAAGGGGTTAAATTTTTTTGGACAAAAGATTGTGAAAAATGTTTCGAAGAACTGAAGAGAAGATTAGTCAATTATCCTAAATTAACTCTACCATCGGGGAATGATGGGTTTGTTATTTATAGTGATGCTTCAAAGAAAGGACTTGGTTGTGTCCTTATGCAAAATGATAGGGTTATTTCTTATGCATCACAACAGCTAAAAAATTCATGAGTGAAACTATCCTACTCATTATTTTGAGTTAGATATTGTAATATTTTCTTTGAAGATATGAAGACATTATCTCTAAGGTAAAAAAATGTGAGATTTATACTGATCACAAGAGTTTGAAGTATATTTTCTCATAGAAATAACTCAACATGAGGCAAAGGAGATGGCTTCAACTATACAAGGATTATGATTTCATGATACACTACCACCCAGGGAAGGAAAATAAGGTGGAAGATGCTTTGAGCAGAAAGGATCCTGGAGTTTTGAACAAGATGAGAGTTGAAAGGGATCCTATTTTCATGGATCTAATAAAGATGGATATGGGAATAACCATGGAAGGTGAAACATAAATGCTTTTTCAAATGGTTTCCAAACCATCTTTACTAGAAAGGATAAAAAGTTCTCAGGCTGATGATGAGGAGTTTCAAAAAAAGATTAAAGCTATGAATGATGGGATATTGAGTGACTTCGTATAGCAAGATGGAATTTTGAAATTTGGGAAGACAATTTGTGTTCCCGATATTCCTGGTCTAAAAAATGCATTTTTGGATGATTCTCATAGTTCCAATTTCTCTATACACCCAGGTAGCACTAAGATGTATAGAGATTTGAAGGAACATTTTTGGTGGGACAACATGAAGTGGGAGATTGCTGATTTTGTGTCAAGATGTATGGTTTTTCAACAAATGAAAGCCGGAAGGAAACATATTGGAGGAGTATTGGAACCTCTTCCCATACCTGAGTGGAAATGGGATAATTTCACGATGGACTTTGTCATTGGACTACCAAAGACTACTAGAAGGAACGATGCAATATGGGTCATTGTTGATTGTATTACCAAGTCAGCACATTTTCTTGCTATAAGAGAAGATATACCACTTGAACATGTATAAAGACTATATATTAATGAAGTTTTGAGACTTTATGGAGTTTACCTAATGATTGTTCCTGATCATGATCCACGTTTTACATCATGGTTCTAGAAAAGTCTCCAGAAGGCTTTGAATATTGAGCTTCATATGAGTACTGCATATCACCCTCAAACTGAAGGACAGTCTAAAAGGGCTATTGAAACTCTGGAAGACATGCTAAGATCATGCTCTCTTGACTTCCAAGGTATGTGGGGTCAATACTTGCCTTTGGTGGAATTTTCGAACAACAATAGTTTCCATTCTAGTTTTCAAATGGCTCCATATGAAGCATTATATGGAAAGAGATGTCGAACTCCAACTAGTTGGGATGAAGTTGGTGAATGGAAACTTATAGTCCCAGAACTTATTGACGAGACCACGACAAAGGTGATGAAAATACAAGCCCATATTAAAGCAGCCCAAAGTAGGCAGAAGATTTATGCTGACAACCAGAGAAAGGACTTGGAATTTCAAGTGGGAGATCACGTATTTCTGAAAGTATCTCCATGGAAGGGCATCTTAAGGTTCAGTAAGAAAGGGAAACTGAGCCCCAGGTACATTGGACCATTTGAAATCATGGGAAGGATCGAAGCTGTAGCTTACCATTTAGCGATTCCACCAAATCTCTCTAGAGTTCATGATGTGTTCCATGTATCATTGTTAAAGAAATACATTCCAAACCCAACGCATATACTCACATATGAAGGAATAGAAATTGAACCAGATTTGTCATACTGTGAAAAGCCCATCAGGATTATTGACACAAGGGAGAAGGTATTGAGAAATAGAACAACTCATCTAGTAAAGGTTATTTGGAGAAACAAGAATATGGAGTAAGCAACATGAGAATCAGAGGATTTCATGAAGAAGAACCACCCACATCTTTTTGGTGGACTATGTACATAAAATTTCAAGGATGAAATTTCTGAAGGAGGGAATAATGTAGCACCCCAAACATTGTATGGTATATTTCTGTTAAACACATTCTATTCATAATTGTGTTCCTTTGAAACAACACTAGGTCATTTAGGATATAGTCAAAACCTATCCATTAAATATAAATTTTGCACTTCTATGTTTTAAATTTTGAAAAATGGTCATCTAGAGTTCTGATCAGTAAGTCATTTGGAGTCTGATAGAACAAACATAATTTTTGGTGAATAGTAACATACCCTTACGAATAGTAATATGAATAGTAATATGACCCTTATGAATAGTAAATAATATTATTATTTCATTTTCTTAAGGCAACAAGATAATGAGATCTTAATTAGTTTTTCAATGAGAAATAAAACTAATTTCACATTAAGATTGTTATTTTACGAATTAACTATGAATTTATTTAAAAATAAAATTAATAATATTTATAAAATTATTTTTGAAAAATGGATTTCACTTTTTAATTCTACATGTCAAAAAATGGTTAGGGTGAATTTTGGGAATTTTTCTGAAACAGTTGATTTTTCAGTGAATAGTAAAAAATACAGTTTTTAGTTTCGGTGTGTTTATGACATCATTAATGATGAAATAATGATGTTAGAAAAATTTGGTCTAATTTTGTATAGTTAAATAATATGTGAGGTGTCCCAATTGTCTTATACCGTGGTCAGATACCATGGGCAAGCCCATGGTTTTTTAAAAACCACTCATGAGGTGTCCCTTGAAAATTATTAAAATAATCCCTCACTTTTCCTATAAATAACAACTATTCCCTTCATTTAATTCATTCACAATTCTCCCTCAATGAAGTTCTGGCCTCATTACATTTATATTAGTCCTCCCAAGGTTTCCTCAAGCCCCAAAGGTCCCAATCTTCAAGTTCTAAGGGTTATTCTACAAAGTAAGAAAATTCTCAATTTCCTTCTTTTTCCTTTCAAGATCTCTTTTATAGGTTATATATTTCATGTTTCCACACCATGTTCTTATTTTTCTTCTTATTCTTGATCTACTCTATATTATTATTCATTTCTGGATATTTGACCCTTGTCCCCTCTCTTTTTAATATTTTCTAAAACCTTGTTGCGGAGCCGTTAGGCTGCCGAATTTTTGTAAGCGATTTCAAAATTATTCTTTTATTTTGAGTTCTTTATTTATTCTTTATTCATCTCCTCTTACCCAATAGGAATGAAATGTCAAGAATATTTTATATTCTATATTTTCTCATTTTCATGAGAAATTCATCTTCAATCTTCTTCTTTAACCCACTTGTTCAAGGAATTAAAAACATTTTCTGTGATGTATCAAATTACTAACATCGTGGATGATGTGATTTCAATTTGCAATAATTCTTTCAAGTATGGTCATGAAGCCATTTATATGGTTGAACCATGTTATAATATATGTTTTATGACTCACCCATGGTTTTGTAATTCTTTCATACTCATGGTTCTAATTTATAAAACAAAATGAGGTTGTTATTATCAAAGAACCACTAAAACAATCTAAACGAACATCATTAATGTTTTAACTAATGAATAATCATCATGGTATATAACCCAAAATCATTTTAATATCATTAATATCTCTGTAATTTCTTTAATAATATGTATTAACAATTCTGGATGTTTAACCATGTTTCAAATGAACTTCCATTGATGGAAACAAGTAACAAACCATGAAAATCAAGGGAGAAAATGCTTCCATAACATGAAAATTGAACCAATTGAACCCATATAAAGGGCCATGAATAAACCTAATAAGGTTATAATAAATCAATTACATGTATAGGAGGTTTTGTTTATATTAATTAATGAAGCTAAATTTTATTATTCAGGTCATTAAAACAAACGAAGAACACACTCGAGCATATGGTAAGGGGTTTCTCATCTCCCTTTCATTTCTGTGAGATTTTCATTGTTCACCACTTATTTCTTGTATGTGGTATATGTGTACTGACATTTTATATATAATAACATGATTCTTTTCATATTAATGTTATTCAATGATTCACTTTATATTTATTAAGTTCTTGTCAAATGATTCGACCGATCACATTGTTGTAAGGGACTTTGTCTCAACTACCTTTTCGTTGTGACTAACTTTGTATTGTGCACATAATAATCCTTATGTGGTGTACCTAATTCCCATTTGAGATAACTATTCATTTAAAATTATATTTATATTAAATATCCATAATCTCATGTCATGGATATGTTTATTTTTTAAACCATATACTATCTTACATATGGTATTTATTTGGAAAGTTATTTTAATTTTGGAAATATTGATTAATATGTATACTCTACTCTATACAGATATTGAAAAGGAATATTTATATTGTATTGAACCAATGTATAAATAATTATTTGGACATTCAGTGGTGGGTGGGGCCCGCTATAGCCCCTCGATTCATCGGTAGGTCTCATGAGACAAAACAGTTTGGCGACAAACCCTTCGAGTTTGTTTCCAAAAATCAGACGGGTTTCTACCCACAGAACTAAACCGTTTTTACGGTATTATGGTTTCATTTTCCAGATACATGAACTCCAATTAATAATAATTCTCTTTATTCATTATCAGTTATTATTATTGTCCATGAGGTTTTCACTATGACAAATTCTATGGATGCAGTTTCATTTTCAGTTTATTAATGGCATTAGTTGTTCATTTATTCACTATTCCATATTGATTATGTCATATTGATTGTGATTCACTTATTATTGTACTCATGATTCCAATATTTTTAACCCTTACTGAGTGTTTGAGCTCACCCCTTTCATTGTCTACCTTCTACCGGTGATGAAGAGAATGTCTTCTTTTGAGTTCTGGTGGATGCAGTTTTGAGTTTTTGTTATGTATTGTATTTTGTAACCTTTTCCAATGTAATTTGAGTTACATATATGTATCTATTTTCTTCAATACTACTAAACTGATCATTCCTTCAGTATTTTAATTCCTTCTAACCATTCCAATATCACAAGTAATGCACCGGCTCCAGCCTAGAGGGGTCGGGGTGTTACAACTGCATTTTCATCAGATTAGTTTATATAGTTAAATTATATTTAAAATTATATTTTAATGTATCATTAGTTACATTATACATCAATAAATCAAATTTATTTCATTTTAATAAATTTCACATTGAAATGTGATATAAAAACATTTCATTCATTTGAACTTTTCTCTTTACAATCTTGTTGTCATGTCCCGTATGTAGGATTAATTTTAAATTAACTTCTAACAATTATGTTTTTGGAATTTGAGAAAATGGATTTCATATTTGTAATGATAATAATTTATAATGTCTAATAAGGTCAAATTATTTTTTGACCAAGAATATTAATGGAAGTAATTAAAATTATTTACAACAATTATGGTAAAAATCTGTTTACCTGGTGGTTAATCTTTAATATTAAGAATCCAAATATCCTAGAAACATGTAAAAACTAATTTTATGTAAATTGTTCAACCATATCCCCTATTTTATATAATTGGGATTTTTATTTGAGGCACGTTATGTAAGGGATAAATCTCAATAGTGTTTACCTTTTTGTATTTACAAGAACATAATTCATCCTCCACAATAAACAGGCACTCACCCCTCTCACTTATTCACTCCTCTCCAGACCTTTGGATCCCCTAAAAAATTCCCAAATAAGATCTCAACATACTTAATATAATTTGTTAAGTCTATAAATTTGTAGAAATTTTTGGCCCATGTAGATGACTCAAGAGGGAGGTGAATTGTGTATCTATAAATTTTTTTGTTAAAATAGATCTTAATATGATAATATCCCACTATGAAAATAAACACAAAGTCAGTTTGTAGTGAATTTATAAAAGTATTGAAGGTAAATTTTGCTCTCTAAATATTGATTAGTTCTCAGCTTTCCTAATCTAAATATTATTAAAACTTTTGAAACAAACCTACTAATTCAAAATAGATATAAACACTTCGTAAACTAACAATCAATGTTCAGTTTATCTTAATACCCTAAATAAAAAATAGATAAAAATATAAGATAAATAGCACAGTGGATAAAACAAGAGGTTCAGTCTCAAGTAGAGACTTAGTTCTCTCCACATGGTGATCACACTCCACCAAGCAGTTTATATTAATAAAATTTTTATCCACATCCTAGATCGGAGTTCACAACAGCGCACAGGCTTTCCATGTCACACTTGACCTATACCACAGTTATTTCTGGGAAAAAAAAAAGAAAAAGATCTCATAGGATCTCTTCCACGGTTCTACATAGGATACAGGTGTAAGAAGGTATTGAGGGTGATGATATTTTTTTATCCTCCAGTTTACCTCAGGATACAGTGTGTGAGATTCAAAAAGATACACAGACTGCTCAAAATAGTAATGATGAAAACACAACCTAGTTATGAAAGAGAATAGGGTTTAGAATTCTCTGTGTGTTGTGTAGGAATTCTCTAGATTCAACGGATGTTGAGGAAATGATATTTGAGTCCTCTTCTGAAAGTTGGCTTCAGAACAGAGTGTCACAGTTTCTTGTGAAAGAGTTCAGCTCTTCTTTGTGAGGATGTTCAGCAAGCTCCAGTAGGTAGTTTCTAGGTGAGCCCAAGCTTCAAGTTTTCCCCTTTTAAATATTTTGAGTTCACACGGTCTATATTTTAGCATGTTCTCCAAGCTCTATGTGAATCTATATATCTTTGTGAATCTTTCTTATTTAGAGCTCTGATTGAAGGCCTTTTATACTTCACGATCCACTGGGTATGAATATATCTGCACGTGCATGTACTTCGTACTGTCTATGGATAGTCCAACAGACAAAATTAAATAATGTCAGAAACATTAATTTGTCTAAATATGACCGTTAGAAATAAATTTGAATTAATAAAATTGAAGCAGTTATTTATGACTATCGATGAGTCATCTTCGGTCTGTTGTCTTCAGTTTGGTAACATCGATCTGTCATCTTTGGTGTGTCATCTTTGGTGTGTCATCTTCGGTGTTTCATCTTTGGAATGTCATCTTCAATGTGTCTGCATCGGTGTGTCGACTTCGTTTTGTCATATTTGGTGTGTTGAATTCGGTGTGTCGACATTGGTCTATCATCTTTGGTGTGTCGAATTTGGTCAATCATCTTCGGTGTGTCGACTTCGATCGGTCAAACTTTGGTGTGTCGACTTTGGTGTGTCGAACATCGGTGTCATGGAATATAAAAAGGTTATGAAGTTTCTGTCTTACACAAATCATTACAAGACTAAGTGTTATCTAAAAGTACATGTATAAATACGCTTTTAAACATATTTGTTCAGGTTATTGACTTATTTAAATATTTTTTTATTACATAATTGATTTACTTAGAGATATTAAAATGGCATGAAAGAGTAGAATCTGTATATTAACATTATTTGTGAATATGAAAACTACATTATCATAGAGGGTTCAACAATGTTTCCCTTTTTGATAATCACAAATTATGGCATATATGCAAAAATATATAGAATAAAGATAGCTTGACATAGCATACTGCACTGAATGTAATTGTCAAATATAACTAAAGACTTTCCTTGTTTGAATTTTTGAAACAAAGATCCCCCTCAATAAATGGATTAAGGTGAGTACATGCCAGGTGTCATAAACAAGAAAACCCCCCATTAGAGAAAAAATGCATGCCTCATTTTATCCCCCTTTTGAGATTAGAAAAAAAAGTAGAAATAAGAAATAACATAAAATAAAGACACCATAAATATTTCCATTAATAGGAATAAAAGTAAAAGAAAAACAAAAAGACCAAATATTTATCAAAAAGAAACAATCCATCACTAAGGGTTTGGATGCTGAGGAGCATTTACTTAGTCTGAATGATTCAAGGGAGAAGGAGAAGGTTTGGTAGAGGCAGTGGAAAGAGGTGGTCTGAATATAACACTAGGTAGGGAAACACCTATAGGAATATTAGTTGCAATGGTAGGAAACCTTTTTGACAACACTTCACTTGGAGTTTTTTCTGTGATGATCGGTCGAATCTGGGAAAGGGCCTGAGAGACAGATATTGGAGCAGGAGGCCGAGAGGTAGTACCAATTAAATTAGCTGGAGGGACCACAATAGCCTTGGTCTGAACATGCAGATAAGGCTTAAGGAGACTGATGAAATCATTAATGATGTCAAAACCATATTGCATCGCTTTCTAAAATTCATCCTTATTTTCCATAAATTTACTCAGCAAAGGGGTAAACTCTATTAATTGAAGGGATTGCTTCTTGAATGCTTCTGTGACTGGAGGAATTCTATGATTTTTTGTGAGAAACTTAAAGTTATTGATGAGATCATTCTTGGTATAAATCTTAGTTAAATACTTATCCACCTTTTCCTAAATCACTTTCTGAGCTGCAGAGGCTTCATTTGTGCACTGCCTGACCATATTGTAGAGAAGGTCTATATTTCGATGTAATTTTTCAATGGTTTCTTTGTCTGAAACACTATGAAGTTTTTGGAGTTCCTCTCTCATCACAACCTTGAGAGACTCTAAATCAACAACAACACTTTTCCCACTCCTAAAACTGGATGGGCCAGTAAACATTTTCCCAAGCTCCTCTTTCAACTTATTCTTGTCCACACTGAGTAGATGAGTTACCAAGTTCCTAAGAACATCCATAACACCACTAAATGAGGTCTTGAAGTCATAGGTTAAATTATTTTACTCATTTCTCATCTTTCTTACTTCTTCTATCAGCAAGGTATTGTGTCTAATAATGGTTTTTGTTGTAGTAATGAGATTCGGTTGAATCTACTAGATTATTATTCTTGCAATCTTTGCTGCATCAGCATCTGAGATACTTATTGAGGTAGAGGCTACACTTCTGGATCCAACTGAGGATATCATAGACTCACATATATCATTTTTTTAATTTCTTTAAATAAGATTTAGTAACATAATCACGGGGCACTATAGGATCCACTGGTTTCACTGTTAGAGGTGCAACTGAGGGAATAGGTGCAATAGATTCTGGTTTAGCTTGGACGTGTGGAGAAGGAGGAGAAGTCACCCTCTCTTCATCCGATACATATTCTAAACCAAAAATAATTTATCCTAGATCATTATTACACTCTCTAGCACAGGTCCAGTCTCTTGGCTCAATAGTATCAATTCTGATCCTTCATACCTGAGGCTCAGAAACAACATCATCAATATCAAATTCTTCATTCTGGTCTCGGGCCATAACAACTTGTCTAGGAATAGGAACCAGTAGAACTTCAAGTTATTCTTGTGCTCCATCTACTTCATCTTCACCAGGCACTTCCTCAATTTGAGGCATTGGAACCTCAGAATCTTCCTCATGATCACCAGCCATAATTTCATTCAATTGAATGATTTCTTGATTTTAAGCAATAGGATGGGATGATCTGTCCTCATGATAATCATCTTCATTGTCAACAATCTATTATTCAATACACTCATCACCCTTACTAGCTCCATGTACAGATTCCTCACTAGATCTGTCAACCACATATTGTCCCTTTTTTAGAGAGTCACTCACATGCTCATAATTCACTCCATTATTACCATCATCATCATCATCATTTGATTCCTCAATTGATTTTATAACATAGCCTTCAATTCTAGTAACTTCAATTTCTTCCTCAACCTCATCTCCTAATAAAGGTTCTATTGAGGGTAAGTCCAAAGGTGGACTAGTAGGTCCATAAGATATATCTTTGGGACATTCAGCAATATCAGGATCACTCATGTCATTAAAAGGAGATCCTTCTTCCCTTGGCACTTCAGGCTCAGCTTCCTCATTAGAATAAACCGGAACCTCTCCTGGTTTGAGACCTGGATCAATTTGATCATTTGGTATAGAATGGTGATCAACTGGATTGAAATCCTCATACATCCTTTCCTCATCTCCTACCCAAAATCTCTTACATGGGTTCCAGAAGATTTTCATCCTCTTAAAAATGTCTTTTTGAAGACAAAAACCACTATAGACATTTATTACTTCATCTCCATCTTCCACACAACCTGACATTTTTAACACGGATGAAATCATCCTCGGATAGTTCAAGTAGGTTGCCTTCTTGGATGGATTAATTAGATCATAGATATGCACCATTAGATAGCTAAATAGGTTTACTTTTATCCCATGTTTCAACAAAAAGATTAAAAAAAACATCCAGATACTTTACAGTAGATAATTCTCCCTTCCTTGGGCAGATTTGATGTTGTATGAACTTAAATAGCAGTCTCACTTCTCCTTCAAATTAATTTGCAACAGTCCTTCTAGATTATCCATTTCCAATCATCTCCTTTCGAGCATCTTCATAAGAGAACAAATTATAGGAAGGTGGAATATTACCGGGATAGTCATCAAAGACACCTTTATGAGGAATTTATCAGTATTCAACCCATTCCTTAGAAGAAAAAATCTATATCCTTTCCCTTTACTACAGACTTCATCTTTACTATCTCAGAATCATTGAGGGTTATCCTCAAATGTTGATAAAACTCATGCACTAGCTGGGGATAATAGGGTATTTCATTATTGGAAAACCAACTGAGCCATCCTTGAGATTCCATCACTTTTAACAAAAATGATTTTCTTGATATAAGCCACTCAGCAGACACCTACTTTTCAGCCGTAACCGCTAGGATTTCCAAGCTTGGTTTCACAGTCCAACTGGACTCACCTTTCTAATGCTTAGTAGAAGGAGATTTTTTAGGTTCTTTCATTGCATGCTTAGTCCTCTCCATGACAAGGCTTTAGATTCCAATAATGTTGAGTAGTTGAGAGTCGATGGGGAGTGGGACAAAAGGTAGAAAGCTTTTCGGCAGAGGGGAAGTTGAAAGGTCAGGATGGATTGAACAAAATATATAATTTAGGGATTTTATATCATAAAACATAAAAATTTAAATGCAGAAAAACTTGAGTAAAACATCATCGTTTTATTTAAAGTAGATAGAATTTACAAAACAATCCTTAAATACATCGGTGTAAATGGACCAGTTTCAGGGATCGGTTTCATAAGATCGGTTTCAAGGATCGGTTTGACAAGATCAATTTCAAGGATCTGTTTGACAAGAATGGTTTCAAGGATCAGTTTTACAAGATCGGTTTCAAGGATCGGTTTGACAATATCGATTTCAAGGATCAGTTTGAAAAGATCAGTTTCAAGGATTGGTTTGACAAGATCGGTTTCAAGGATCGGTTTGACAAGATCGGTTTCAAGGATAGTTTTCACAAGATCGGTTTTAAGGATCATTTTGACAAGATCGATTTCAAGAATGAGTTTGACAAGATCATTTTGAAGGATCAGTTTGACAAGATTTGTTTCAAGGATTAGTTTGACAAGATTAGTTTCAAGAATCAGTTTGACAAGATCAGTTTCAAGGAGATCCTACTGATTTATAATTCATAGTTCATGTCTAATGTAATTCATTCTCCCCTAATTTAAGGGTTTATTGAATATATCAGAAATCTGATGTTCATACCCAATAAACTAAAGAGTTATATCACATTTTTGATAATGATCTCTCAAAAACTGATATCTTACATGAATATGCTTTGTTCTAGAATGAGAAATTGGATTTTTAGAAATGTTAATAGCACTTGTGTTGTCATAGTTTATGGGGATATGTATAAATTGAAATCCATAGTCTAATAAGGTGTGTTTCATCCATTAAATTTTTGTGAAACAACTACAAGTAGAAATGTACTCTACTTCAGCAGTTGATAATGCAACTGAATTTTGCTTTTTACTACACCAAGATATCAATGACTTTCCCAAAAAGTGACATTTTCTAGAGGTACTCTTTATATCTAACTTACATCCACCAAAATCATCATATGAATAGCTAACTAAATCAAAAGGTTGTACTTTTGGATAGAATAGTCCAAATTTAGTTGTATACTTTAGGTATTTGAAAATTATTTTAACACTATTTAGGTGTGACTCCTTTGGTTTTTCTTAAAATCCCGCACACATACACACACTGAACATAATATCTGGCCTAATAGATGTTAAGTATAGAAAACTCCCTATCATTCATCTGTAAGCAGATTGATCAACCGATTTTCCATTTTCATCAAGATCTAACTTACATGTAGAACTAATAGGATTTTAACTACTCTTAATGCTATCACAGCCATATCTTTTCAAAAGATATTATGTGTACTTACTTTGATTTAATATTATGCCTTATTTATTTTGAAATATTTGAAATCCAAGAAAATATTTTAGTTCACCCATTAAACTCATTTCAAACTCGCTTTGCATTGTGTTTGAAAAATCATTACATAAATAATTTTTTGAATATCCAAAGATATTATCATCTACATATATTTGGGTTATTAAAACTTCTTTGGAAAAGATTTTTATAAATAAAGTAGGATCTGCGAGTCCTTTTGTAAAACCCTTATAAATAAAAAAGTTACTTAACCTTTCATACCAAAATCTTGGAGCTTGTTTCAAACCATATAAAGCTTTCGATAATTTGAACACATGATTTGGAAAATGTGGATTTTTAAAACTAGGGGTTGTTCAACAAAAAATTCCTAAATTATATAACCATTTAGGAATGCAGTTTTTATATCCATTTGATAAAGGTTAAAATCCTAGTGTGATGCAGAGGGAAGTAAGATCCTAATTGCCTCAATTATAGCGACTGGTGAAAAATTCTCTTCATAATTGATTCCCCCTTCTTGATTATATCCTTGTGTAACTATGATAACTTTATTTCTAACTATATTTCCAACTTCATCAACCTTATTTCTAAACACCCATTTGGTTCCTACGGTCAAAGTATCCTTAGGTCTATCTACAAGTTTCCAAAAATTATTTCTTTCAAACTAATTAAGTTATTCATGCATGGTCATTACCCAAAATTCATCATTGATTGCATCATTGATATTTTTAGGTTCAACTTGTGACAGTAAGGCTTGATGTTCAACCTAGTTTCTCAAGGAAGCTCTAGTTTTTGTTCCTCTATCTAAATCTCCACAACAGCATCTAGGGGTGATTCTTAAGGGGTCTAGTTGGTCTAGAGAAAGTAGTAATTGATATTTCAGGTTGGTCAGGTTGACATAGTTCAATATGGTTGGGAGGTAGAGAATTTTCATAACTGGAAGTTTTCACACATTCCTTCACTTGATAATTTGAGGTTTTATCATTAATATCCAAAATTGACATATCCTCTTCAACATTTTTTTAGTGAAGTCTTGGGCTCATGTGGATCTGCTTCATCACACTTGAGGTGTACAAATTCCTCCACACATTTGGTTTTATTATTAAAGACTCTATAGGCTTTACTTGATGTAGAATATCCAATAAATATTCCTTCATCACTTTTAGAGGAAATTTTATCTAAAATATCTTTTGTGTTCATAATATAGACTTTACATCCAAACACTTTAAAATAACCTACTTTGGGTTTCCTATTATTCCACAACTTGTAAAGAGTTTTCTTAACAATGGGTCTAATTAAGACTCTGTTTATTATATAGTAAGATGTATTAATAGATTCATCCCATAAAAAAATGGGTAGATCATATTCATTGATCAAAGTCAGAGCAATTTCTTATAAGGTTCTATTTCTTCTTTCTACCACACCATTATGTTGAGGTTTCCTAGGTGAAAAGAAGCTATGATTATATCCATTCTTTGAGCAAAAGGCTTCAAAATATTGATTCTCAAACTCACGTCCATGATCACTTATTGAGGATTTAATCTTAAATCCACTGAGATATTCTACAATCCTAGCATACTTGGTAAAGTGTGAACAGGCTTCACTTTTATGAGACAGAAAAAAGGTTCAGGTATATCTAGATAAATCATCTACAAGAACATAAACATAGTGCTTCCCATTGATACTTGAAACTCTAGATGGTCCAAAAAAGCCCATGTGAACCAACTAGAGAGGTTGAGAAGTAGTTACTTCTTTCTTTGGCTTGAAAGAGATTTTATGTTGCTTTCCTTTTTGACAAGGATTACAAACTTTGTTGTTTGGAAACTCTAATATGGGAAAGTTTCTAACAAGTCCTTTTCTAGTTAACTTCCTATGAGAGTGTATATTGCAATTTCATAGTCTTCCATTCTAGATCCAGGACTCCTTATGAAAGTCATTCAGACAAGAGACATTCTATGAGGCTAGTGTGTCTAGATTTATATCATATACATTATCATTTATAAAATATGTAAATACTAAATTATTCTTGGCATCAAAGACACTTCATGAATCATTTTTTAATATTCCATTAAATCCATCATCACAGAGTTGAGATATGTTGAGCAGGTTATACTTTAATCCATCAACATACAGTACTTTAGAAATTGAAATAGAGTTAGGGTTACCAAATTGGCATACGTCGATGATTTTTCCTTTACCATTGTCACAAAATGTTACATATCCTCCATCGATCTTGATAAGACTTTTAAAGCTTGAAAATCCCCTATCATATGTCTTGAACACCCATTTTTCAAGTACTATAGATTTTTACAGGATCTCTTTAGGTAGTATACCTACAAAATAGTTTAACCAAGAAACAACTTTGGTACCCATATTTGTTTGGGTCCACATTCATTATTAATATATGCCTTAGGAACCCACAACTGTCTTATAGGTTTCATATATGCAGAATATAAAGTTTTTTGAAAAGTAAACTATGTTTGGTCCTGAAGAAGTGGATACAGTAAAATAATTTGTGGAACTGGAACTTGCAGTACAATTCTGGTTTTTTAAAAAAGTAGCAGATTTTCCAGATTTGGGTAAAAAATGTGATTGGTATAAATTACATTGACCTGGTTGATATCCTATCCCAGAAGTATAACTAGGAGCTATTTGTTTACCAAGAATTTGAGTAAGACTATTTTTTCCATTAGTAAACTTTTCTAAGTCTTTATTCAATTGTTCATTAGACATTTTTAACTCATTTTTCTCTTTGAGCAGTTGAGAATTTTTCTCCATTTTAGTTGTAAGTTTAGATATAGCAGTTACAGTAAGAGTATCTTGTTTCTTCAAAGATTTATATTTATCTTTCAACTCATTACATGTTTCCTATAACATGTTACAATATTCCAATAGTTCATCATTTTTCATATTTTCAAACTCACTTTCAGAATAATAAAAATTATGTGCAGGAGAGTCTAAGGTTACCTCAGTTTTCTTTTTCATGAAACATATATTAGCCATATCAACTTTCTCATTCTGAGAAGAGCCATATTCACTTGAGCCATCCTTAGAGGCACTCCAGGTGGCCTTCATTGCTTTCTTACACCTTCTATCCTTATTTTCAAACTTTTTATTGTATTTTATCTTTGGATAGTCAGCCTTGACATGTCCTTTCTTTTACATTCATAATAGATTATCTCTTATGATTTATCATTTTTCTTCCAATACTTTCTCCAATTTTCCTTATTATCATACTTTCCTTTGTAACTGGGATTTTTAAAGAACTTATTTTTCCTATATAATTTCTTGAATCTTTTAGCCAACTGGGACATTTATTCATTACTGTCTGAAGCAACTTCATCACTTCTTGAGCTTTCCACAGCAGCTTGAATTGTCTCTTTATCTTTACCTTTGGATGTCGTTGTCTTGAAAGATACAGAAATTCATTTTGGATCATCCTTCTTGTGATTTACCTTAAATTCTTCTTCATACATCAATAATATTCCAATCAATTACTTCACTATCATTTTATCAATATCGCACGATTCATGATAGACACAGATATTCCACGCCATCTTTCTGTTAGGCATCACATAATCTGCATGATCTGCTCTTTGGCAGTTACTTTTCTTCTTTAAGAAATCATGGTATTCACAATTTCATTGAACCTGAGAAACATATAAGAAATTGACTCATCAGGATTCATTCTAAATTTATCATGTTTGATAGTATGAGTATTAAATTTCATTTCTATAACATTAGATGTTCCTTCATGATAAATAGAGAGAGTATCCCAAATTTCATATGCAGTTTTACAAGCAGAGATACGGTTAAATTCTTCATCTCCTAGGGTGGAGTACAGAGCATTCATTGCTTTACAATTTTTGTTATAGGCAGTCTTGGTAGGTTCATCCCAAGTGTTTCTAGAATTTTCAGGAATAGCATATTTACTTTCAATAACAGTCTAGATTTTGAATCTCATACTTTCTAGATATATTTTCATTTTAAGCTTCCACTAATCATAGTTAGTTTTATTAAAGAAAGGTATTCGATTATTAGCAACCCCTTCTAATCTATTTTCCATGATAAATGTTGTAAAATAATTTCAAAGAGATACAAATTTTGAAATAACGGGAATTTTAAGATCTTTGAAACAAAACTATAATCACAATTGACATGATTTGAAAAACGAATAATAAATTTTAATATTCCTCTGAAACCAAATTTTGGTCGGAGTAGATGACTCAAGAGGGGGGGGGGTTAATTGAGTATCCATAAAAATTTCAGTTAAAAAGTTTCTTTACAAAATAATATCCCCCTATGAAAATAAACACAAAGTCAGTTTGGAGTGAATTTATAAAAGTCTTGAAGGTTCACTACAACAAAACCGCTGTTTAGCGGTGGTTTTGTAGCGGCGGTTTATAATAAACCGCCGCAAAACATTTTTTTTTTACATGGCCCCGACCCTTCCCCCACCCCGACCCTCATTCTCACCCCGCGCTCCCCCGGCCCCCCGCTTTCCCTGCGACCCCGGCCCCCCGCGACACTGGTGACACCGGAGACCCCGCAACCCGGCAACCCTGCTTCCCCGGTATCCTCGCGACCTCGGCGAACCCGGCCCCACGCGACCCCGGCGACCCGGCTTCCCCGGCGACCTATAAAAACCCTAGGGTTTGATTTCTAATTATCTTCTTCCAATTCATAGTTTAGAAGAATAAATCTTATGATATATATATATATATGAGAATTATTTAGTTATCTCACAATCCTGGGTGCATGTGTGTGATTCATGAAGGTGATATAAATTTCTGTGTACTTAAGGTGAATTTCAATCCTGGGTGAAAGTGTGTGACTCCAAAATGTGATTTTCACTATTCTTATATTGGTTCCAAATTTATTTTCTATTCTCTATTGTGAGGGAATGTTACATTTATATTCTCTATGCCTATGATTATTTATCATGGATAATTTTTATTATAACATGAACCCACACAATTTCTCCATGGTAAATATAGTTTTTTTATAATACATTTCCTTAAATCATAACTCATGGAGAACTATTATTATTCCATGTACTTTTAAATAAGACATTTCTCCTATTCTACTATTTTATTCTCTATGTGATATAACCGTTGATGATATTTTAAATTTTTTTCACTTATTTAGAATTCTAGTTCACCATGTTGTAAGATATTCATTCTATATTTTAGAATAATGTGTATATCATATGATAATTAATGATGCGGGTCTAATGTGGTTTGGACATATAGAAATTTTCACATTAATCATAAAATATTATTCTTATATAATTGATTCCCAACATCACTAGACCTCTCATTCATGGGAATGTGATATTTTTATGAGATGAAATGTTTTATGTATTGAAAATGATTTGAAATATATGTTTGTTTATCCAGTGTCATTTCACTATATATCAAAGTGTATCTGTAAAGTTTGTGTTTTTAGAATTGAATCCATAATTGTGAGTCGGAGGTGTTTATGTTGGTATCAGAGAAAGTAATAGTTATTTTTAAAGATTGGACTTGTTTTTTGGAGGATTTGTTTTGTAAAATGTTTCTATCAAACTTTGGAATATCAGACATGAAAACCCTCTACCAGTGATAGATGTTACTGAAATTAATATTCTAGAACCATATCACGCTTCAAAATTGGTGAAAAATTTTATCAATCCTTGAAAAGGGGTAATTCATGTTTATCATTTTCGGGTTCTGTAAACGACAATACACACAAAGCCATATGATCTCTTAAAACATTTTCTTGAACATGAATGGAGTTGGCTAGGGGGAAATACTCGGTCTGATGAAACAATTCCCACAAAGGTCTTCAAAATACAACCATTGATCGTGAAGCGCAGTAGGTACCATCTGATATGCCACAAAAAATATTAGGGAAATACTATGATCCAATAAATTGAAAATCTCCATCTCCCATCTTGGAGGTATTCCTGAAATAAAATCAGAAAAAAAAATTCAAATAATCAACCAGAATTGAAGGAACCCATATGCCTAAATTTCTTATGGATCCAAGGGATTCCCCTTCCCACTGATGGGTGATAGGTTGAAACCTCTTATTCACAACATCCACCACAACTTCCTTGATATATCTATCACATAAAAGGATAACCTCATCCAATTATTTTATAGGCATCTGACTAGTCTATAGTGAAAGTCGATCTATTCCTGGACCATGAAAAGCCAATATGTGCTCATGATGACATCATAGGGATCCATTGTGATGACTAAATGATCTCACATTAACCATTATGGGATAATTTATACCTCTCACTACAAGTAAATGAAATTTCAAATGAAGTGTTCCCGGTAGGAACCTCAAGATGACATTATTTTGATAATGTCCCAACTTTGATCTCTAACTATCACACAAGGAGTCGAGGGATAAAATAAGGGGTAGAACCTATGTTTCATAATACTAAGGAAAGATCATAATAAACACAAATAATAACTCAAATCATCTCGTGTGCCATTGGATCGTAGACATCCAAAGCATGAAGTTGTCCATTTCCCTAGCCCCCAGCTCTTTATGCCTGACGTGGGCCTCCTATGGGTTGTGGTTAAAGGACCTCATAGTACCATCCACTAACTGAAACTCCTCCTACTACTTTACCATCTCTACCACTTTTGGATTTTCAAAAAAGACATAATTATTTCTGTAGGGCTTACTTAATTTATTTCCATTGAGGAAGTGTCGAAATCATAAATCCATCATAAGTACATTCAAAGACTTCAACCATTATTAAAGATGACATCAAAAAATTATTCTAGTTTACTATTGTTGGAAACAGATCCTTATTATCACCAAAATTAAATACAACTGCTTTATAGAAATCTCATACATATTTATAGTAAATTATGTTATTTATTGACAATTAGACAATGTTCAAGCCATGATTCGGCCTTCTTAATGTCATCATCCAACATGGAGAAGGATCATCTGCTTCATTCCCTCTTCTGGGCATTAATGCACTTGAGCACAGACGTGACAGTGAAAAAGGGACCGCCATGAATGACACTGTTACATCCACTAATGACAATTTTCCTACATCCATGAATGGTAGGCCATGCATTATTACACTTGAATGGTAAGGGGGACGACCTTGTGGGGCCTTCCAGAATCTTGATGACAAGAGGTTTGTGATCCGAGTGGAACTTTTCAAGTGTATGTTTGGAAATTTCAGCGATAGTGTAATGATCATTAATCTAGAAGAAGCACCTATAAATCCTACTTTCTTGTCTTCTGTTTCCTATAATCCTTCCCCATGTGAATTTATCCCTTGTAATATGGACCTCTATTAGGTTTCACTTATCTAAGAAGCTTTCAAATTCCTCTGCAGATTTATGAGAAAAATGAGGACCCAACCTTTCATGCGACCTTAGTACAGTATTAAAATCCCCCACAATATCCCAATTACTTTTTGTTTGGTCATTAATTTGTTTTAGATCCCTTCAAATCTCTCTTCTCCTGGTGTAGGCATAGGATGCATATACAAATGAAAATGTGGTGACAACACCGCCTAGAACAGTAGAGATAATGATGACTTGGGAAAAAATCTCATAAAAAGTAATCTTAATATCATCATGCTTGAGAACCCATAGGGTTTCAGAGTCCTTGAGATCTCCATTGTGTGCAAACAGTTAGTATTTAAGATAATCCCAACTAAACCCTTTCCATTTCCCAAAGTTCATTTTGGGTTCAGCAACTGCAACTAGCATCGGCCTATTATGTGAATGAAAATTATTGAGGGAAGAGGCAGTAGGAGAGTTCCCAAACCCTCGACAGTTTTAAAAGAGGGTCTTCATTGATTAATATTATTCTCTTTACCTTTCCCACCCTTCTTCTTGGGTGTTTGGACAATGGATATTTTATCAGGATTCGATTTTCTTGTAACATCATCATCCACCTTATCATGATTGTCATCACCATCATCTGCCTAGTATTTACTTTAGAGTGGTGAGAATTTTTTTAGAACACATGTATAAACCATTGGGGACATTCCATCAGGATTCCTTTTCACACACTTCCTATCCTTCAGGGAGGTGAACTTAGTTAAAAGGTCTCCCAGTGTGCCAGACACCCCAGATGAGTGATCTGAGGTCCCCTCCAAGGGGGAGCCCACTATGACATCCTGAGGTCTCTGAACTGAATTGGAGGGACACCCAGAATTTGTGTTGGTGTATTTTGAATAGAAAATTAAATTCAATAAGTATACTACAGCATTGGGAAAGTATTTTTATTGGGACAAGAGGTGATAAGAGCTACATCGGTCTGTTTATTAATAGAAGGTTGATTGTTGACCACCTACATGCCCTTCTCTGCCAAGTGTGTAGTGGTGTTCGAAAACCCTACATCATGCAGGGCGGAAGCAGGTTCCGAATCCGCAACAGCCTGTTATAAATCCCCCTCCTACTTCCTATCAATACCCTATCCACCTCCACAAAAGGCAAGCGCCGAGTCAGCTGTAGGGGCAACCTAAGAATGTGCCTGGAGGGATGGTGCCATTGGTGACTTGGGTGAGCCAAGGATCATTGTAATGCTTCCATAGCAATGAGGAATTCTAGCCCCTCACCAACCTGTACATTAATAGTTATAGCAGGAATAGGTAAGAGGAATTTGGTGCCACCAGCATCTGATGTTGATACATCCCTATCAGCCTCCAAGAGATTGGTCTGACCTGGACCAGGGCCAATAATTAAGTCAAGATTTGTTCCCCCTGAGGTAGATCCAAAAGTACGAGTAGGTCTTGACTCATGACCTGAGTGATCATCCTGGGGGGATTTGGTGGCCACCTCATTATGAGTTTTCATAGCAGGGGAAAGTATCAGCTCAGTGATGAGTGACTTGATAGAGGGATGCTTCTCAGAGGGTGGATCAAATTCTCTTTTCCCTTCCCCCTCATCTTCTAGAAGTCTCCATCATGATGGCCTCATTGATTAAACCTGTCATAGGTTGTTAATATTCTACATTCATAAATCGAATGATCAATAATGTTACAATTCCCACCGAACCTGGGCCTTCTCTCATACATAATTTCTAGATTCAACGTATCATCAAAGGTGGTGAGGACCACCACCTCAACTAGAGTTCTTGATAGGTAAATCTTGACAAGGACTCTTGCATAGTGCCCATACCTTGGATTATCAGTTTCTCTGTCAATTCAAATAGGGGAACCCATTGCATAAGCAATATCCCACTGTATTCTAGGATTCCAATAAATCCAATTCAGCTTAAAAATGTGAATCCACACCATTGTAAAAGTGTTTCTCAAAATTATTGGGGTTATTACAAATTAACAATGTGTTTTGGCTTTCATGGTAAAGTAGCTACCACGTTGTTAGAAAATTGTTTCTCTTTACCAAAGAAACTTCCCCTATCCCAAACACTAAGGGTTCATATCTAACTCAGGGGATCATATTTATTATATTATGTTTCTGTAATCTTATACTATCGTATATATGAATATCTTTCCATATTTAGTAGTAACTATGTGTTATAATTTTTTTTATTATTGTGTAGGCACATTGTGATATACATGGATAAAAGTTGGATCACCTTACCAAGGAACACACCTCAGTATGTTAAGGGTTTGAATGAGTTTTTAGATTTTGCAATTTCTAATCGATCCGTTGAAGGGAGAATAAAATTTCCATGTCCAAAATGTAAATTTAGAATATGGTTGAAGAGAGATGAAGTTTATGAACATTTAATACTGAAGCAATTCCCTGATCAATATTTGTGTTGGATTTGGCATGGAGAATTGAACGTTACAGAAAGATTGAGCACTGATGTCAATCCACGGAATGAGGTCCCAAGTTCGTCGACAATGGAAAATGAAATGTAGAACCTAATAAATGATGCATTCGGCACTGCAAGGCACCACTATCAGCATCAAAAAATATTAGAACAACCAGAAGAGGGTGCTACAAATTACAACGTGACAAGTGATGTTTTTGAGACTGTAACACAGAAAGATCAAGATTGTCACATATCATTGGATCCTCCTCTTGATTTTGTGGAGCCAAGTGTAAGAGAAAACTTCACTGAGGAAAATGCATTTCATGATTTAGTTGACGATGGAAATCAAGAGTTGTATTGTGGGTGTTTGAAATATTCAAAACTTTCATTTCTGCTGAAGTTGTATCACATCAAATGTCTATGTGGAATTACAAATAAGGCAATGTCCATGATATTGGAATTGATACGTGATGCATTTCCTGAAGCAAAAATCCCAGAATCTTTTTATGATATGAAAAAAGTTGTTAACAAGATTGGTCTAAATTAAACAAAAATACATGTGTGTCCCAATGATTGTATGCTTTATTGGGGAGAGGATTCAAGTAGACAGAATTGCAAGAAATGTTCTTCTTCTAGATGGCAGGAAAAGAGTGATGTTGGAAGTCTGAATGAACATAATTTCATGGAGAAGAAGAAGAAAAGGAGCACACCTGCAAAGGTTTTGCGTTACTTTCCTTTGAAAGCTCGATTGCAAAGATTATTCATGTCATCGAAAACCGCCGAACACATGAAGTGGCATTCTATAGATAATAACAATGATGGGTTAATGAGACATCCACGAGATTCTCAATCATGGAAGACATTTGATTCATTACATCTCGATTTCTCAGCTGATCCTAGGAATGTTCGATTGGGATTGGCTGCCGATGGATTCAACCCATTTGGGACTTTGAGTACCAATTATAGCATTTGGCCAGTTATTTTGATCCCTTATAATTTGTCTATGTGGATGTGTATGCAACAAATATCTTTTATCCTTTCGATGATTATACCTAGAAAACAAATGCCTGGAAATGATATTGATGTATACTTACAGCCTTTGATTGACGAATTTCGGAAGTTATGGAGCAACGGTGTTGAGACATTTGATGGTTCTTCTAAAACAATGTTCACAATGCATGCTGCTTTAATGTGGACCATTAGTGACTTCCCTGGGCTTGAGAATTTATCTGGTTGGAACACTTACATGGGTTTGGCTTGTCCCATTTGTAACTTTGATTTTGAGCCCAAACGGCTACCTCACAGTAGAAAATGGTGCTTCTTATGTCATCGAAGATTTCTCGATGCATCTCATAGATTTCGGCTGAACAAATCAAAATTTAATGGTTCCATTGATCGTAGACCACCTCCAAAGTTGTTAAATGGTTTTGAAATATTGAAACAGCTTGAAAATGTTGAAATGGAATTTGAGAAGGTTCATCATTTGAATGATAGAGGAAAATGGGTCTGAAGTGCATCGTCAAGCGAAACCAGAACGCAACAATGGAAGAAAAAAAGTATATTCTTAAAACTTCCATATTGGGAATTTAATTTGTTGCGGCATAATCTTGATGTGATGCACATTGAAAAGAATGTCTGTGACAATTTGATTTTTACATTGCTTAATGAGCATGGAAAGTCGAAAGATCATCTCAATGCTCGCAAAGACTTACAAGCAATGAACATAAAACGTGATCTCTGGCCAGATGAGAAAGAAAAGTATCATCCGGCAATTTTTTCAATGAAAAATAGGGGTAAAGATACATTCCTTAGAATGTTAAAGAATTTTAAGGTATCTGATGGGTATTCAAGTGACATCTTGAGGTGTGTTGACTTGAAGAATCATAAGTTACATGGATTGAAAAGTCACGATTCACATATTTTGTTACAACAGTTACTACCATTGGCATTACGTACATTATTACCTGAAAAAATTACTGTTATTGTACTGCAGTTCTGCACATCTTTCAGACAACTATGTGAGAAATTTCTACATCCATTTCAGCTTGAGAACCTCCAGAATAGGTTTGTATTGACCCTTTGCGCAATGGAGATGATCTTTACTCCGTCCTTTTTTACTATAATGATGCATTTAACTGTGCATTTGGTTGAGGAAGCTAAATTAGGAGGCCCCGTTCATTATCGATGGATGTATCCAATTGAGAGGTACTTTATTTATATGTTTTCTAGTTAAGTAAAAAAAATTGGTACTTAATTAAATGCATAATTATGTTTATTTTATTTCACAGATATCTTGGACATTTGAAATCATATGTGAGAAATAAAGCTCAACCAGAAGGCTCAATTGTTGAAGGCTATTTGGCTGAGGAGTGTCTTACATTTTGTTCTTGATACTTGGATGATATTGAGACAAGATTTAATCGAGTTGGACGTGTTGACGACACATCGACTCAATCTCAAATACATCAGAAATCCAAAAATTTTCATGCTATTGGCCAATCAGTTGGGAGGACCTCAAATGTGACACTGACTGAATTGGAATTATTACAGGCACATAGATATGTGCTGCTGAATAGTGACATTGCAGATCCATTTATTGAAGAGTTGAGGACACAAACAAAGAGACGAATGGGAGGCCAAACACGAAATGAAAAAGATATAACGAAAGCTGTTAAGAAAGAGCTTGTAGAATGGTTTGCACGACATGTAAGTTCATAAATATTACAATAAATATGAATATTAGTTTGACACATACATTTTGTGAATCTAATAAATTATATATCTTTTTTCAGATCATGAATACTTATACTCGAGTAGATGTGTCAGAAGATTTGAAGTCTCTTGCTATAGGTCCTCTAAAAGAAGTTATAAATTTCGATGCTTATAATGTGAATGGCTTTAGATTTCGTACAGTCGATCGAGAAGTGGGTTTGAAAACACAGAACAGTGGTATATTTTCATGAGACAATGATTTTTTGGTTGGGGGTGGGGGGATGGTGCAGGGGGGTCTGATGCAAGGAGGTTGGGGGGTACAGGGGATACATATTAATATTTAAAGTGTATGCAAGACATGCCCATTTAACGTGTATGCGAGACATGCCCATTTAACACATATAATATTCACCTACTATTAATATCACAAAAGTCATGTGCACATAGGATAGTTATACATAGAGAATAAGGATGTACATAAAGCTGATTACTGATTTGATCTGGATTGAAACTGTCATCCTATTCTATATCTGCCTGGATTATGGTCAGTTGAGTTTTCAGTTGGCATGTTTATTGTTTGAACATATCTGACTGTTTTGGGTTTCCTCTATTTGGATGGTTTTGCGGCCTCATTTCCCATTGAATCTTCTATATTCATGGTTGTCCGGGTTTGCTGAGGATCCTGAGTGCTTCAAGGATGGATCAAATCCATCTCACGTGATGCTTTCGGACTGCTACCTATTCGGCTTTGATTGATGTATGGATCTAGATTTACAGCATGCACCGGACTACTCTGTTTTACAATTGAAGTTTAGGACTCTCTTATCCAGAAGTGAGCCTATTTGAAGTATGTTTGATCTTTGCATTAAGGTGTTCATTGTTCATTTCATTCTTTCTTGTATACTGATGTTGTAAATTTGATATGTAGCAAGATTACTCAGAGACCACAAGGAAATGCATAATATGATGTCCCCTTTGGAAATGATGATGTCAACATATGAACAACATTCAGGTTATACATGTATTTAGATTAAATAATCAATTCAATTAGGGTATTAATCAGATTTCATGTATTTTAATGGTGTTCATATTTTATCCACTTATATTCCCTTTTTATGCATCAATATTTTGTTTCAATATGATTTCAGGTTGTCATAACATGGTTGCATGGAGAAACTAGATGATAGAAGATCGAATTTTTATGGAAATAGGAGTACACAGATGCAAACGGTAAGCCTCCCAGCAGATTTCTATCCCTTTATTCATGACTCTATATTTTCAAATTCCTTAGAAGTAGATTTAATGATAGATTGATATGTCTTGATGTTTATGAATAGTTGCAACATTTAAAAACTGTGGTGTCATTGCCCAAAAAATACAGCACTGTATAGAAGTGTTTCCAAGAATCCCTGCTACACGATGAAAAAGAACTGGCGTCGTTCAACAAGTGAAAAGCACACAATTTGGGTCCATGCATAAAAGGTGTGATTTACACCTTCTGTAGGTAAGACAACGATGCATATGGTGTGCGTTAAAGGAAGATGAACATACTATACTGTTTCTGTTTGCAGGGGTACATCAGTTGAAAAAAACAGAATAAGAAGTTCTCATTCTTGATGGGGTACATCAATACAGAAATGGTAATTTAATGCATCATACATGCATGATTATGGAACGATTTATGCTCTTAACTATGACCTATACATTTTTTTCATTCAACATTATGAGTTTCAAGATAAGTTTTGTTTTTTCAATCTGATCTGCTCATTTTTGTGTCCTGATAGTCAGTTTTGTTATCATTTTTTAATTATAATGACTACTATGCTTTCAAAATCTTTTTCTAATCCTTGATAAGGTATTCTTCCATTGCATTATCATATGGTATGTGGTTAGTATCCACACCCTAAACACAGTTCAACTGGTGTTTAACGGAATTTATGATCTTTATATTTTTATATATTAAAAACATGTCATCAACATATAATAAAAGGTAAAAAGACTCATGTTTAACAGTTTTAAAATACACACATGCATCAAATCTACTTATAGAAAACTGATTCTCACTCATAAAGGAATCAAACCTTTTATACCATTGTCTTGAAGACTATTTAATCCCATGAAAGGACTTATGTAAAATAAAAACATGGTTTGGTTTGAACAATTTTGAAAATCATTCTAGAGGATTAATATAAATGCTTTCATCAAGACTACCATGTAAAAAAGTGGTTTTTACATCGAGTTGTTCAACATGAAAATCAAGTTTGTTAGAAAATGAAAGCATAATTCTAATGGATGAATGCTTAAAAAAGGAGAGAATATTTCACTATAATAAATGACTTCACATTTTAGAAAACCTTTAGATACCATGCATCCTTTGAATTTGATTTTAGACTCTCCTACATTGCTTTATTTCTTCTTATAAATCCATATTGAACCTATAACTTTCTGGTTATTGGGTTTCGGAACAACAACCCAGGTGTTGTTCTTAAGAAGGGAATTCATTTCTTTTTGTATTGATCTCAGCCAATTACTATATTCTTTGGACTCAAAAGCTTACTTAAAAGTTTTAGGCTCATCATTAAACAATTCCTAAGCTACATTGAAATCATAGTCAGCAATGTATGACTAGTTGAAGTGGGCTAGAGGTTTAATAACTCTCCTTTCTTTATCTCAAGTAAGCCGATTGTTGATCAGGCCAACAGGTTCTTGGTCCTCAGGTTCGGATTCCAAATTGGGATCTGATTTAGGCTGGGCTTGGGTAACCAAAGGAGCAGGACCAACACTGAACTGAGTTTGGTCACCTGATCTTAAAGGAACATCAACACCTAAATGTGTTGGGACCTCTAAGGGTCCTGTAGCTTCATCAGGAGCTACAACAGGTTCAGGTACTTTGTCGCTGGTCACACCAGATTCATGGAAGACCACATCGCGACTAACGATGCATTTCTAGTAACCTGGTTTATCTACCCATAAATAATACCCTTTAACACCCTCTAGATATCCCACGAATATTCATTTAATAGCCCTATCAGCTAGCTTATCATTACATGAATGCACGTAAGCTATGGATCCAAATATCCTAAGGTGAGCTAGATTTGGGGGTGTGACCTTCGAAATTTATTCAGGTGTCATAAAGGAGTTAGCAGAATATGGAAAATAGTTAATAACGTGCACTACTGTTGAATCATCTTCAGCCTAGAAGGACCTAGAGAGTTTTGAGTGGGATAACATACACCTTACCCTCTCAAGAACAGTCATATTCATTCTCTCTGCTAACCCATTCTGCTATAGAGTTTCCAAAACAGTCTGATATATCTTAATTCCTTCGGATTCAAAATATTCAATGAATTCATTGGATATATATTCTAAACCATTATCAGTTCTTAAGGCCTTAAGTTTCTTATTAGTCTCACTCTCTACCGTAACTTTCCATTTCATAAAAGTCTGAAAGGCATCTGACTTGTGCTTAATAATATAAATCTACACTCTCCTAGAGAAATCATCAATAAAGGTTACAAAGTATAAACCACCACCATGGGAGGTAACCCTAGAAGTACCCCACAAGTTAGAATGTACATATTCAAGAGGTTCCTTAGCCTTAAACATGGATCTACTGAATTTGATTCTCCTAGAATTCCCATATACACAGTCTTCACAAAAAGGTAAATTGTTAGGAGTGATATTACTTAGAAGGCACTGTTTCTTAAGCTCACTAAGACCCATGGCACTAACATGCCCTAGTATCCTATGCCATAAGGTGGTGGAATCACATTATGAACCAGAATAACTATTCAACTAATTTCTATACACTTTTCTATCTAACACAAATAGACCATTGAGAAGGGTTCCCTTTATTACAGTGAGGGATCCTTGGGAAACTCTAAGGCTTCCAGATCCATACTTGAAGCTGTGCCCTTTCTGGTCAAGGGTTCCTAGGGATATTAGGTTTATTTTTAATTTAGGTACCCACCTAAATTATTCAAGAGTTTTAACAGACCCTTCATGAAGCTCTAGTAAAATTGAGCCTATGCCCATGATGTGACCGCTCATATTATTCCCTAGAAATACCTCACCATTATTCAATTCCCTTAATTCAATAAAAAATTCCTTATTTGGGCACATGTGGAATGAGCATCATGAATCCTGGTTCTATTCATATAAGATGGCTATATCAGTGACATTGAACACATTAGTAGTGTCGAAGTCTTGTTCAACTAATAGTGAATGGTCATTATTACTATCTTTAAAGTCACCCTGGTCCAGGTTGTTTACATTTAAAACATTTGATTACCTTATTTTTAGATTAAATTCTATATTTCTTGAACTATCCCCTATCTTTTCTCCTACCCATTGACTCACTTCAACCTCTAGATTCACCTCTTTCCCTAACACTTTTTTTTGATGTATTATACTTGTTCTCTTTGTTATATGTGTTTTGGTTTGGTTTTCAGGCTGTGGGGCAGCAGAATCAGGTAATTTTTTTCTGGGAAACTTTTTAGCGGCGGTTTAAACTGCCGCTAAATGAAAGCTGGTGGCTATTTCGCGGTGGTTTAAACCACCTCTAAACGTTCAAAACTGCCGCTAAAAGGAAAATAAAATATACGTTTAGCGGCGGTTATAACCGCCGCGAAATAGTCGCATCATGGCAGTCTCATCTTGCAGGTGTTCTTTTAGATTTAGCGGCAGTTTTACAGCACTGGATTTGAATTTATTAGCAGCGGTTATAACTGCCGCTAAAACCGCCGCGAAATGAGGCAGCTGCGACGCTTCCCTAAAACCGCCGCTAAACAAAAATAACCGTCGTGAAAATACTGGTGACGCCGTATTAGGCGGCGGTTTCTGGAAACCGTCGCCACACCGTTTAGCGGTGGTTATAACCGCCGCTAAACGAAAAAATAATCGTCGCTAGATGCCTATTCTGCTGTAGTGGTTCAATTTAGTTCTATAAAGATTGATTAGTTTTTAGCTTTCCCAATCTAAAGATTAGTAAAACTTTTGAAACAAACCTACTCATTCAAAACAGATATAAACACTTGCTAAACTAATTATCAAAGTTCAATTTATCTTAACTCCAGAAATACAAAATAGATAAAAATATAGGATAAACAGTACAGTGGATAAAACAAGAGGTTCAATATCTAGCAGAGACTTAGTCCTCTCCACTTGGTGATCACCCTCCACCAAGTAGTTTATATTAATAAACTTTTGATCCACACCCTGAATCAGGGTTCACAGCAGCACACAAGCTATCTAGGTCACACTTGACCTCTACCGCAGTTATTCATGGGAAAAACAAATAAACAGATCTCACATGATCTCTTCCATAGTTTTATGTGGGATACAAGTGTAAGAAGGGATTGAGAGTCAGGATATTTTGTTATCCTCTAGTTTAGCTCAGGATACAGTGTGTGAGATTCAAACAGATACACAGACTGCTCAAATATTAATAATGAGAACGTAATAGTGTTATGAAAGAGAATAGGGTTTATAATTTTCTGTGTGTTGTGCAGTAATGATTTGGATTAAACGGATGTTGAGGAAATGATATTTGGGTCCTCTTTTGAAAGTTGGATTCAGAATAGAGTATCATAGTTTCTTTTGAAAGAGTTTAGATCTTCTTTTTTAGTACGTTTAGCAAGCTCTAGTAGGTAGTTTCTAGGTGAGCCCAAGCTTCAAGTTTCTCTCTTTTCAATATTCGGAGTTTGCACAGTCTATATTTCAATGTGTTCTCCAAGATCTATGTGAATCTGTATATCTCTGTGTCTCCATATTATTTAGAGCTTTGATTGATGTCCTTTTATACTTCACGATCCAATGGGTATGAAGATCTCTGCATGTGCATGTAACTCATAATGTCTATGGATAGTCCTAGAGACAACATTAAATAATGTTAGAAACATTAATTTGTCTAAATATAATCGTTAGAAATAAATTTGAATTAATAAAATCGAAACATTTATTTATGACTATTGGTGAGTCGTCTTTGGTCTATTGTCTTCGGTTTGGTAACATTGGTCTATCATCTTCGGTGTGTCATCTTCAGTGTGTCATCTTTGGTGTGTCATCTTCAGTGTGTCGACTTTGGTCTGTCATCTTCGGGGTGTCAACTTCGGTGTGTCAACTTCAGTCTATCATCTTCGGTGTGTTGACTTCGATGTGTTGACTTTGGTGTGTCAACTTTGTTCTGTCATCTTCGGTGTGTCAAATTCGGTGTGTCGACTTCGGTGTGTTGACTTTGGTCTGTCATCTTTGGTGTCCCGACTTCGGTGTGTCGACTTTAGTGTGTCGACTTCGGTGTGTCAAACTTTAGTGTGTCAACTTCGGTCTATCAAACATTGGTGTGTCGACTTTGGTGTGTCGGAAATCGGTGTCAGGGAATCTAAAAAGGTTACAAAGTTTTTGTCTTACACAAATCATTACAAGACTAAGTGTTATCCAAAAGTACATGTATAAATACACTTGTAAACATATTTATTCAGGTTATTGGCTTATTTAAGTATATTTTTCTTTATGACATAATTGATTTACTTAGAGGTATTAAAATAGTATGAAAGAGTAGAATATGTATATCGACATTATTTGTGATTATGAAAACTACATTATCATATAGGGTCCAATAGAAATAAAACCAAGTAACTCCTTCGGTGAAAACCAAAAGGAGAAATTCGAAAAAGAAGTAACATTCTTTAACAATCACTTTTTAATTATTTCTTTCTCAGACCACTTCAATTATTATTATTCCATGATTATATAGAAAACATAGTATCCTAAATATATTGAGATTTTATTATATTAATGGTTCTACCTACACATTCACACACTTCCATCAAATTGGTAATGAAACCACCATTTGTGTGTATGGTGAACTACTGCCTCGCAAAACGATGTCGTTTTTTTCATTTACCACATCTTATGGTTGGAAATTATGATGTACATACTATTTTTATATGATATATATGATATTTATAATTTATTAATACTTCATCAATTGTTATATAACACATAACTTAATTATTTCCATTTTTTGGGAATACAATGAAATCATTTGTGGACATGTGGACTACCACCTCCTCAATGTGATGTGATATGTTCACCCTTTAAATGAAATGTATTAAGGGTGGTTTTAATAAAAATATATGATATAAATTAAATATTTATGATATTAATAAAATAATTATATATCCTTAATGAAAACATATCATTTTATTCTTTTTATTTCACACCCTGAAAAAGTGATAACATTGTTCGTGGACGTGTGGAATTCCACCTCCTTGAAGCTTTGTGATTATTCCTTTTTCATCACCACATCACAAGAATGATATAAATATAAGTATATATAATTAAATAATGTGTTTTTTATGATATAATGGTCAATATATACAGATAAAAATTACTTATCTTCTATATATAATGATCATTGAAAAATGGGAACATTACTCATGTGTGTGTATGGCCTACCATCTCCATGATCATAACGTTGGTTCATTATTCATCACCATATTTAGTGTATGATTTTAAAAGTATAATTGATTTAAAAAATTGATAATTAATTAATGGTTATTATTCTTGATATATTTAAATAATGGCCTCATTGTCCTTAGTCGACCTATCAAAGTCAGTTTTGACACATAGGCTAAAGATGGACAAAACATTCGACTTAAAAATTATTTATTAAGTGATTTTACATAACTATATTATAATTAAAAAAATATAATAATAAAATTGGAAACTTTTATGAATCAATTAAATAATTAACATTAGTTTATTATTTAGGATTATAGATAACAAGTATGACAAATTGGTCTCAAGGTAGGGGTTTTATTTACTCAATTTCCATTTATTGGGTTAAACTTTTATGTCATTGGTTTTTTATGAAAAGAATATTAGACAACATAACTATAATGGTTTTATACTATATTTCAAATTTTATATTTTTTATTTATGCATGTTACACATAATTATTTCTTTGATTTATTATCACTCTAATGATACGATCATTTTAAGGGGTTTTCATCTCACTTTTTACATGTGTGAGATAAATGTTATGTTCACCACTTACTTATTTTGTGTGGTATATTTACTTTAATTTTTGATATATTATATCATAAATTATTTTATATTAGTGGTATTTATATGTTTAATATCATGATTATTACATTTGGTATTTTCAATTCAGATGTTACTACAGTTGTAAAGGGATTTGAATTCTCACTTTTATATCTGTGAGACTTATTCTATATCCACCACTTATTTTTGATGTGTAGTGTATATACTGACCAGGAATTTATTTTATAATTATTATCCTTAAATTTATGTGGTTTTTCATATCCATTTAACTATATCTCTTTCATGGGGTTTATGGTTTTAAATTTACCAAAGTGGTAATAGACATTTGTCATAATTTTTCTTCTTTGAGATGTTTGGTATATTATACAACTATCTTCGTGTATGAGATTTATATACTAATCCTTTGACATAGTACATCATGAATATTCTTTTTCTCATGATATTATAAGATTCACTTAATTTTATTCCTTTATGGTTATTACAATTCAAATGTTTCTAAGTGGTATGGGACACATTGGAATATTTAAATATTATTTTCCTCTTGAATTTTTTCAATAACCATTTAAGGGAATTTCCATTCATCAAATTCAATGGACCTTGTTATTACTTATCCTCCCCTGAGTATATTTTGTATTGATACCATAATAATTATTTATTTTTAAGGATTATTATTTTCATGGAACCCATTTCAATTCCATAGGTTATTCATGTTTCAAAGAGATTGTTCTTGAACCCATTTATTTGTTATGGGTTAATCATATTTCAAATACATTGTTATGAACTCATTTATTTTTCAAGGGTTACTCATATTTCAATGATATTTTTATTGAACCCATTTATTTTTCATGGGATAATCATTACACAAAGATATTTTTTTAACCCTTTTTTTCATGGGTTAATCATGTTTTAAATATATTGTTATGGAACCCATTTATTTTCCATGGGATAATCATGTTTCAATGAGATTATCTTAGAACCCATTTTTTATTGTCATATAAATTCCAAGTAAATTTTTTTAAAAAGTTATATGGGACTATTTTGAAACCAAATGCTCAAACGGAACCTGATTCCAATGCCTGGCGATCCCAGAATTGAATTTTAAACTTTTTTTGTTCTTTTAAATAAACGTGCGAGTATGTTTTTCTAACATTTAAATCGGTTCTCAGATCAAAAAAATAAGGGCACTATTGAACTCATAATATTGGTATTTTCATAGAAAGGACCTAACTTGGACCGGTGAGGGTCGATCAGAAAAGATAGTTTTCAGAATTTTTAGAAGACCAAGAACTAAAATAACTTAAAATTTTATTTTATTTGTTTATCTTCACCATTGAGCGGTGGGACATCCGCATTGTGGTTTGGAAATGAGGCAAAAATGAGTTGCAATAAATAAATTCCATTAATGAGGCTCTTAAATGTTCAGTTTAACAAATCAATAATTTAAGTGTAAAAGATACGTAGTTTCATGAATGAAATAGCGTAACGACGTGACAATGCAACGTAACAGAAACGTTGTGATGCATTTATCTTTTAATGAGATAACGGGTTGGAGAATCAGATCTAGCATTTCTCTAATGGGTGGCAAGGAAATTCTATCCAATGAATAACATTGGTGAATCGCTAGCACCAATGACGCACCTCAAAGAATGGGACCGGAGAGCGATGAATGCCAATAGCTTCAAATAGAACGTGAATCCCTGTGGAAGGATCACTTTAGAATATAACCTATCACAGGTAGGGATTTACTTTTTGTGCTTTTATTTTCCTTATTCTTAATTATAAAATAATTAATGTGGATTAACCCACGAACATCTTGATCAGTGGATCGATTGTTCTTGCGGGAGGGTTCTCATTCTCGGGGTTTTTCATAGGTATTAATTTTGATTGAATAGTAATTTTATCCCCCCACATGTTTTAAAAACACTAATGTGGAGGGTGCAGACCCATACAAACAAGGCCTGAGCCCCTCCATCTTTGTGCATTCTTGTGTGTTCTTTGTGGAAGAAACTCTGGATTATTGGAAAAGAATTTCTAAGGTTGTTTTAGGGAATATTGTGCCCCATGGAGGTCAAATGTGGAGATAGCTCGAGGAACAGAACACGGGAGTGGATCCAATGGTCCACGGAAAATTCTACCGATGGCTGCAGCCCGCGGCGGCGGCTGCGGGCGTTTGGCGGCATGCTATGATGTCATGCCATGGCGGATAGGGCTGCATCCGGCTTGGGTTGTGGCGTTGTGGAAAGAGACAGTGGTAGTAACTCAGTGACAAATAGATAGGTACACAACCACCTAGACACATCAAGAGAGCGGGCCGCGGATGGTGTTGTAGCGTGGTGTGTTGGCATGCGGTCTAATGGGGACTACATGTAGGATATGAGGGGCATTCGGCTTAGCCAGTCATGGGGCACATAAAACAGATGTCCTCCGGGCGTCTATGCTGGAGGAGATAGGAACGATGTCTATGCCGGGCAGGGGGGGAATGAACTGCATCGCTGAATGGCACGGGCTAGAGTAAGTCAGTCTACTGTTGTGGGTCGGGCCGACAAGATCAAGTTGGGAAACTAGGTGGCTTGGACAAGTAGAAAAAGCTGGGCCGCTATTGTGTATGGGTCTGAAAAAATCCAGGTCGTTGGGTGACCCGGCAGGCTGGACCCATGGCTAAACTGGGCAGAGTCCAACAAGGCCTAATGGGCCTAGCCCAGTAGTCTGACAGGACCGAGCTGACCTAGACCCAACCGAGTCGGGTCGGGTCATCCGAACCAAGTAGGGCCATGCAGGACCACCGGGTCGGGTTGGTCGGGTTAATCCAACCAGGTCAGAACAGGTCGAGACACAATCGGCCCATGTTTACTAAAATATCAATATCTTTCAGATCGAACATCTGATTGACGATCTGTTTCCATCATTGGAGCCCTCACAATGAAGAGGTTCTTTTGGAATGTTCTAAGGAGGTTTTCATGGAAGTTTAAGTAAAACTTATATCTTGAGGATTGGATTCTCCCAGAATCAATCACGTTGCATGTAGAAATCCTACAGATAACATGAAACCCTGTGTGGATCAGCTATAAGTGAACCTGTATGGATCAACTGTAATGGCCTAAGTGGGAAGAGACCCTACATGACTTGGGATACCCATCGTGGGATGTGGCTCTGTGTGAACTAGAATACCCATAGTACTCATCAGTGATGAGTACCTAAGCAGTCAAAGTTTTTTAGTGTTACGACTAAGAGTATTGCTTTTAATACTTTATATTATACCTATTTGAGATGTCTTACTTCTTAATCATGATTCGTTGCTTGCTTTGTGGATTTCTTTGTGGTATTTTCTTTAGGTTTGGGGTCCCTATTGATTATTTTGTTACTCACCCCTATATGGGCTTTGCCCATAGGTGTTGTGTCTGGTGCAGATGACCAACACCTTGATGGAGGACTTGGTGGCCTAGGACTTGGTGGTGCTCAGTGAGATCAGGAAGGCAGGTTGTACTTCTATAGCTTATGAAAACTACTCTACAATTACCAATCATGTGGTTTTTCAACAAACAGATTTTTAGAGAACTTTTTTAATTTCATGTTTTTAAATTTTCTTTTGTTGGGTTTGTATTCTGGCCCATTTGACCTACAATTTATACCTTTACTCAGTGGGTTTTTTGTCACATTCATGTTTACCTCTCTACTTTTTTGGATGTGGTTGTGTGTGTGTTCATACAGATACTTAGGAAAATGCCTCCCCCTTACAGGTTGATGCCTTCGGCACTACTCTCCAACCCCTGGCCTTCGCGAGGTGGGCTTGGGGGAGTCACGGCATAGGCCCCAGGGGACAGGTCATGACATATTTCTTTTCCACAGGTTCATCATGTTCTAAATAGATCATTATGGAACCCATTTTTCCCATTGATTAATCTTGTTTAAAAGAGATTATTATTAAACCCTTTTATTCTCCATGGATTAATCATTTTCTGAAGAGATTTGTATAGAACCCATTTTTTCCAATGGTTAATCATGTTTCAAAGATATTTTTATTGAACCCATTTATTTTCCATGGGTTAATCATGTTTTGAAGAGATTTTTATTGAACCCATTTCTTTTCTATGGGTTAATCATGTTTCAAAGAGATTGTTATAGAACCCATTTCTTTTCCATAGGTCAATGAAGATATAAAATGGATAATGGTTGTCCCTATGATTTTTTTTGAAATGAAATATTTTATGTTTTATGGTAATTTGAAATTTTATGGTGAGTTATGTGATAAACCAATGTTGGGTAGTTCTATATTAAACCAATGATGGGTGTTTTATGATAGACCAATGATGGATGTGTCTATAATATCCCTTCAATGAATTAGGTAAAGAATTAGACCCTATGGATATACCATTTATAAGAGTGGAATGTATGGAATTTGGCCGCATGGTTATTCCATTTATAATAATGAAAAGTAAAACTATGTCCAAATATACCTTTTACGTGATATCAATGCTTACTATGGGTTTACAATGTTTCTAATGATTGATATTGATATCACATATCTCATGATTATTAATTCTGATGACTCTTTCCTTTTCCATGATTTCACATATGATGATTTAGGTATTGATGGGTATGAATTATTTTATGATTCGATTAGGAAATTTGATTATGTAATCATTTCCTTATCACTCATATGCTCATTGATTATATTCAATTTTTAAGGATTATGTTTACCCTTACTGATCATTTGAGATCACTCTTCTTATGTTTAATTTTCCCCAGGTTTTAAAGAATGATGTTGAATGATTAATGTCTATAAATTATTTCATAAGGATGATTTTGATGACCTATTGTGAAATAATAAAATCTAGGTATAACAAGATATCATGTTCAACTTTATGAACCAGGTATTTATGAGTACCAATTGATATGAGAAGTCTATGTAAGACTGTGTCCCAATTATCTAAAACTCTAAACCTAAAAGTTCCACCATAATGTAAGTGATAAAAGATTTCCTTTTATGTTGTAAGGTTTAAAATAAAAAAATTAGGTCATGATTTTCAGCATCAATGTAATTAATGTAATGTAATGGATTTCAGCACAGGATCTGTGAGTGTGGGTTTCGGGCAGTTATAGTTGGTACCATAGGTAATTTTAGATAACTTTGGATATTATGATGTTTTCATATATGTTTATCTTAAGATTTATAGATACCATAATATGACTATAAGATAAAGTATGATCATAAGTTCAAATTACTAGACACATTATTTGAGGGTTTTATGTAGTAAAAGAAATTGGAGTTGTTTTATTGGGTTTATGTATACGTAAAACATCAATTTAATGTTAATTATTCCTTATGTTTTTGTGGAAATAAGTTTTATGGTTACATTTAGGGTTTATATGACCTTGAATATTGAGATAATTATGGGAACACAAGTATTATCCTATAGATATCCACATGATTGGAAAGTGATTTCATGACTAAGTGACTTATGTAATTTCAAAAGAAGATAGCCATCACTTGGGATTGAAATCTATAAGGTATGAAGTAACCCTTTAGGTTAATAAAATATTTAATTTTTAGTTTATTTAGTTAATTTGGGTTATAGGGTTATGTAATGATATAGTTTCATATTTGGGTATTAGTTTCTAATTTTTAAGATTATTTTATCTTATGGAGGTTTATTCATTTTGGGAGTTATCTTACCATGTTCTAGACATTTTGGTTTTGGTTAATGTCTAAATACAATTGGAATATCTTGATTATCCCTTTTATGGTAATGTGGTCTTTAAAATTTTATTTTCGTGCTTTAGGTGTTAAAAAATTCTCTTGAATGCTCATCATCTAGAAAAAAGATGAGATTGTGGTAAAGGATGAAATTCACTTTTCACATAAGTATATTTATTTATGTTTTCATTCTATATGGTTAAATAAAACCATCAAATTTAGGAAAAAAATATCTTGAAATAAAATTTTATCTTATTACCATCTTATTTTGTGCTATCAATGACCTTTTCCACACCTAATTGGTTTGTGGTTTGGTCTTCATTGAATTCTTATTGACCATTTTCTTTATCACTCACTATTTTTTCATGAGAAATATTTTTTTCCTTCCAAATCAACCTTTTAATTTTCCACCAATGTTTCCCTATGTTGAATACAAGTTATGCGTAACATCTAGTGACTTTTTTGTTTCCCACATTACCTTTTCAAGAGTATTTTTTATTAAAACTTTATATGATGTGGGTTTAAATATAAGAATTCTAAAAACATTAATCATATGATAACCAAGATGAATTTCATGGGAGGAATTAATTTTAAGGGGGGTAAGATGTAACATCCCAAAATTTTATAAAATATATTCTATCAAATTAATTTAATTTATTTAATAGAATGTGTTAAATGAAATATATAGTTTATCATATATCACACAAAACACAAATTTTATCTTTTTTTTCATGAAACATCTTGTTCCTTTGATTACTTATGTTACACACAAACCTAACTCTTACCAGACAACAATATACTACTGATATTTTTTTGATTGTTATCTCCTAGTCATTGGAATGGAAAAAATAAATGAGATTAACTAAATTATAAATATTATAGATTAAAAATGTTTATAAAAAGAATTCATTGGTCACCAATTAATTATAAATGAAAATAAAGACCAATAGAATATAAAGAATGTGTTTTCATGAAAAACGTTTTTTTACTAAAATAGAATTTTATCTTAATAAATTAAATTAGTTACTATTATTGAAAGATATTAATTAAATTTATTTTTTATATCTTTAATAAAATGTTTTGAAATTAACTTAATTATTTTTCTATGCTTATGATGAAAATAAATCTAATTTTAATCGGTTGTATATTTTTAAAAGGCGGTTTTACGGCCTTTTAATGGTGTGCCAATTTTAAAAAAAATTGACAATTTTATGGTTCTTATTTGAAAAAATAAACTTACTTATTAAAATGGTAACATCAAAACATAATTTGGGTACATTTTTTGTATTTTTCTGAGAATATTTAAATTTTTATGAATAGTTAATGACATCGAATTTTAATTGGAAACTGCATTTTCATCTAATTTTTTTATATTGTTAAATTATTTTTTAAATTTATTTAATGGTATAATTACTTCAATTTTATATTAATAAATACAATTTTGGTTATTTTAATCATTTTAATATTGAATTCGGATATCTAAACATTTTGAACTTTTGAACTTTTATCTTTAAAAAACTGTTGTCTCATCTCATTTGTGAGATTTATTTTAAATTAATTTAGACTGCTTATGTGATTTTAATTTGGAAAAATAGATTCCATATTTTTAATAATAATAATTTCTAATTTCTAATAAGGTAAGATTTTTTTAGACCAAAAATATTTTTGAAAGCAATTAAATTAATTACAATGAATAAGTTAAAAATGTGTTTACTTCGTTGTTAAACTTTAATATTAAGAGTCCAAATGACCTATAAACTTGTCCAAACCCCATTTTATGGAAATTTATAGAAACTATAACCTAATTTATAGAATTTGGGTAATTATTTGAGGCACATTATGTAATATATACCTCTCAAGAGTGTTTTCCTTTTATATTTACAAGAATGCCACTCATCCTCCACTATAAAAAAGAACTCACCCATCTCACTTCTTCACTCATATAAAGATATTTCTTTCATACAAAAGATGAAAAAATAATCTCCCCAATTCCATCCTCTCATCCTATAATCATAACATTGGGAATAAAGAAAACCAATAATGTCTTTTGATGAAAACCAAATGGATTTACATAAAAAAGAGTAACATTTTTCTACGATCTCTTTTCTTTTATTTCTTTCTCAAACCACTAAAATTATTCTTATTAGATGATTATATAATAAAATCAGTATTATAAATATAATTATATATTTTTATATAAATTTTTATACCAAAAAATTCACACACTTCCATCAAATGGGTAATTACATTATAATTTGTGCGTACGTCGAACTACAGCCTCACGAAACTGTGTCGTTTGTTTTTCCTTTACCACCTCTTATGGTTGGGAATTATGATGTACATAATATTTTTATATTATATATACGATATTTATTATTTCTTAATAATCATTCAATTATTATATAACACATACCTTCATGATTTTCAGTTTATGGGAATACGATAACATCATTTGGGGATGTGTGGACAACCGCCACCTCAAAGCGATATGATACGTTAACTCACCCATTAAATGGAATGTTTTAAGGATGGTTTTAAAAAATATATATGAAATAAATGACATTTTTTTATATTAATTACATAATTATATATCTTTACATATAAAATCTCATTTTATTCTTTCTATTTCACAAACTGAAAATGTGATAACGTCGTTTGTGGACATGTGGACTACCTCCTCCTCAAAGTGATGTGATTCTTCCTTTTTCATCACCACATCACAAGAATGAAATAAATATAAGTTTATAGAATTAAATAATATGTTATTTATTATATAATTTTCATTCTATAAAGATAACCATTACTTAAATTCTTTCAATAACGATCATTGAAAAATGGGAATGTTACTCATCCATACGTATGGCCTATCGTCTCCATGATCGTAACATTGGTTCATTTTGCATAACCATATTTAATGTATGACTTTAAAACTATAATCGATGTAAAATATTGATAATTATTTCATTTTTATTATTATGTATATATTTAATTAATGACCTCATTGGCCATTGTCAACCTATCAAAGTTAGTTTTGACACATATGTTGAATATAGTCAAAACACCTGACTTAAACATTATTTATTAATTAATTGTATATAATTTTATTATAAGTGAATTAAAAGTAATAATAAACTTTTAAAAGTTTATAAATCAAGTAAATAATTAACATAATTTTATTATTTAAGTATATATAAGAAAATCATGAAAAATATGTCTCAAGGTAAAGGATTTCTCAACTCAATTTACATTCGTTGGGGTAAACTTCTATGTCATTGGTTATGTTATACCAAGAATGTGTTTGAAATGACCTATTATTATTTATACTATATTTCACCTTTTATTGTGTGGTTTTAAAATTTTCATATATAATTATTTAATTTATTTATTCTCACTCCGATGATACAATCTTTGTAATACATTTTCATCTCACATTTTATATCTGTGAGATAAATATCATGTTCACCACTTAATTATTTTCTGTGGTGTATCTACTTAACCTTATGATATATTATATCATGAATTATTTTATCTTCATGGTATTTAAATTTTTCATTTGAGTATTATTACATTGGAGATTTCCAATTTAGATGTTACTAAAATTATAAGGGGATTTATAATATCACTTTTATTTTTACAAGACTTATTCCATATCCACAATTTTTTTGTGATGTATATACTACCCATGAATTTATTGTATGATTCTTATCCTTAAATTTATTGGGGTTTACAAATCCATTTGAGAAACTTTATTTAATGGGGTTTACAATTTCAAAGTTACTAATAAGTTAATGTACTTTTATCACAATTTTCTTTTTTTGAGACGTTTGTTATGTTATACATCTATTGTAACACCCCGAGATTTTGTGAAATATTTTTTTAAATTAATTTAATCTTTTCAAAAAAATCAGTTCACACAACACTAGATATAGGATATGTTATATTAAAGCACCAAGTTATTCTTACTTTTTATGCAACACCAAGACAATCTTGTGCTATGTGAAAATTTTAGATTAGATTACAGTACATTAAACAGTATATTTGTCTTTTATTACCCATAATTTCGAGTTCCTTCGATTAATTTCATGATATGAAAGACCTAGTTTTACCAAACTATAATATATTATTAATAATATTATTAAAATATTATTATCGTTGTCACCTAATAGTTGGAATGGTGGTTATGAATAAGATTAATTAAATTATAAAAATATGGTTTACACATTTATATAATAATAATTATTTAGTGACTAATTAATTAGAAATGAAAATAAAACCTTTTTAAAAACATGGGAAATCTTTTGTTGGAAAACTATATTTATGAAATAAAACACATTTTACCTAAATAAATTAATCTAAACAATTTTTATAGATAATTTTAATGAAATATATATATATATATATATATATATTATGTCCATTCAACTATTTGACATCCATATTTTTTTTCTAGATAACAGAACAGAATAAATGTAATTTTATGTATAAAGATATATATTCGTTTTAAAATGTAATTCTACCGCCTTTTAATGACGCACCTATTTTAAATATAATTTATTAAACTTTAATAAATTTTATTTGAAAAATTTAAATTTATTTTTGAAAAAAGATTATCATAATTTACTTTTGGTAAATGTTTGGTATTTTTATCAGAATTTTCATTTATTATTGAATAGTGAAAAAATAATGAATTTTAATTCAAAACTGCTATTTCATATAATTTATTTATATAGTTAAATTTTATTTAAATTTTTTTTAAAGAATAAATAGATTAATTATTCATAAATTAATACAATTTATGTCATTGGAACTAATTTCGCATTGAAATTGGATGTAAAAACTTTTCAATCTCTTAAACGTTTTCACTATAAAACCCCATCGTTTCATCCCATCTATAGGATTAATTTTAAATTATTTTCTGCCACTTCAGTATTTAGAATTTATAAAAATTGATTCTGTAATTTTAATTATAATAATTTATAATTTATAGTAAGTTCAACATAGTTTTTGATGATAATTATTAGTGAAATTAATTAAAATTAATTATAGTAATTTATGAAAAAATGATTTTACTTATTGGTTAAAATTTAACCTATAGGGACAAATAACCTAGAAACATGTTAAAAATATATTTTCTATCCATTTTCGGACCATATCATCCATTTAAAAGAAATTTTACCATTATTGGAGGCACATTATGTAAGTGAAACCACTCAATAGTGCTTACCTTTTTATATTTACTAGAATGCCACTCCTCATCCTCTATAAAGGTTCACTCACCCCCCTCATTTATTCAAACTTCTCAATCCATTTGAGTCATACAAATTCTATAAAACTTCCCTTCCAAATTCTATATCTTTATCCTAGATTCCTTACTTTTGGAAAAAAATCCAACCAAGGCATCCCATTGGTGAAAACCGAATGGAGTTACCCAAAGAAGATGTGACATCCTTCCCCAAGAACTTTTGTTTTATATTTTTATCCACCCATTATTTTATTATTATATCAAAAATATATAATAAACCCAGTATCATAAATATACTGAGATGTTTTTTTGTTAATTTTTTAGACCTAAACTAACACACACCTCCATCAAATGGGATATTCAATCATCATTCATGTGTATGGATGACTACCACCTTGTGAACCGATATTGTTCATTCTTCCATTACCACCTTTAAAGATTGGTAATGATGATGGGATTACTCTCTTTATATGATATATATGATTTACATGATTTATTTTTTATTCTAGAATTATTATATAACACATACCATCGTGCTTTCTATTTTTTTGGAATATGATTTCTTTGTTTGTGGATGTGTGGACTACTGCCTCCTCAAAGAAATGTGACTTGTTCACACTTTACATGTATGTATTATGGGTGTGTTTAGAAAAATTATATGATATGTATGGAATATGAATTATAATTTAATGATAATATATATATATACCAACACACATATATATATATGTGTGTTATTTAATTTCTTTTTTCAATACGATAATAAAACGGAAACATTTTGCATGCGTACGTACAACCCGTCATCTCCATGAATAGTGTATTTCATTTTATATTTATATATTTTATATATTATTTTAAATAATTATATAAGAAATAAATATGATATTTAAATCTGGTTTTAAATTCTATAAATAAGTAATTCATGATCTAAGTAAGAGGATCAATAATGACAAGCAAAAACATAAATAAAAAAACAAAGAAATTATTTCCTAAAATGTAACATTGACATGAAATTTTTAATAAACGGGTAATATAAAGTCATAATAAAATAATATATGGTATTATATATAATAATAAAATTTTTTATATTTATAATAAAGTTATATTTATTATATAATATTTTTCAACGTGTAAGATAAAATTCAAGACTTAAGATAAGGGTTTTCTCATCTCACTTTTACTTCTGTAAAATATAGGCTATATTCACAATTTATTCATTTTTTGTGGTGTATATAATACCCTATGACATGTTATATCATGAATTTTCATTATTTCAAGATATTAAAATTTTAAATTTATTTTATTCTTTCATAGATCTCATGATTCAAAAGTTACTCAAGTAGTGAGGGGGTTTCTAGTCTCACTTTTATTTCTCTGAGATTTATACCTAATTATCCACTCGTTTATTTTGTGTGGTGCATAAACTGATCTATAATGTATTATATAATAATTATACTTAAATTTATGTTTATTTACATATCAATTTTATTGTCTCTATTTCATGGGGTTTACTGTTCAAAAGTTACTAAATCGGTAAGGTAATTTTGTCTCAATTTGACTTCTTTGAGACACAAGTTTTGTTATGCACCTATACTAATTTATGAGGAGTATACAAAACCATTTTAAATTTTATATAATGAATATAATTCCTTTAAAAATACTTCATGCTTTATTTAATGTTATTATTTTATTGGGATTGGGGTTCAAAGATGCCAATGTGGTCAGAGTTTATGGTTATTATCTCATCATTTTTCAAAATTATTTATGATTATGATTCTATTAATGAAATATTATGATCAATATCTTAGTAATTATCTTTAATTTTATTATCCTATGGTTATTCATGATATATTCAAGTTATTCTACCATTATTACACTCTTTGGTACTTAATATAATTAAGAAAATGTTTTCAATGAAATTTGACTTTATCTCTCTCTTCAGTTAGAAATTAGTTTTATTCAAAAACCATGTTTCCTAAAAATGGTTTCAAAAAAAATTAAATTGTATTTTAATCTAATTTTTAAGTAAATTTATTCTAAAAGTGTGTTATTTTTTAAAAAAAATAAAATGTTTTCAAGGTTCCTTTATAAGTTTTCAAATATATTTTCAATGAAACGGTTTTCAAAATGTTTTCAAGATTTTTTATAAGTTTTCAATGTTATTTTTGAAGAAAATGGTTTTAATTATTTCAAGGATAGTTTAATATTTTTTCAAATATATTTTCAAATTAAAAAAAATTTCAAAAAAAATTGTGTCCAATATGTGTTTTAGTTTATTTTCAAAGATTCTCTTATAGGTTTTCAAAAGTTTTTTTAAAGAAACATATTTCAATGCTTTAAAATGTTATTATATATTTTTTAATATATATATTCAATGAACAAGGTTTTCAAAAATGTTTTATGTTAATTAGGTGTTTTCAATGATTTTCAGTGCTTCTTTTATATGTTTTCAAAATGTTATTTTCAAATTAAAATATGTTCAAATCATTTTTCAAAGAAAATATATTTTCACAAGAATTTTTTTAAAAGGATATCGTATAATTATTTTACATATAATATTACTTATCTTGGTGTTAATCTTTCCCTATTGAGGATATTATCAAAGTTTAACATTCATATTCTTTATCCGAATGGTTTATATTTTGATGAAATGATGTTTATGAAACACATTTCTCTTTCATGAGTTATATGTTTATGAAACCTATTTCTCTTTCGTGGGTTATATTTTTATAAAACCCATTTCTCTTTAATGGGTTATATGTTTATAAATCTAGTTTCTATTTCATGGGATATAGCATATGAAACCCATTTCACTTTCACGGGTTATATTCTTACGAAACCTATTCATCATTAATGGGTTATATGCTTATGAAACCCACTTATTTTCATGGGTTATGCTTTGATAAAATGATTATCAAACCTGAATATTTTCCATATGTCATGATATGATGATATTTTTACGATACCTATTTCATTTCATGAGTTATGATATGATGAATGTTTGTGATCTTGTGGCATGTGTATATATGATTTCATTCTATGATGGGTGGGACCTATATTTTCCTCAAATGCATTGGGTAAAGATTTATATCTTGTGAGATAGACATGGATGTAATGGGGAGTGAACTTGGTTCAATGCAGGATTTTTTCAGCTAAAATGGTCTTAGGGGTGAAATTTTACTACTAATATGGTCTTGGGGGTGAACCTTGACTACTATGATGGTATTGGTAGTGAACCTTGACTAATAAGATTGTATTGGGAGTAAACCTTGGCAACTAAGATGGTGTGGTGAGTGAATCCATTCAACTATAAGGAAAGGGTTGTGAGTGGGGATGGTGGTGTAAGATCTTGGCCTTTTCTAGAGACATCTAAGAAACATTTTGAGTTACTTTTGAAGATTTTAAGTAGTTTTTATTTGGAGTAGTGTCCTGGGGTTTGTTTGGGTAAATTTTTAAAGAACTTGGGAGGATATAGATATGTGCACTGTTTGTGCATGGTTTATCCAAACTGTGTACAAGCTAACCATGCAGATAGTGGATGTCGGCACGGTTGGAAAATATTTTTCCTAATCGTGAACCATCAATTCATGTTGGTAGTGTAATACTACATGGTTGGCACATGGTTTGGCCCAATTGTGTATCCTCCTAGGTGAAATCATGCACGCAGAGCAGTTTAATCCAAAAATTGGTTTTAAAACTACCTAAACCCCGGAAACCTCTATATTTTGACCTAGACTCAGGCTTGAAAATTTTGAGGTGTTCCCAAATCCATACAGAGGAATTACAAGGTGATCCAAAAACCATTCTATGAGATCGAAATCTTGGATTGAAGATCCTATCTCTTCCTAGTAAGTGGATTTCATCTTATTTCTTCTCCTGTTCTTTCCTCTATATCTTCTAGATCTTTTCATGGAAGATCTCCCCCATTTTCTTGGATCTAAACCTATGATTTGAGTTCTATATCTAGGATTGTGGATCTAGATATACATTTGAAAGATCTTGACGCCTTTGATCTTAATTTTGGTTTAGGGATTTAGATCTGAAGATTGATCGACGACGTTGTGCCGCTCGGATTTTGGGGATTTCTGTTGGGCTAAATTCCATCTATAAACCAAGGTAGGTGGTCTAAATCAAACTCCCATAGTCATTTGATATGTCTATGTGAGTTTATTATTAAATAGATTTCCTTGATAATTGATTTCTAAAATTGGAGTCATTAAGAATGAGGATTTGACTTGAGTTTGCCTTGGTGGTTAATTGATAATTGAATCATGGAACAAATGAAGGGGGGTTTCCCAAATAGATATTTTGGAAAAGTTTTATTAGTTGAGATATTGTAATTGATATATTGAATTGATTGTGTGGAGATAATTAATTAGGGGGAATTAATTATGAAACGTTGTTCGGTTGTGAAAAATAATTAATTGGGATAATTAATTATGTGCCATAATGATGACCAAAGATAATTAAGTGGGAGAATTAATTATCTTCCATGATTTTGATTAAAGATAATCAATTTCGAGAATTAATTATGACAAGTTGATTTTTGATATGGATAATAAATTGTGAATAATTAATTATAAAATGAGAATTGTGTTGACTGATTAATTAATTGATGAATTAATTAATGGATTATGTTCGTAGTTAATTGTTGAGTTAACTATGGCCTTTGAAATGTTTAACTAATCATTGTATTAGTAATAGAATGATGTGTAAATTTATTGTGAATTAAAGAATAATTAAATGGTTAAGATTTTTGTGCTACTAGACATGGCATTCTAGACCAATTAGAAGTTGGGACTTGGACATGGTGTTCCTCCCCAATAGTTTTCCATGCTTGCGATTATGGGGTGCTAGGCATGATGACCTACACTGAATGAGAAAAAAAGTTCTAGGAATTATGACCTACACTCAATGATATTTTTGGGTGTTAGGCATGATGGCCTACACCAAAGAAATGATTGTAATGAATGATCATTCAAATGAGATTTGGGGTGCTAGGCATGACGACCTACACTGAATGATTGATAATGATGAATGGTTATTCAAATGAGAAATATGAATTGAACTTGGCCTAATGTGATGATTAAATATTAAATTACAATGTGATAACTATTTAAATTATGCATTTTAATTATTTCTTAATAGAATTGCATGCACTATCTTTTGATTGGACTCATTTTAGACATCGTTGGTGGTGGCCTACAGAGTTGTACCTATGTCCATAAATATACCTATGTTATTGAGATATACTCATCTCATACATGAGGGAAGTATACCACAAAGGTAACACCACGAAGGTAGAAGTACCAAACAGGTATCACCACGAAGGTGGAAGTACCACACAGGTACACCACAAAGGTAGAAGTAGCACACAGGTAAAACCAAGAAGGTAGAAGTACCACACACGTAACACCACGAAGGTAGAAGTACCACACAGGTAACACCACAAAGACGATACCCCAAAGGTAGAAGTAGCACATAGGTAACACCATGAAGACGATAACAGAAAGGTAGAAGTACCAAACAGATAACACCACAAAGCTAGAAGTATCACACAGGTAACACTGCGAAGATAGAAGTACGACACAGGTAACACCACAAAGATTGAATTACCACACATGCAAAAGACTCAACTCACAATCAGGTTTTCAGTGAAGTATAGAAGTGCAGATGATTATTCGCAAAGCTAGAACATCTTATTCTGTCAAGAGGCACTTATTCTGACCATACAGAGTTTGACTTACATAGGATCAATAGGTACTAACCCTCGCAATGATCCACACAGGATCTGACCCGCCTAGAGTCGATAGGTAACTAACCCCTGCTGACCCACATAGGATCTAACCCACACAAGATCGGCATGCACTAACCCACACAAGATTGGTGAGCGCTGACCCACACAGGATCGGACCCACACAGGATTGGTAAGCGCTAACCCACACAAGATCACTAATCATGGACCTACATAGGATCTGACCCACAAAGGATCGGTATGTGTAGACCCACACATGATCGTTGAGAATTGAACTCCATATGATCTTACTCCAACCTTCGCCTCACTGACAGTCATTGGATTCCCCGCACCTGGTGCACTCGAGTTCCATAGAATCTTCCCTCGAGATATCGGTCATACCTCGACTATCACTAATCTCCACAAAGGAGTAACCCAAAGGACCACAATGTCTAAGGGTTCCAATGTGATAGACGGTACATCAATCGGACGCCTGGTCTATAAGTTATTAGCATTTCCACTCCGAGGGCCCGGTTATATTTGGGGTTTGATCCAACCCGAACGTACTCCAACATTATCCAAAACTAAAGTGGATTATACCAAAAGTACCGTATCTATCCAAGGAATCTAGTTCTATAGACAGTTCGTCAAACAGACGCCACAATCACAAGTTATGGCCAAAGAAGCGAAACTGGGTCTAGCTAGGCCCGGGTCTGGTTTGACCCAGTCGGACCGACCCAGCCAGACCCGAGTCTGGCCTGGATGGCCTGGCCCGCTAGGTCATGGTCCAGCCCAGCCCGTGAAGGGAATGGCCTGGCCTGGCCCACTGGGGGCGGCCCTCTGTGTGCGGCCTGCGGTCGGGTGGACCGCCATGGTGGTGTCTGCCTTGGCTGACTCCTAAGAGGGGAGGTGCCTCCCAGGTCACCAGAACGGTCTAACGGACCGTTTGGTTTTTTCAAAGCAAGGCCCGCCGGAGCGAGTCTGGTTCGGTGTGTCATAGTCAGCCGGATCCTCAGCCGGTCCTCCTCCCAATGGTTCAACGGCGCTGCTATCCTCTACAGTCGGCCGGGTGTCGGCTACCCTTCGGCCTCCACTGCATATGCACGCCACCACTTCTCCACACGGTCGGCCAGTATGCCGGCTGCAACCCTGATCCGCCACAGCAGACGGGTCACGGCCTCCTGCTCATTTGGTGGCGTGGTCATGCGCTGCCCTATCTCAACGTATATGTCCGATGCGCCAGCTGCCCTCATCTTCCGCAGGTCACTGCAACTTTGTTCTAAGCCCAAAAAAATATGACGACTGTATATTAGTGATCCTCGGGTCAATGGATCTGCATCCATACATCACTCTCAACAAAAATTTATGTTTCCAGCATGCTTAATTATTTGGCGTTGATTAATTCATGAAGAACGCATGAAGAACGCTCAAATAACGAAAAGAAAATGGGTCGAGATATAAGTGTGGAACGATGTCCATGTTTGTTTTTCCATCGTCTTTGTGAATCAAGGATATAATGAATCAACAAAAGATTTAATCATACTTCAAATTAAAACCCCTACCTTGACGTTCGTTGGAGGTTTCTTGAGGAAGGAGATGAAGTCGATAAATGGGATGCCGACGTTGGTCTCTCTCACAACACATTTCCGATCTAGGCTCGTGTGTCATCATCATTCTTGATCCGAACAAAGTTCTTCATTGGAGGATATTTCTCCAAAGGTTCTCCCAAGCTCTCCTTTCCTTTTCCAATGATTTCTTCCACCAAAAGTGTGGTTCCAATCTTAATACGTTAAGTTATTAATTCAATTAAGTTTGAAATTTAATTAATTTAAGGTTGCCACATTAAGTTGGGAGGATTCCAAGGGTTTTCCCACATTAAATGGCGGTTTGGGTGGTCCCCAATATCATGAATTCAAAATGAGGTTTCAAGAAAATAAAATAAATGTTGTTGTTTTATTTTATTTTTATTTTTTCAACCTCCCATAAAAATCCAGAAAACTAACTTCCACCCTTGACCTACTGCGGTCAAGGTGAAGGTCTTTTTAAATGAATATCGGCAATGCGAGTTAAACGGTGTCCTCTGATTTCAATTCTGAGCACCGTTTCAAAATTTAGAAAATGCTTCTCATGCGTTTACTGAACTTACCCAAAAAAAGTTAGTAAAATTAATAACAGTCATCCTCAACCAGTGCCGGTCTAGCTTAGGATTTGACCAAGTGAAACATGCCCCAGCAAACCCAACAGTACTCTCAGATTTCCAATCCGAGTTACCATTTAAAAGTTATGAATTTTACAATAAAATAATTGTCACTTAATTATTTTATTTACAGCCAAAAAATAACTTTCATTGGTGGCCTGCGCCGGCCAAAGTTAGTATGTGCCTAAAGAAATAATACCCTCACAAGTTTAGCGGTTGTCTCATATTTTTAATCTGAGTTACCATTTGTGAGTTATAATAATTTGAAAAATAAAATAATTTTATTTAATTATTTTATTTACGGTTATGTCATTTTCAGGTTTTCTCACATGAGGCATGCGCTGAATAAACTTAAGTCTCAACTAGGGTAAACCCTCCATCCTAAATGCAATGGTGCCATCAGATTTTTAATCTGGGAAACCATTAAAGATTTATTCTATTTTTTCAAGAAAACTGCTTATGTGCGCTATTTAAAGTTTAACAAAACTTCGATGGACCATTCCGGGCACTCCGGGCCTCGGAATCACACACCGTCAGATTTTTTGGTCTTGAAATAATTCCATATAACTAAAAAATATATGGAAATTCCAGGACATTAAATTTTTTATATAGATGTAGGGACCACAATGAGGATGTTGTGCTCTAAAGGGGGTGATTGTAACACCCCCAAATGATAAAGGGTTAAATGGATAAATGATATGACTCATGTCAACAAGGTGCACCTTCCTTTAAGGAGCCTACCTGATTAGAACTCCATAGTTAAACATGTTTGTCTTGGAGTAGTGATCAGGATGGGTGACCTTCTGGGAAGTTTCCTAGGGTGTGTGTGAATGAGGAAAAAGTACACTGGAAAGGACATGTGTTGGCATGTGGGGATAATCATTATTCAGAAGAACCGTTCGGACATGTGGGTGGGTCCTAGGGTAGGGACCACATGTCTGTGGGGAAACAGGTGGTACTTGGTGGGCCAGGACCCGATGGCCATGTTAAGGCGGGGTGTTTGTACCATCACCGGACCTGGTTTTCAAATTTGGTATCAAAGGTGGTACCCAGATTTAAGTGTGGTGCACTGCCTGGGTTGATATATAGGGCCCACAACGAGGAAGTTGTGCTCTAAGGTGGGGTTTCTGTGCTGTCACTAGACCTGGTTGTCAAATTTGGTATCAGAGGTGGTACCCAGCCTTAAGTGTGTACCCAGCCTTAAGTGTGGTGCACTACTTGGGTTGAGATGTAAGACCCACAACAAGAACTTTGTGCTCTAAAGGGGGGTGATTTTAACACCCCCAAATGATAAAGGGTATTGGCTAAATGATATGACTCATGTCAACAAGGTGCACATTCCTTTCGAGAGCCTACCAGATTAGAAATCCATAGTTAAGCATGCTTGGCCTGGAGTAGTGATCAGGATGGGTGACCTTATGGGAAGTTTCTCAGTGTGTGTGTGAGTGAGGAAAAAGCACACTGGAAAGGATATGTATTGTCATGTGGGGATAGTCATTAGCCAGACGACCTGTTTGGACACATGGGTGGGCCCTAGGGTGGGGACCACGTGTCTACGGGGCAACTACTGGTACCTGGTGGGATAGGACCAGATGGCCATGTGAAGGTGGGTGTCTGTGCTATCACCGGACCTGGTTGTCAAAGTTTAAATTTTTTAAATAATTAAATAATGATCTAAGTAAGAGGATCAAGAATAACAAGTCAAATATGTACAAAAAAAACAAAGTGGTTATTACCAGAAATGTAACTTTAATTTTAAATTGTTAATAAATGGGCAATATAAAGTAATAATAAAATCATATATGGTATGATATATAATAAAATGGATCTTTTTTTGATTTATAAAAAACTTATATTTATTATATAAGAGTTTTGGAAATGTATGAAGAAATTCAAGACTTAAGTTAAGGGTTATCTAGTCTCACTTTTATTTATGTGAGATATATTCTATATTCACCACTTATTATTCTTGTGTGGTGTATATAATGCCCTGGAGTAGTGATCAGGATGGGTGACCTTATGGGAAGTTTCTCAGGGAGTTTTTGAGTGAGGAAAAATCACACTAGAAAGGACATGTGTTGGAATGTGGGGACAGTCATTAGTCAGATGACCCATTCGGACACGTGTGTGGGCCCTAGGTTGGGGACCACGTGTCTGCAGGGAAACTGGTGGTACCTGGTGGGCCAGGAACAGACGGCCTTGTTAAGGTGGGTGTCTATGCTATCACTGGACCTAGTTGTCAAAGTTTACATTTTTAAATAAGTAAATAATGATCTAAGTAAGAGGATCAAGAATAACAAGTCAAATATGTACAAAAAAACAAATTGGTTATTACTAGAAATGTAATTTTAACGTTAAATTGTTAATAAATGGGTAATATAATGTAATAATAAAATTATATACAGTATGATATATAATAATATGGTTATTTTTTTGATTTATAAAAAACTTATATTAATTATATAGGTGTTTTGAATATGTATGAAGAAATTCAAGACATAAGTTAAGGGTTATCTAGTCTCACTTTTATTTCTGTGAGATATATGCTATATTCACCACTTATTCTTCTTGTGTGGTGTATATAATTCCCTATTATATGTTATATCATGAATTTCACTTATTTAATAATATTAAAATTTTAAATTGATGTTTTTATTTCATGGATCTCATGATTCAAAAGTTACTCAAGTGGTAAGGGGATATCTAGTCTCGCTTTTATTTCTGCAGGAATTATGCCTAATTCACCACCCATCTATTTGGTGTGGTTTATATAATTTCCAAGAATTTATTATATTATCATTATCCATATATTTATTTTTACTTACATATACATTTTATGATATCTATTTTATGGTGTTTTAAGGTTCAAAAGATACCAAATCGGTAAGGCAATTTTGTCTCAATTTTCCTTCTTTGAGACACATGTTTTCTTATGAACCTATATTCTTTTATGAGGTTCATATACTTACATTTTACATGTTATATAATGAATATAATTCCTTTAATTATATTTTAAGATTCATTTATTTTTATTCTTTCATGGTTATTAGGATTCAAATATGTCAAGGTGGTAAAAGTTTATTGCTACAATCTCATCATTTGTCGAGATTGTTTATGATTATACTTCTATTGATGAAATATTATGATCCATTTCACAATAATTCTCATTAATTTTATTATACTATATTTATTCATGTTTTATTCATTTCATGGTACCATTTTTTTACTCTTTGGTACTTAAGGTAATTAATAAAATGTTTTTGATAAAATATGACTCTATCCCTATCTTCGATCGAAAATCTAATTTATTAAAAAAACATGTTTCCTAAAAATGATTTCAAAAATAATTTTAAGTTATATTTTAAGATCATTTTCACATAAAATGATTTTAAATGTGTGTTATTTTTTAAAAAAATCAAAATGTTTTAAATATTCCTTTATAAGATTTCAAATATATTTTCAAATAAAATGTTTTTAAAATTTTTTAAAGCTTATTTAGAAGTTTTCATGGTTATTTTCAAAGATAATGATTTATGTTATTTAAAATATTGTTATATATGTTTTCAAAGAAATTTAAAAAAAAAATTTAAAAAATTTACGTTCAAGAATTGTTTTAAATTATTTTCAAATATTGTTTTATATGTTCTCAAAATGTTGTTTTCAAAGAAAATAATTTCAATTATTTCAAAGAATATTTTATATCTTTTAAATTTTATTTTCAAATAAAAAGGTTTTAAAAAATGTTTTATGTCCAATAAGTGTTTTAAATTATTTTCAAATATTTCTTTGTATGTTTTAAAATGGTTATTTTCAAATAAAATGTTATTCAAAGTGTTTTTTAAAGAAAAGATATTTTTGCCAGAAATGTTTTTAAAAGATCCCTAAAAATTATTTTCCATATAAGATGGCATCCATTGGTGTTACTTATGACTTATTGGGGATATGATCCACTTGTACCATTCATATTATTTCTATCAATTCTTTATGTTTTGAGGGAATTATTTTAATGAAATTAGTTTCACTTTTAGGGGTTAAACATTTATAAAACTCATTTCTCTTTCATATGTTATATTCTTATGAAACCAATTTCTATTTCATGGGTTATATGTTTATGTAACTAGTTTCTATTTCACTGGTTATATGCTTATGAAACCTATTTCTTTTTATTGATTTATATGCGTATGAAAATACTTTATCTTTATTTGGTGATATGCTTATGAACCTTACTTCTTTACATCATTTATGATTTGATTAAATATTTATGAAACTTGTCTCTCTTCCACAAGTTATGATATGATGATATGCTTAAGATACCCATTTAATTTCATGGGTTATGATATAATGAATTTCTATGATCTTATAGAACACATATGTATGATTTCATTATGTGGAAGGTGGGTCTTATATATCCTTTTCATATATTGGGTAAATATTTATATATCATGAGATAGAAAAGGCTAGAATAGGGAGTGAACTTGGTTTAATAAATTACTTTGTCTACTAAGATGGTCTTGGAAGTGATCCTTGACTATTAAGGTGGTCTTGGGAGTGAACCTTCACTACTAATATGGTCTTGGGAGTGAACCCTAACTACTAATATGGTTTGGTGAGTGAGCCCATTACACTATAAGGAAAGGTAGATGACTGGGGATGGTGGTGTGTCCCACCCAATAGGTAGTTCTCTATTAATTTTTGGAAATGAGCCTTGACTTATAGGGAATGATTTTATATGATTATGTGTCTACCAAAATTTCATGTCTTATTATTATGTTATGCTTTCATGGATTATTCTCTTGATTCCATTATGATTTATGTCTTATAAACTTCTAATCTTTATTCTTTGACTCATGTATAATATCTTTGATATGTAGGGTATAATCTTCAAATCTTACTCTCATGTTCTTATACCCTTATGCATATTTTATGTTTAGGGATTTTTATTAATTAACCTTATTGATAGTATGATCTCACCCTTTTGTATGTTTCATTTCCCTAGGTTATGAAGAAAGGTTTTAAGTAGAAGTACTAAAGGGGAAGATCATTTAAGGAGATGTTGAAGATATTTCATTAAATTAGAAGAATGTGTTCAAAGTTTCCAAAGACATTAAAATATTATGGTCCTCAGGAATTTAATTTTTTAATGGGCTAAATATTCATCTTAAATGATGTAATATTCATATATGTTATGCCCATGTTGCTATATTTATCTTTTTTTATGAGGTGTATATACGGATCCCTTGACATGATATGTCATGAATCACAATATTCTCAAGATATTATAATTTTCAATTAATATTAGTCTTTAATAAATATTATGATTCAAATGCTTCAAAGTAGTATGGGACACTTTGGAATGTTTAAAGAGTATTTTCCTCCTGAATATTTTTAATGACCCATTAAGGGAACTTATATTCATCAACTTCATAAACCCTTTTTGTTACGTATACTCCATTGGGGATATTTTATATTAATACCATCATAATTATTTCTTCGGATTCCTTATGATTGTTATGTAAACCATTTTTTTCATGGGTTATTCATGTTTCAAATATATTGTTATTGAATCCATTTCTTTTCCATGTGATAATCGTGTTTTAAAGAGATTGTTATTGAGCCCGTTTTTTTCATGGGTTACTCATGTTTCAAAGAGATTGTTATTTATCCCATTTATTTTCCATGGGATAATCATGTATCAAAGATATTGTTATTGAACCCATTTCTTTTACATGGGATAATAATGTTCTAAATAGATTTTTATTGAACCCATTTATTTTCCATGGGTTAATAATGTTTTAATGAGATTGTTTTGGAACCCATTTCTTTTCCTTGGGTTAATCTTATTCTAAAGATATTATTATGGAACCCATTTCTTTTCTATGGGTTAATCTTATTTCAAAGAGATTATTATTGAACCCATTTATTTTACATGGTTTAAACATGTTCTAAATATATTGTTATGGAAAAAATTTCTTTTACATGGGTTAATCATGTTTCAAAGAAATTTTTTTAACTTGTTTCTTTTCCATGTGTTAATCGTGTTTCAAATATATTATTATTGAACCCATTTATTTTCCATGGATTAATCAAGGTTCAAAGTGATTATTCTGGATCCCATTTATTTTCCACAGGTTAATAAAGTTATGAAAGGGATAATGGTTTTTGTTGTGAGTTTTGATGAAATTTACCCTTTTATGTGTTATGGTACTTGGAAAATTGATGGGTGGTTACATGATAAACCAATGAAGGATGGTTCTATGATAAACCAATGATGGGTGGTTTAATGATAGACCAAATATGGGTGGTTCTATTATATCCATACAATGAATTGGGAATGGAAGTAATCCATATGTTTATTTCATTTGTAAGAGGGACATGTATGGAAGTAAACTTCATGGTTATTCCATTTATAAGAATGAAAAGTATAACTGTTTCCTAAGATACCTTTATGTGTTATCTATGATTTATATGGGTTTAAAATGTTTCTAATGATTGAGATTGATATCATGTGGCTCATGATTGTATATTTTGATGACTCTTTCCTTTTCCATGCTATCACATTTGATGATCCAGGTGTTGATGGGTCTGAGTTATTTTATGATTTGCTCATGTACATTGATTATGTCATAATACCCTTATGCACTCTTTTTCTCATTGATGAAATTAAATTGTTAATGTTTATGTTTTCCCTTATTGAGTATTTTATGTCACCCTTTTTATGTTTCCATTTCCATAGTTTTTAAATAATGATTTTGATTGATTTATGTCTATAAATTATTTCCCAAGGATAATGTCGATGACCTACTATAAAATAAGAAAAAAAATGGGTATAACAGAAGATGATGTTCAACATTATAAACTGGTTGTTTATGAGTCTAAGTTGATATGAGTAGAATATGTATGAGTGTGGTATAATTATATAAAACTATACACCTAAAAGTTCCTCCAGAATGTAAGTTATCCATGTTATCGTTTCATGTTTTGAGGTTTAGATAAAAAATATTGGGCCACAATTATCGGCATCAAATCCATAAATGTAAAGTTATGGATTTCAACACAGGATCCATGAGTGTGAGTTTTGGGATGTTATAATAGTGTTGTAAAAAATATTTTTGACTAAATTATGGCTACTTCTTGTGGTGGTTATGTGATGTAGTTTTTTTCATTTTTTGAACAAAGAAAAAAAATAAACATTTTCACTATAACCTAGTAAATTCTTATTTATAGGAAAATATGTAATTATCTATGAAAAAATAGTCCATGATATAAATATTTCATTAAATATTGATTATAAATCTATTACACCTTTATATAAAAACTCATTAACCTCATTTATTATCAGTTGAAAGAAATTATAAATTTTGTAAACAACTCCTTTTGGATTATCAATAAGAGTGGAATGTTTAAAAACTGGTTGTTTCATATATACCCAATAGGGAATGTTGTATTGAATAGACCCCATAGGCTAAAAACTATAGGTTTTACTAACTATAGACCAGAATGTGTAAAAAACATTTTTTTCAAATCTATTCAGATATTATAACATTCTAGTTCGGTATGGTTTTGTTCTCAGTCGGAATATAAAAACCTTTCTTTTCACTACCTCTGAATGTGTGAATGCTATGAGGATAAATTCTAAGGATGGCCACTTGGCATTAAAGATTGATATTTCTAAAGATTATGACCCTAGTATATGGAATTTTTTTTTATCCTCAACATGCATGGTTTCTCACAAAAATTTATGTATCTCATTAGTTCTATCCTCACAAGTTCCAGGACATCCATTCTTTTAAATAGATCCTATAAGGGATTTTTTCAGATTTCAAGAGGGGTCAGGCAGGGTGACCCTCTCTTTGGGATGCTTTTTTCTATTGTAGAGGACTACTTAAGTTGGTGTCTCACTAACCTTTCTAAATTTGGGTGGTATTAGAGGGTTAATATTAGGTGGGACTTGTGTACTTCATCCCAATTATTTTATGTTGATGACATCTTGATCTTTGGAAGATCGAAAAAGGAACCATTTCTTATATTAAAGGTATTTTCTCACAGTATGAAGAGGTTGTAGGTCATGCCATTAGTTGGGGAAATTCATCTGTTATATTTGGGGAAGGAGTTTTTATATCAAGGAAAAAAAGAATATCTCTAAATCTTGGTGTTAAAAATGGATATTTCCCCTTTACTTACCTTGGTGTGCCATTATTTTAGGGTAGAGTTAAAAGGTGCCACTTGTAAAACATTGCCTTAAAAATTAAAAATCAATTGGAAAACTGGAAAGGGAATAATATGTCTCAGGCAGGGAGAATCTTTTTTGTCAATTCTGTGATCACTTTAAGGTTTTTTTACTCTTTATCCTTGTATAGATGGCCTATAACTATTATTAAGGAATTGCGTGGAAAATTAGAAACTTCATGTGGATTGGTTTAATTCATGAAAAGAATCTTGTCAGAGTTACTTGGAAAGACTATATCAAACCAATCCAAATGGGTGGATTTGGAATCAAAGACATCAAATTGTTCGGTGATACTTTAATCAAAAATTTCACATAGAAACTGATTTCAAATTCTGATTCCTCTCTAGACTTTCCCATTACCAGATTTGTTGGGAAGATTTAGAATGGTCATGCCAATTACATAAGATCCTATATTTGGACTGCCTTAAATTTGGCCTACCTTGAACATATGACATGATCAAAATGGGTTGTGTGTAAATATTCCTCTTTGAAGTGTGGGACCACCCTTGGTTATCTCGACCTATCTTTGAGGATTGTGTCATCCCACCATCTCTAAAATCCACAACTATTGCAGAATTATATAACAACCCAGATCTTCATGGAATGTTTCCTAGTCATGTATTCATGGAATCTTCAAGTTACTGATTTATTGACTATGATGTTCTAGTTTGGATGCCCTATATAAATAGCATATTTACTACAAAGGAATGCTACAAACTCCTTTGTGGGGACTCACTAAATCCTCCACCTTGGGTTACAGGCTCCCACAGGCCTTTTATTCCTCCATCCAAAACATTACATATCTGGATATATGTGAGGGAAGACTCCCAATGCAGGTCATGTTATATCAGGTTGGCCTTCATCTAGTCATGGTCTTCCCATTCTACTTGGAAGCTGATGAAACTCTTTCTCATCTGTTTGTTTTATGTAAGTTTTTATGTAGGATATGGGCATTTGTGAAGGAGACCTTCTATTGTTTCCTATCCATTTGGTATTTTTTAGTCTGTATGCAAGGTCGACTATAGTGAGAAGGTCTATTCCCTTTTACTGACAGTGGTGGCCAGTTTTATTGATTACATTTGGAAGTCCAAAAAATCCATTCTCTTTAAAAGCATAAATCCATCGTTATATACTATTGTACTATCTATACATCATGATATCTGAATTGTTACTAACATTCAGATGAGGTTAATGAGGAATGATTTTTCCGATCTTGTTCTGTTGAGGTCTCTTAGTGTTAATGGTAGGATGAAAAAACCACTGGTGATGAAATATGTTTGATGGATTTCATCTATTCCACAGTAACTAAATGTCAATATTGATGGAGCTACTTCTGGTGCCCCAGGTCCCTCTAGTTGTGTTGGTGTTTTTTGTACCTATTGGGGATTTGTTAAATAATGTTTCTTCCACTTCATTGACAATGGATTCTCTATTTAAGTGAAGCTTTGGGATATAATAAAAGTGATCAGGAATTTTGTCCAGTTTGGTTGGCATGAATTATGGATAGAGTCGGACTTGTGTGTTGCAATTCAAATTTTGAAATATCTCTCACAGAATGTTCCATGGAAGATGTTAGCAGTCCATACTGATTGACTTTGGCTTATTGATTTGATTTCCCTTGTGGTTACACATGCTTATCATGAAGCCAGTCAGGTTGCAGATTCCATTTCAAAGAGAGAAATATTTGAGGTCAGCTCGAACTGGTCTTTTGTGTTACATAAATTTTTTAATAATCTTAGTCATGTGGATTCCTATGGTGAGTTATACACTTGTCTTTATAGAGTGACTATGTGATGTCTTGCTTTTTACTAAATTTTATTTTTATTATACTTTACTAGGAGCAGGTTCACCTGACTCCTAATCTTCTTGGTAAAAATTCTAGTGAATATTTTTAGGGTATCTTATGAAACACTTTCCATGAAAAATAGTTTGTTAACTATGGTAAATTGTTTTCCTGGATTTAATTGATGTTTTATATATAATATTTCATTATTTTAGATTACTTAAATAATATTTTCAACGTCAGTTTTTTTGGAAAGTGACACAATTATTTTACATATATTTAGTTTCATGGTTTATAACCTTATATTGATGAATTTAATGAAATTAAATTACTCCATTATTCTTTCAACTGAAAGATTTGTAAGAAATACATGAATTCAGGAGGAAATTATCATTTTAAGATAAAAAAATTATTGGGAGATGAATCCATTATCTCATATGTGAAACCTATGTTCATGATAAAATGAGGACTACCTTCTCTAAAAACCCCCAATACATTTTAAATGATGTATTTATCCACAAATTAAATGTATTATAATTTAATATTTTCATGATAAATAGTAGCTTAATAATAAAAAATTATCTATGGAATACTTGAGTATGTTTATCCTCATGAATTTCAAAAAACATAAAGTCTTCCTAATATGCACTTGAGTGAGAATTACTATCACAATTTCCATCAATATCAAATTTAAAAAAATTGAGAGTCACCCATTTTCTTATTCAATGAAACATATTATCCTCCGTTTTGAAAAATCACATTACACTTCATTAAGGATTTGATTTTACTATGCATCGGATGTTTATGATATGTTGTATGTAGTTTTATTATCCAGGTGGTATGTTCTGATAAACTAAACAGATTTATAGATCTAACAGAACATATAAGGTGCATTATAATATCACTTGGGAGATAAAAAAGTCATATGATAGAAGAAGAGCAACATTTTTTGGATGATTGAGTATAGTTTCAAATGATATTACAATTGAATCTGAAAAACTCAGAATATATCCATTGGAGTTTGTTAGATAACCTAAGGCACAAGGGGGGAATGGTAAAATAATATAAAATGATCATGAAACTTCTCAGAGAGCATGAGATCATGTCAATAATAGAAATAACTTTTTTCATGGGTATAATTTCATTATATTGTGTTTTTTAGTTAGTTTTTATAAATTTATCTTTCTAGCGAGGATTTTATTATAAACCTCAAAAAAATTTACATTATATTCATAGTTTTTATGATCCTTCATGATCAAGGAACTTATAAGTGTTGAAGACAGTTTATCTAATCTGATTAATCAAGGTATTCTGAGGACATGATGAAAGATCTCTTTCAATAAGGTTAACATCAATGAATCTCATGGTGATTGAGATTTATTATGTCTAATTAGTTTGATTGAGGACTTGTAAGGATAGGAATACACTTACTATCTGATGGATTTTTCAATCAAGAAACTTCTAGTTGTGGAAGTCGAATACTTAGAATTGGGTATACATATCCTTCTACCACTTTTGGTAAAAGCAGAGGATTCCTTTTAATTTGAATTAGATTGGTAATTAATATACTTTAAAGGAGTTTAATGATTTTCATCCTTGAATAGGTCTATTTTTTCTACAATTATAACTTTTTATAATTGATTTACTTTGATTTTAATTGATTAAAAAGTTTAATTATTTTTCTATATTCTCTATTGTGTAATTATCTTTATCAAACATTGTATAAATTCCATTTTTTCATTTTTTATTGTTCTAGTATTACTTAAGTAATTTATACTCTAATAATTTTGTATTCATCATAAATTATATTTTCTAACTAACTTAACACTTTGAGTGGGATGAAAATCACTAACCATAATTTTGACTACAATTAATCCCTCTCTTGAATTCCATATCGTATATATTTTTGGACAATAGTTAGTATCAGATCCTAAATCTAATTTTATTTTTCTATTAAATCTAGAATCATTGTTTGATCTAGTCCATTAGCTTTCTATATTGACTATTTTTTAATTGAAACATGTATTAGTTTGTATAAAATAATTATTTTAAAAGGAAAGACCTTTTTATATTGATATAGTAGGACTTCTAATCAAAACCTTATTGAATTTAAATCTAATATTACCACCAATTATCCATGGCATGCATTATGAATATTTCTAAGATAGGATGAATAATTATCTAATCAAGACAAGTTTTGATCATTTTTTTAGAATGACTAAAATTTACATAATTATAGAGAAACATTTATTTCTTTGTCTAATGATGAAAAGATGGAGTATCAAGAAAACTCTAAAAATGAAACATATTTCTTTGCCTGATGAAGTAAAATATCAACTGTCAAATTTCATCATATGGAAAAATTAATAAAATATATAAAAAGTTAGAGATTACTCACCATATAATTTTAAAATTTTATTAGATATGAATACCTATAATGAGAGATATTTATTAGGCCTTTGGTTTTATACTTAGAGAATAATTGTTTTAAATGCATCAATACACTATGAAAGTTATTAACAGAATTTAGTTATTGGTGGGATATAAATTACTGGAGAACATATTTTGGGAACATTTAGTAATATTTTACTTATGTAATAGAAGTCTAAGAGGACGGAAATACAAAACATTAATAATTTTATAAATCTTATTAATGATGATCAAATTATATCTATAATGAAATATGAGAATTTGTTGAAGAGATATACTGAGAATGAGAAAAGAAAGAATAGAGTAGAATTCATTTCAACTTCCAATATTTAACTTTCGGGGCCCAAACACATAATTATTGTATCATAAATAAATATCAAAATCAATTGGATGATAGAAATATGGATTATAGTGAAGTATATTTCTCTAATATTATGAGGATAACAAATAATATTGGTGGAAATAAGATCTTTGAATATGACTATCATAAGATAGAAAAGATAAAAAAATTAAAATGAAATATCATTATTGAGTTTAATGAAACTAAAAATAAACTTGATGGTATTTTCCCTAAAAAAATATCTTTAAATATATTTTAATATATTAATCATATTTTAAGTATTTTCAATGAAAAATGATCATAATTTTCAATTATTTTTTCAACTATCTCCTAACATTTAAAATATCCTCGAGAAAGGGGGAATGAAATTATCGATTATAAAACTATGCTAAATCTTTCATGTTAGAACTTTAAATTATTTGGAAATTTCATTAAATTGAGTTTATCAAATTTAATATGATTTTTTTTAATCACATCAAATGGAATTTACTCTTTTAATTGAGTTTAATGAAAGACAACTTTTTTAAGGTACAATTTATATCAGTATTTTTTCTTACATATTTATTAATTTATAATAATATGAATGACTCCTAAGAAAGGTATATATTTTTTCTATAGTTTGACAAAAAAGTATATTTTTTTAGAATATGATTTATTTGTTTTTTTACATTCTTCATAACAATATTAATCAAAAAATGATCATCCATGGGTGTCATATGAAAACTTCTTAAAGAATCACCCTTTTTTATCTTTTTGTACATTAATTTTCCTAATCTACTCTCTTTATTTCTATTAATAATAATAGAATGAGAATGTTTTATTTCTATATATTATTTTATTAAAGAGGAGATATACACTCCAAAATTTATGGAAATTTCAAAAAAAAAATTGGTTACACTTATGTATTCATTTTACATAAAATGAAAAAAAACAAGAAACTGTTTCATTTTCATTATCATATTAATTAGCATTCATTCTATTCATGGTTCATGATAATATTTTTATATTAATTTATCTGATCATTGTGATCTAGGGATTATGAGGATATGAATGTGGATATCATCATATGGGTTGTTCAGTTGAGTAACTTCTAGGTACGGAAGGTGTATACATAATATTTGGTCTATATTCACTCTTAATACTTTATATAAAATTAAATTACTCTTATGAATTTAAATTATATTGGTAATTAATATTTTTTTTGAAATATAAGTATTTTCATTATTAAATATGTGCTTTATTTCTATAATTAGCTCTTTTTCTAATCTATTCACTTTTATTTTCTCATGTTAAGTAGTTTTATTATATTTCCCTATTTTTCACTACATTATTATCACTATCAAACATTATATAAATTAAATTTATTTAATTATATATTTTTTTAGTACAAATTCAGTACTATATGTTGTAATAAATTTTCTATTGATCAAAAATTATATTGTTTGGACAACATAACAGTTTGAATAGGAAAAAATTGTGAGTCATGTTTTACACTACAATTCACCCCCTCTATTTCTATTTCATATCACTTATCCTCTAGAAAAACACCATGTATCATGTCACTGAGAATTTCAATCATCATATCTACTATAATCATATCAGTATCTATTTAAAAAAATTCTACATTGTAATAGGAAAAATAATATTCCCAATTATGAGTCCAGTTTTTAACATTATTTAAAAAAATGGGTAAATGTATTCCCCCACAACATCTCATCTAAAATAATATTTTTTTCCTTTTTTATATGGAAAACTATTGGGTAAAATCCCAATCCATATTCGTTTCTAAAATGAATGGTGGCTAGAAAAATATCTTGGATGGGCTACTCCTCCTATAACCAACTAGTTGTAGGATGAAACCTATAATAAGACAACTTAGGTTAAGACATAATGTCACCTAACTTGGCCTTCCATAAGGCCAAAAGAATGTTCTAAAATTCTAGGGGATAGTGATAATCACTTGGGTTTCAAGAAAATAAAAATGGAAATGATTCGCCATTCATCTAATATATGATCAAATAGAAACAATCAGAGTATCACAGTAGATATCCATAACACATTATATATAATTAAACCAAGCCATAAAGGTAACATCAAATAACTCGATAACAAGGTTTATATGAAAAAACTGAAATACCAACAACATGGAATCTAAAGAAACCCATTGTTCCATCTCTATGTGACAATATGTCACCATCATCCCAACCCACAATAAGGAAAAATGATCTATGAGATTCATCCTCTATATAATGCTCTTCCCTTTCATTGTATCATTAAAAACCATGTTTGTATCCTCTCAAAGTATTTGGTTGGGTATGAGGAAAATGGTACGAGTATGATACCAAAATGAATTTATATAATTCAAATCCTTATACATCTATTAGTTATTGAATAAAACATATTTCAAAAACATTCCAAAATAAAATATTTAATTTCATATAAAATCATCATTCGGTTTTCTCTTCAAAAACATGTCACATTTTAGTAAGGAAAACAATATGAGATAACATTTATATATGAGGCACAAGTAGATAAATAATACATACCTTAATACTTAATTAACTATATCAAGTGGGTAAATTAGCTTATAAAATAAACATGTGTGTAATGTATCCACAAAGAATCAAAGGGAAATCCATGACATGAGGGTGTACAAAACTCACACACAGAAAAGAACACTATCTAACATAATTGTATCCTAAAGTTAGGGAACCTCAACCACCCCCCCCCCCCCCCCAATCCTTACAAGGCTACCCACTATCAACCATAGAATCACAGTCACTTACCCAAGTGATATCTTACTCTAATGAAATTCATAAATGATTTCTTTTCCCCTACACCCAGAGGTCTATGAATGTGCTATATATTATCATTACGTTTCAATAAAACTCAGACCACATTTCATAAAATATATTTTATAATGATTATGCACTACTTCCATTCCTAAAAAACTATTTCCATTTCAAAACCATCCTTGAGGCATTATATCAAACACATGGTGTTCATAAAATATTGTTTTCAAATAAAACCCATTTTCAAAACAAATTACATTACCACTAAATATCAATGAAATAAACCAGGAATATCAAGCATTCATTTTTAAAAATCCAATTAAAATGATAAAATCATAAGAAAATAATCATATCATGGGATAGACTATAGGATAGAGACACCAACCTCACCAATAGAGGAAATGTAAAAACCTTCAAATTCAGCGATGGAAGACAAAGAGATCTGGTCCTTAAGAGCCTAGATCTAAAAAGAGAAATCCCATGAAGAATGGAGTCATGCTAAACAACTACTTGATGAATGATAAATGACTAAAACTCCTTCCTAAAACATAATTAATCAGAAATATTATCTAAAGGATGGGTAAAAATTGATTTATTAAAGTGGAATAGAGTTAAAAGATACATTAAAACTCCTCATTAATTTTTCACATGAATGGAGTAAATTCCCCTAAAACATCAGGAGGATGTTCTAGTATTTTAAAATTCTAAAAAAACTATCACCATGGCAGGTGGAATCTTACTTATCCATGGAATATTCACTAAGTAGATAGACTATAGGTATCATATATTACATTGTGTAGAAACCTAATATGTTTTGAACTCACTAATACCTCCACCATATCATGGTGAGGTCCCTCTAGTCATACTCGACAGAAATAATCCTAACTTGTTCCACCCAATTCCATGCCCAACCACTAGAAATTTTGGCCACACCTATTCCACATAGGAGACTCACAGGAACACTACATCCTCCACTATGGTCATGGTCCTACCCATATTTCACCAAAAAGTCAAAAAATTATTTTTATGGAACCATGAACCTCAACACTTATTACACCAAAAATAAAATGGAAGATTAGGCTTCATACAAGATTCCATATACCAAGGTGTACCAATTATCCTCGTCACAAAATCATTCTACCCCTAGAAAATTTTTGGATAATTAAAATAAAAAGAGACAAGGCCATTGATGAATCATAAAGGCCTCATGCTCCCATGTCTTATAATTGTCCTTAAAAAATTGGCATCTCACTCAAACTGATGGGATTATATTTCCATGCATCACCTTATCCTATCGTTCAACTATCTAAATAGTCCTTTTAGTCACTGAGGTTTCAGGTTTAATTTCATCATCCTCTCACTCAATCAAGTGGTACAGATCTATTTGACACCTATTCAGTTAAGAAAAATAGAACTTGTCAAGGATAGAATTCAAATGAGTAGGTAAGTATAATCAATAATCTACCTTCTAATTCCCTCTATAATATCAAAAAGACTGACATAACAAGGTGTTAACTTACCCTACCTCCCCAAACATTTATGTCCCAACCAAGGTGAAACTATAAGGAAAACCATATCATATACCTCAAATTACAATGTATGATAATCCCAATTAACATATGATTTTTGGAGACTATGAGCTATCACTGACCTACTCCTAATCAGTTTCACAATATATATTAACTCATAAATAATTCTTAGACCAACCAAAAACCATTCTTCATTATCTTCCCAACAAATAGATGATCTCCAAGGCCTCCCATGCAACACCTCATACAGAACCATCCTAATCAAATCCTGAAAATGTTATTATAGGAAAACTCCACTAAGGGAAAATGTTTCTCCCATGATCCACTAATGTGAGGCATAAATTATAGAAGCCTGTATTTAATAATCCACATGTCTCTATCAGTTTGACCATCCATTTGTGGATTATATTCCATCCTCAAATTCAATTGAGAACTCATCTCCTCATTAAATCCACTCTAAACCAGGATGTGTAGCAAGGTTCCCTATACAAAACGATACCTTATGAAACACTATGGTGTTCACAAATCTCATTCACATAAAATTTCTCAATATAATCTAGATTTATTGAATCCTTAATTGGTAGAAAGTGCACAGATTCCTTGGTTTTATCAATAATAACCCATAATGTATCTTTACCACTAGGATTTTGAGGTATCATATTCCTGAATCCCATGGATATCTCACCCTATTTTCATACTAGAATGGGTAAAGGTTATAGAAAACTAATATTAATTTTATATTTCACATCAAGTTTCTAATATGTAAGGTATCAAGACACAAAATTCACAATCAATCATCTCATTTCTATTCATTAATAGTGAAGACTCGGGTCATGATACATCTTGGTAGCTCCAGGGTGTACAGACTAATTTCATCAGTTTCTAATATCCATAAATTCCTATTTTAGGTATATTGGAACAAACATCATGAATAAAAAGTGAAAAACCCCATAGGGAGGATGAAACCACTCATCTAAGTTCTCCCTACTATAAATAATCCTACTAAATTGATAAAACTCCACATCTACATCCAGTCCAAATCGAATATAATCATTCGTAGATTATTTGAAATATGTACAAGCTAGGAATACCTTTCTATCAGATCTCCTTCCATCCAAAAACATCTCAATAATCAATCCCATAAGTCACCACTCTTTTACTGATTCCTTCAATGTATGAGTTGTAAATTTTCAAGTCAAAGTGCCTATGTCCGCCTTTCCTTTAATGAGGGTGTAAGCAATTTTAAAATAAAAGGACTGAAGGTACTCCACCCGATGTCTCTATCTTAAGTTTATATCTCAATGAGTATATATATTCCTTAGAATATTATGGTCTACATATATTATAAACTACTCTTCTATGAGGTAGTTGGGCCAATTCTTAAGAGTGTGCAGTATTGTCTTTGACTCATGATCATTAATGGGGTAGTTCTTCTCATGAGTGTGCAATCGATAAGAGATATAATCTATAATGTAACAACCTAAGAAATGGTATAATAAATAATTTTCATTTTAATTAATATTTTTTAAAAATATTTTTATATTCATTATAAAACATATTAATTAATTTTAAAATCAAAAAGGGAAATAGTTTAAATTAAACACTTTCCTTATAAGCCTTTGTTTAAAAGTTTAATTTATAAATTATAGAATTTGAAATTCAAAAAATGAATTTTATTTTTGTAACCGTCATATAAAAAGTATCATAGAGTAAATTTTTTATATTTTTCAGAAAATATTGTTTTTCAGGGAATAGTGAAAAATACCGATTTTTGTAGAACTGTCATTTCTTTTCAGAAAATTAAGTAATTTTAAAGAATCATTATGATTTGAATTTAGTTTTAATTAAAATAATTATTATTTTTAATTTATATTTAACCCAATTAATTAAATTTGTATCATATTTATACTAAATTTTAGTATAAGTTTATTTTTAGGCTTAAAAATACATTTTTCTAACAATTGTTTAAAAGTGCATAATTTTTTTCCATTTTAATTAATTAAAAAATCCCTAATTATGAATTAATAAAACAAAATTTTTTATATATATATATATATTCATATATTGATTATTACTAGTCATATATTTAATATAAAATCATCTTATACTTGAAAAATACGTTTCTTGAAAACCTGATTTTTCATTACATCTACTGATTTTATATTAAATTAAATTCTGCCAATTCTAGGATATGAATTTGATGAAATAGATTCCATATTTGGAATAAAAATAATTTATATTTTATAATAAGGTAAATTTTATTTTTTTCATAATTAATATTGAAAACAGGGGAAAAAAATATTTTACAGCAGTTAAGCTGAAAACGGGCTTATCCGGGGTTAAACTCAAAAAAATAAGGGTTAAAATAACCGAAGAACTTTTATAAATTATATATTATCACTGTATTTGACCTTATATAATATAATTTTTAATAATTGTCCATTTTGGAGCCTCTTTTTATGTGATAAATTTTGGTATAACTTTATTATTTTCAAAAATTCGAAGTGTGTCCTCTCCCCCACTTATAAAAGGCCACCCACTCCCACCCACCCCCCCCCCCCCGCCTATTCATACCCATCCCTTAAAATATATTTTTTTCATCCAATATATTCCCATATATATTCCTTACTTCAATCCACATACCCTATAACCCTTTGTTTGGTCAAAAATTCAATCTACGAAGGCTTTTGGTATAATCCTAAAGAGGTTATTTGAATAAGAGGTATTGTTCTTAATTGAGAATTTTTTTGTTTCTTATTCTAAACCCTTAAAATATTCTTAAACCATAATAATACAATAACACAATTATCTCCCATGTATTTATATTTTATTATTCTAATTTCATAATCTAAATCTATCTTCTCTTTGATCAAATAGGAAATAAAACCATCATTCATGTGTACGGCGAACTACCACCTCACGAACCAATATAATTTTTTTTCCTTAATCACATATCATAGATATTTATAATAATAGAATTAATTTTTATATATGATACTCATGAAATATTTATCATATTTAAAATATAATATATTATTTACTTTTTACCTTTCCATTCACTAAAAAATGATAACGTCATTTGTGCGTAATTGCAGACAACCATCTCCATAAGCGAAGTGATTCCTTTTTCATCACATCATCACTTGAATGATATATATAAGTATATTTAAAGAAAAAATATGGTATTAATGATAGTATTATCATTACTTACAGATAAAATATTACTTACATTCTTTCCCAAAAGATCTTTTAAAATAGAAATGTTACTCATGCATATGTATGACCTACCGTCTACATGATCATAACGTAGTTCATTTTTCATAATTTCCTTTCATGATTGGTTTTAAAAGTAAAATTTATTAATAAAATGATAATTTTTCATGATTATTATTCTGGATATGATATAATAATGACCTATTTGACCAAATTCAACCTACCTAATTCATTTTATATATATAATTTGAATGCCTTCAAAACTTCTAAAGTGAACTTAAATGATTAACTAATTGTGTATAGCATAGTAAGAGATAAAATAAAATTAACAATAAACATATAAAATATTATTTATAAAATATATAATTAACATAATTTTATTATTCAAAAAGATAAATAAAACATGTGACAAGTCTTCCTCAAGTTAAGAGACTCTCTTTTAAAAAATATTCTTTTAAAGATTTAATTTTCAAAAAATTTCCTTCGTGTCCATATTTCCAAAATTATTTTATGGATTTTTTTATATGGATATAAAAGATTCATAAAAAATTATGTATCTTTTGACATTATTTCAAAGGGTTTTAAAATGGTATTTTTTTCATGTAATGTTTGAGTTTCTTTACAAAGGATATAAGGAAGGTTCAATTTTAACATTTATGGTGATGATGACTTTTACCACCACCAAAACCATTATTTAAATTTTGGATTACTTTACAATATATCATGTTCTATTCAAATAAAAAACCAAATTTTCCTTTTTTAGGTATTTTTGTATTTAAAATAGGTATTTTGATATCTCAAAGAGTTTTGAATATGGTTTTAAAAAAGTTTTTCAAGGGTTTATGATTAAAAGTTGCACGATTAAAATTTTTTATTCATGTTCTGGTCATTGAAAATTATTTATATGATGGTTTGAGACCTATTATATCTCATGGATGATCCCAATATAGGTTATATGATGGGTGCACCCAAATAGCATTGGGTGAGCCTATTATAGATTATACAATTGGTGCACCTAGATTGTGCCCCAATATATTTAGTAATGACTATTTTCTTTATAAAATTATATTTTAAGTTTAATATATCGTTATTCTAATTTTTAAGGGTTATATAAGTGTTCTTTAAGGGTTCTATGAAGATGATGTTATGTGGAACCTATGTGAATTTTATATGTTTTTTAATGAGCTTTCGTTGAAATATTATGTTTTCAAAATGTAATATAAATGATATTTTTAAAATAAATATGATGCCCTTTATAGGTAAAAATTTATGTTTTTAAGAAACTTATTTGCATGGGTTTTCATGTTTTTAACTAGATAAACGATTTTCTTTCTTTTTATGTCCCTTATAGAGATTTTTGTTCTTATCCAATATTTTAAAATGTTTTCCAAAGGGTTTAAGAATGGGTAATGGAAAGGAAGAATTCAAGTATAAAGTTGGGAATATTTTTCATGAAAAGAAAATATGCCTTATTTTAAAAAAATTATATTATGGGAAATTTTGATACTAATAAAAAGTTTCCACCTTGTAATATATGGTTTTGTTATATATGATTTATAAACTAATTATCTAAAAATCTAAACCTCCAAATAACTTTAAATGTATGAGAATGAACTCTTAACTTAAAAAGCAAGATTATGTAATGTTTATGGTTGGGTCCTTATATTTGGTATCAAAATAAAAGTTTTAGATAAATTTAAGGATTATGATAATGATAATAAAATACCTTTAAAATATTTTACCTAATGGTTAAGTTTAGATGATATAGCATTTAAATATTATTTTGTTATTTTATCTCCACATTTTTTGTTTGGAAATTTTTTACATAGAGGAAACAAATATGCTATAGTAGTAAGGAACAAAGAAGAAAATATCCTTCAAAATAAGAAATGTAGAATTGTTGGAATTGTAACTGAGTAGTTTTTTGTTTTTACGGCTCAGTGGATGAAAGCTATAAATGGTGGTGGTACCCATACTAGAGAGGAACCCGATCTACCATGAAGGAAAATGTCTATAATGGAGCATTTTATGAGACAAAATCCTCTATAATTCATTGGATATTCAAAACCAATGGTATTTTAAGGGTACATAAATTCTTTAAAAATACATATTTGAATTCATGGAGAATTTATAACATCAAAAGTTAAACCTTTATTTTTATCATTTTGATGGTGAAAATGGTTGATGAGGATCATTGGTTAAGAATACTCGAGAGAGGGATGATCTTGATGACATGGAATGGGATGAATTTAATAATATTTTACCAATGAAATATTTATCTAGGGTTGTTCATATCAGGATGGAGAAACAATTCTTGGAATTGAGGAAAAAATATAAAGATTATATAGTTGTGTATGAATCTAATTTTATAATAATGGTAATTTATGTACCATATTTTGTTTGGGACATTTATTGTAAAATTAATATATTTTTCTGAGTATTTTAACAAATTTTATGAATATATTTTGCCACATGAGTGTTTAAAATCAATGAGAAATATTTTCATTGTGTTGAGAAATTTGAGATGGAGTTTGATGACACTTATATTCCTTGAGATGATAAGAGTAAGAGAAGGTTTGGGTAGCATAAAATGGGGATGAATCCATTAAATAAATATGGATGTAAGAAAATCAAGCTCATATCTTATGATAAGTGTTGTATAAGGAATCTTTTGGAATGTTTTATAAAATTGGGAAAGTGTTACTGATGTGGAATGTTTGGAAATATGGCTCGTGACTGCAAGGAAAATTAGTATATGAATTATGAAAATATAATGATAAGATGCGTCAATTTTAATGAGTTGGGGAATTATGATAATGTGTGTTTGAATTTAGTTTTATAGGATAAAAACCATCATGATCATAGATATAAAGTTGTGGAAAAATAATTTTCCACTACTATAGTTGATTTTGGACCATCAAATTAAGTGGTGATGGGTACGTTACTTGTTTATTCAAATTATGCTACAGTTATATTTGACTCTAGGCCTTTGAATTATTTCATTTTTGAGAAATTTTCAATAAAAATGGGAATTTAACCACATAAAAATTAAATATAACTTTTAGTGAATTATCTTAGTTGAATTATTAAAGCAAACAAGATTTATAGGAATATTCTTTTTATTATTAGTGGGATAGTATTTCCTCCGAATCTTGTTGAAATACCCATAAAAAAGTTTGATATTGTTTTATATATGGATTAGATTTATGTTTATTGTGTTTAGATAGATTATAGAGATAAGGAATTTTTATTCAATGATTTTATACCTCTAATAACTTACCAAGAAGATAATAAATTGATTAGATATGGAAGTAAAATTTACCTAGATTATATTTTTGAAAAGAAATAAACTATTCAAATTAGTGATGTTGTAGTAGTGAATGAATATATGGATGTTTTCCAGATGATTTAATTGGTGTTATTTCTAATTGGGAGGTTGAGTTTACTATTAACATAGTACCTAATTCTAATCCTATTCCAAGACCCCCATAATGAATGGCTCAAGTAGAAATTTTATAATTGAAAAATAAATTGCATCAGTTTCTAGATAAAGATTTAATTTGACCTAGCACATCACCATGGGGTTCTACTATATTTTTTATTAAAAAGAAAGATGGTTCCATGAGGATTTTCATTACATATAGATCTTTGAATTACAAAATTGTTATGAAAAAATAACATCTTCCTTATATCTATGATTTGTTTGAGAAACTCTAAGGAGAATAATATTTTTCAAAGATTTATCATAGGATTGGGTACCATCAGTTGAAGGTGAAAGAGGTAGATATTCTGAAGATCGTATTTTGGACTAGATATGGGCATTATAATTTTGTAATTATTCCCTTTAGATTTACTAATTCACTTTCTGAGTTTATGGGCCATATGAATAGAGTTTTCCATGAGTTCTTGGATAAGTTTTTAGTTATGTTTATAGAGGATATTTTAGTATATTATAAAATTCAATAAAAACATTAAAGACACCTAAGGATTGATTTTTGAACATAAAATAAAAAAACTATATGGAAATTTTGGTACGTGTGAATTTTGGTTGCAAAAAATTTCTTTCCTTGGGAATATTATTTATAAATATGGGATTTCTAATGACTCTGTTAAAACTAATGTTGTTTAATAATTTCCAAGACCCAAAAATATTACATAGATTCATAGTTTTCTTGGATTAGTAGGTTTCTACCAGTGGTTTGTTGAAAATATTGCCCAGTTTTCTACCCCGTTTACTAAGTTAACTCAAAATGGAGTTAAAATCATATAGAAATAATAATGTTATTATTATATTCAAGTAATTTAAATAAGATTGGTTGATTCTAAATTTTTGTCCATACCCTGCAGAAATGGATATTTTTCATCTACAGTTATGATTTTTTAAGGCACTTGGTTGTGTTTAATGCAGAATTATCAGGTGATTTCTTGTGCTTTGTGGAAACTAAAACCATATGTTTTAAATTATCCTACACATGATCTATAATTATATTATGCAGTTTTTTATATAAAATTTGGATGCATAATTTATATATAGTAAAGTGTGAAATATATATTTATTAAAAATGTTTTAAGTATATATTCACTTAAAATAAGTTAAATAAGAGGTAGAGAAGATGGTTGAAACTAATAAAAGATAATGATTTCATGATTCATTATCATCCTATAAAGGTAAAAAAATTAAATGATTCATTTTTCTAGAAAAATAAGGATACTTTAACCATGTTATATTTGAAATATGACACTTTGGTTAATGATTTGATGAATTTTTTCTTAGAAGTTGTAGATGTAGGAAACACCTCTATTTTTTTAGGTTTCGATGAAATCATCTCTTTCAAAAATAATTAAGCAAGACTATAAGAAGGATGAGGTTTTATAGAAAAAAATAGAGTTGGTTAATATGGGTAATTTTATTGAATATAATGTTGGGAAAAGTGTATTTTAATATTTAGAAAGATATTTTTTGGGATTTGTGATTCCCATTTGAAGAGACAATTGTAGAGTGAAGCTCATAGTTCTTTATTTTCTATTCATCCAAGAAACAAAAAGATGTAGAGAGACCTTTAGGATTATTACTGGTGGGATGGAATGAAAATGGATATTGATAACATCAACAGGAAATGTTTTAATTATTAATAGGTTAAAGTAGAGTGAAAATTACAGAAGGGGTTTTTTCATACTTTTATGGTGTTGGAGTAGATATGGTAAAATATATCCATGGATTTCATGGTAGGGTTTTTAATCACATCATGAGGTAACAATGTGATTTGAGTTATTATTGATAAATCAACTAAACCTATTCATTTATATCCCATTTGAGATATAATTTTTGTGGATCTAATTTCATGATTGTATCTCAAGGAGATATGTTACATATAGTTCCTCTCACTATTGTATTGGGTCATGATCCCTGGTTCATATCTAATTTTTAGAGAGGTATTCAAAAATATTTGGGTAATGAATTAAATTTTAGTATAACTTTTCATACTCAATATGATGGAATGTCTAGGAGAATCCATCAGGACATGAAATATATACTTAGTTCTTTTTCAATATATTATCAGTTAAATAAGGATAAACATATTTCTTTGGTTGATTTTTCTTATAACAATAGTTTTCATTCTTGTATACAGATGGAACCATTTGAGTCATTATATGGAAAGCGATATTGGAAGACATATTTTTGGGATTAAGTATGAGAAATGAAGTTAATGGGACTATATTTAGTATAGGAAGGGATGAAGAGGTATAGTTGACTCTATAACATATGAGGATGGACCAAAGCAGATAAAATATTTATGCAGATAACTGAAGGAAATGTCTTTCTTTTGAGGTTGGTGATCATGTCTTTCTCAAAGTATCTCTATAAAAAAACTGTTATACATTTAAAAAAAAGGAAAGTTAAGTTTTTGGTTCATTGGACTATATAAAATCCTAGAGAAATTTGGATCATTTTTCTATCTAGTGACCTTTCCTCTGAGTTTATCACAGGTACACAACTTATTTCATGTTCCAATGTTATGGAAATATGTGTTAGGTTCATCTCTTGTTTTGAGACATATATCTGGTTAGTTAAAAAATAATATTTCTTATAAGGAATATTCAGTTGGGATTCTAAACTATACATAGAAATTACTGCAGAATAAGGTAATTCACTAGGTCAAGGTTTTATGGAAAACTCATATGGTGAATAAATCAACATGGGAATCTAAAAATTCTATGAGTGAAATATTTTCCAGCTTGTTTAATAAGTGAGTAAAATTATGATGATATAGTTTCCAAAAGGGGGAAGAATGTAACAACCAAGGTAATGGTAGAATAAATAATTTTCATGTCTGTTAATATTTATGAAATGGATATTTATATTCAGTATAAAACAAATTAAATAATTTTTAAATTAAAGTGTGAAATTATTTTAATTAAACTAATTTTTTATAAGTTTTTTTAAGTTTAATTTTTAAATTATAGAATTTTAATTTTAAAAAATGATTTTTATCTTTGAAATAATCGTTTCCAAATTAACTTATGGTGATCTTTTTTGATTTTTCATAAAATATTGATTTCTCAATGAATAGTGAAAATTTCTAATTCTTTTAAAATTGTCATTTATTTTCAATAAATTAAATAATTTTAAAGCCCCCTTATGATTTAAATTTTATTTCAATTAACATAAGTATTATTTATTTATATTTTTTTCAATTAATTACATTTGAATCATATATATACTGAATTTTAGTATTATTTTATTTTTAGTCTTAAAAAAATTCTGAAAACTATTTTAAAGTGTAAAATTTTTCTTCATTTTAATTAATTAAAAAAACCCCTAAAAAGAAAAAATTTAAATTAAGTGTTGATATTTTATCTCAATAAATATAAATTTAAATTCATATAAAATTTATTAAAATTTATAGATTTATATAAAATCATATTATTCTAGAAAAATACATTTCTTGAAAAGTAGATTTTTCGCTGTATTTGAAGGTTTTATTTTAAATTAAATTATTCAACTTATGTGAATAGAATTTTATAAAAAAAATGGATTCCATATTTTTAATCAAAATAATTTATATTATATAATAAGATCAACTTAATTTTTTATCATAATGAATAGTCACCATGGTAAAAATATTATACTGTGGTTAAGTTGAAAAAAAAATTATCGAGGATTAAACTAAAAAGATAATGGTTAAAATGACATTAAAAACATATAAATTATATTTTCATACATATTTAGACCTTATATCATATAATTATTTATAATGTTCCATTTTATATCCTTTTTTCATGTGAAAAACTCGGTATAACTTTTTCTTTTCAAAAATTCCAAATGTTTCCTCTACCCCACTTATAAATGGCCACCCATTTTCTTCCCCTATTCAAACCTAAAAATAATTTTATTTAAAAACATACATAATCAAATATATTAATTAATTACTTATCCATTTCCTAGATTCATTTTTTATAATAAATCCAATCTATTAGTGATTTAGGTATAATCTTAAAGAGGTAGTCTGAAGAAGATGTATCATTCTTAACTGATAATTTTTGTTTTATTTCTTCATCCACCTCATTAAAATTTTCTTTAACCATGATAATATAATAACACCAGTATATCCCATATAATAATATTTCATTAGGTTAATTTAATAACCTAAATCCGTCTCAAATTTTATCAAAGGTGAAATGATACCATCATTTGTGTGTACGGTGGACTACCGCCTCACAAACTGTTGTAATTTTTTTCATTATAACCTTTAATGAATATTTATAATTATGTGATTAATGTTTATATATGATACTCATGACATATTTATCAATATTAAAAGATAATATATCATTTAATTTTTGCATTTTCATTCACTGAAAAATGATAATGTCGTTCGTGCATACGTGTGGACTACCAACTCTACAAAATGATGTGATTATTTTTTCATCACCACATAACTTGAATGATATATGTTTACATATAATTATATTTAAAAAATAATATGTTATTTATGATATTATTATCATTATAGAAATATAAAATATTACTTACCTTCTTGACATAATGATCGTTGAAAAATGGAAACTTTACTCAGGAATAAATACGGCCTACCGTCCCCATGATCGTAATGTAGTTCATTTTTCATAAAAATCATTAATTATTAGTTTTAAAATTATAATTTACAATAAAAATTATAAATATCTCATTATTATTATTCTATAGATGATGTAATAATGATCTATTTGACTAAATTAAACCTATTGAAGTAATTTTTAACATATAAGTCAAATACCATCAAAACATGTGAAGTGAAATTAAATTATTAACTAATTGAGTATAGCATGTTAAGAGATAAAATAAAAGGAATAATAAACAAGAAACAAATTATTAATAAAGTAAATAATTAATATAATTTTATTATTTGGTAAGAAAAAGAACACATGTGACAAGTCGGACTGAAGGTAAGATGCTTTATTTTAAAAAATACTATTTAAAAGATTTATTTTTCAACTCTTTTTCCAAAATCTACATATATGGATGTTTTTATGTGGAAATAAAATATTTATGAAGAAAATATTATATATTTTTTATATTTATTTCAATAGTTTTATAAAATATATCTTTTTATAGAATGTTTAATTTTCTTTACAAAATTCAAAAGGAATGTTCTATTTTAATAGATATGGAAACAAAGACTTTTCCCACCATCGTAACCATTATTTGAAGTTATTATTCATTATCAAGATTTTATTTTTTATTTATATAAAAACAATATTTTCCTTTCAGGGGTATTTTGGTTCTAAAATGGGTTTTTAAAATAAAATGGTATTTTTATATTAGAAAGAGTTTTGCAGATGGGTTTAAAAGAGTTTTTCAAGGGTTTTATGATGAAAAGTTTCAAGATTAAATTTTTTTATTCATGATATATTCCTTTTAAATTTTATTATATAATGGGTTGAGCCCCATTAAGTTTCACAGGTGATCCTAATATAACTTATATAATACGTGCACCAAGATAGTGCTCCAATGTATTGGGTAATTATTGTGTTCTTTGGAAAATTATATTGGAAGTTAGTCATATAGATATTCCAATTTTAAGGGGTTCTATATTAATTCTATTGGGGTTCTATGAAGATGATGTTTCAAGGAACATGCATGAATTTTCTATGTTTTCTAATGATTTTTTTTGGAAATTATTTGTTTTAAAAAGTTAAGATAAATGGTCTTATAAAAAAAGGATGACCCCCTTTTGAGTAATAAGGTATTTTTTAAGAAGAGAATTTTAAAGGTTTTCATGATTTTCATTGGAATAATGGTTTTCATTCTTTTTATTTCGCTTATTTATATTTTTGTTCTCATACCATGTTTTAAAATGTTTTTAATAGGGTTTAAGGATGGGTGGTTGCGCCCAAATTTACCCTACAGGTAAAAGCCGTCTTTGAAGTACAAGTAGGGATCGAATGCACAGGGACCGAAGAAGAAACCTTGAGACCCTATGATTTGTTGGTGCATAGGCTATGAAGTGGCCGACTTTAAGGTTGATTTATTTGAAGAAATAGTGATTTTATTTTAAGAACAAAACAAACAAAATGTCTTGAATTAAAACAATTAATTAAGATGAGTCAATCCTAGTTTGTCTCTAGGGATTGATTGGATGTATTTGTTTTTCTTTGGATTTTATGTTCATCAGTTCAAGAGGAATCCATTAAATGAAATAATTCCTCAAAATAATTATCTTATTTAACCCATACACAATTTCAATGCTAATCACCAATGCACTTAGAGGATCAATTTGATGATCACTCTATGGAATTGGATCATACTAGCACTCAAAATGTGTCGTCGTTAAAGTCGGTGAAGACAAAGAAGAAGATAAATCAAAGAAAAGAACTATTAAAATAAATAACAAATTTAAGAATTTAAGAACATAAAATAAAATTCAATACACTCCATTCAACTCCCTAGGATCAACCCATAAAATTTTACCCCTTCATTGACGTTATTCTATTATTGTAAGCGGGAAGTCGACTTAAAGAAGCGGGATTGATGAAGAAAAACATTAAGAAAAATGTACACTCCACCATTGTGTGATGAATTTAAAAGTGTTGGTGTGAATAAATTCATACCTAGATTCAACGTTATCAACGTGTGAATAAAATAAAATGAAATAGAAAAGAAGAAGAAAAACTTTTATTAAGATACTAAACGTGAAAGAAAAATATAATATGCTTATTCCATTCACCACCAGATCCTTATATATTTATATTATGAGCCTTAGGTCCAACCCCCAATAGTAAATTCACCCCCCAACAATTAATAGAGTCAAAATGAGGGTGAAGAATTAAAAGGAAATTGACATTACAAAGTTGACCACAAAACCATCCAGATTCGTCCACCGTTTTGACGTGTGAATTTGTAATTGAATAAGGCCGAATCTTTAAGGGTTGTAGAAACAAAATAAGAGCCTCCATATTTCCTCTATCATCTATAAATATTTTAGGAAATTTGGCGTAGCCGTTTGGATGTTATGGTAGAAATGGTGAGACGACTTTATGTGCATTAATGTCGGGCCCACCATTTAAATCTCAACTTCATATCCCTTTATCATCATGAAAACTTCAGAATTAGCTCTGGCCAAAATTGAATAAAATGATCCTCATATTTTTATCTTTATACGTTAAAAATTTGAGCTTCATTGGGCTTGGTTTGTGGGCCCCACATTTGTTTGATGGGCCTTAGGCCCATTGGGCTTTTTCCAGTAAATTTCTGCATTCAGGAGCAAACATCTCCATCTTCCCTTGGGATTCATCCATCAGACCTAAAAAATAAAATGTTCCAAATAAAGTTATAAATAATATACCAAAATATAAAATTCAAAAAATTAATATAATGCAATCCACAAACATATGAATTATTGTGCCCAAATTTTCATTTTAAACATTAATTGCATTTAAGATGAGAAATGAAGTTCTATTTATGTAATGCACTTAAAACAATTTTTATAGAATTTGGAGAAATTAATATAAAGATATGAACAATGAATATTATCCACTTTTTGTGACTAATAACACCCCCCAAATTGAGTTTTGCTAGTCCCGAGAAAAATATATTACAAATATGAAATTTGAATCCTCTTTTCCAAAAACATTTTAGTACACATAGCTCACCCAAAGACCTCATACCAAAAAAAATATAAAACCCATCAAAATAATTTAAAACAAGCTATATCCATAAGAATATCCCAAGCCCAAGCCCATTCCTTCATTCAAATTCATCTCCACATTTCATCCAATTTCAATTAAGCATGATAAATTGTTGTACATCAAAAAAGATATGGGGCCCATTTTATTTTTCAAGGGGAAAAAAATGAAAGCACTAGGTGGGAATCACATTAAAACTTATGATTAGTATCCAATTTTTTTTATTTTTTTGTTTGTTTTTTTTAATTATTTTTAAACCACAATAGATTTGAAAAGACTAACTCTGGGCAAGACAATTATGGAGTCATGATCCCTAAGTGTCGGACACCACACATATTGTCAATTCCATGATCTACAATATAGACATAAAGCCTAACTCTGGGAAAGACAACTATGGAGTCACGATCCCCAAGTTCCGGATGTCATGCATTTGGACAAAACATTTCTCTATGCGGTCATTATTTTTTTCTTTTTTTTGTTTTTTTCATTTGTTTTTTTTTATACTCAAATTAAACTAAAAGTGACCCCAGAACCCTATGCTATAATTAAAGAGACTCAAGAACTCAAATTTACACCCACGATCCAGTAGACGTGCATTGTGGCATTTTTATTAAGAGGATGAAAATGTAAACTTTGAAAAATCACATCGGACAACTGCACTTTCCAAAAACTATGCTCATGAACATAAAATTGTATTAAAATCAGAATCAAGGCATGAAAAATTATTTGATATCCAATTTCAGAGTTTGAAATGTGTGTTATCATGTTTAAGGTTAATGTAATTTTTCTTTCCATGCATGTTCTTATTAAAAAAATCATTTTTTTTGTTTCATCACCCCCCAACATAGAATAACACTGTCCCCAGTGTTTAAAAAACTTAAAAGGGGGTATGGGAGAGGTTTTCAAATAGGAAATTGAAAATGATAATCATGGAATGAAGTCACCTGGTGGTTGATGAAGAAATTGTGTGCCAATGTCTCCCTTCAATCCTAGGTTCGAGCCTTAGCAGCTTGGATGGTTGTAACGGTCTTTTCCCCATGACCTACGACAGGTCCTTAAAAAATTAACCTATAAAAACATAAAAATAAAACAAAATAAACTGATGATACATTGTCTTCTTTTTAAATTTCAGGGTAAGGTTTTACTCAGAGATCACACCACATGACACAGATGAATATGGAGCTCCCCTTTCATACCCATCCTTACTCATAAAAGAAGAACAAGTCAACATCTTATGGTAATTTTTTAAATGATAAAAAATGATTGAAAATTATTGGAAACATAAAAACCATGGGTTGCCTCCCATGCAGTGCTTTTTTTTAACGTCATTAGCTCAACTTGAACCCCCAAAATTATCCAATACCAACTTTAAACATTTTAAAAAACCCATCTTTCTCCACTTCAAAAAGATTGAGATTGATTGTTTTCTTTGATTTCTTGTCATGTAAAAACCCATGTTCAACAAGGAGTGTGAAAATCCAAGGAATTTCAGTAATGGTTGATCCGGTTTCTTCTACAGTCTTTCCTAAGATTTCAAGGGTTAACCCCCCTTTGTGGGTTTCATGAGATGAATTAATGACTAATGCAAGGTCATGGTTATCTCCTATGGTGTAATTCCTGAGTGGGGAAGTAAGGACGTTGATTTTTAGTTCAGGTTGGATCAGACATTCAAATACAGATAAAAAATTAGAATCAAAATCAATTTCATTTTCAAAATTTCCCAACCCAATTGGTTCCATTTGAATTAAAGATTCAACCCCAAAATTTTCTAGATGAGTTTCATGAATGGGTATGGATTTAATGTTTGTGATTTATTCTAATGGTTTAGTGATTGTTGTTTCTAAGAAATCATCATTGGAGAAATATTCTGGATATTCAATCCATGAAGAAAAATTTCCCTCTTTTGAATTCATGAAATCAATTTCATCCTGATTTAAACACTCATTAACAATTCCCTCATATTATTTATCTTGACTTTCAAAATTACATGACCAATTCTCTTTATTATCCAACTCTATTTTCTAAGATTTTAAAGTGGGTTCTTCACTAAATTCAAATGAGTTATATGGGTAACAAGATTCTTCTATAAGTGATGTGGAAGGGACAACCTGAGTTGGAGTGGGTTCCAAAAATGATTCAATACTTTTTAGTTCTACTCTGAGGGATGAAACTTCTTAATTCAATTTATCCATTTTTTCACACAAATGTTGAATAATTTTTTCATAATTAGCATTGATATATGTTTGTACATCATGAACTTCATAAAGTTTGATCTCTTCAATCATCCTCGAGAGGTATAGAAAATGATCCTTTAAACAATCAGTATCCCATTGATTGTACATCTCATCTTGTGTGGTGTATTCAATCAAGGTTTGGTCAATGAAATTCTCTATGTGAGGTGATTCCAAATATTGATTTTCCAGTTGATTATAGCCTTGGTCTATCAATGGATATTATGGAAGATAATCTATTAGAGTTGATTGAAAATTGTTTTGGGATTCATTGGACACACAAAAACAGAAAGGGGACTAGAGAAGAGAAATTAGGGTGAGAACATAGAATTTGGGGTGAGAAAAGAAGATGAGTCTCTAAGGTAACTTACTTTGGTCCCCAGTAACGATGCCAAAATTTGGTTGCACCCAAATTTACCCTACAGGTAAAAGCGGTCATTGAAGTACAAGTAGGGATTGAATCCACAGGGACCGAAGAAGAAACCTTGAGACACTATGATTTTTTGGTGGATTGGCTATGAAGTGGCCAACTTTGAGGTTGATTGATTTAAAGAAATAGTGATTTGATTCAAAGAAAAAAACAAAAAAAATGTCTTTAATTAAAATAATTAATTAATATGAGTCAATCCTAGGTTGTCTCTAGGGATTGATTGGATGTATTTGTTTTTCTTTGGATTTTATGTTCATCAGTTCAAGAGGTATCCATTAAATGAAATGATTCCTCAACAACATTATCTGATTTAATCCATAAAAAATTTCAAGTCTAATCACCAATTAACTTATAGGGTCACTCTGATGATCACTCTATGGAATTGGATCGTATTATCACTCAAAATGTGTCGTCGTTAAAGTCGGTGAAGACAAAAAAGAAGATAAATCAAAGAAAAGAACTCTTAAAATAAAGAACAAATTTAAGAATTTAAGAACATCAAATAAAATTCAATACACCCCAAGCAGTTCCCTAGGATCAAACCATAAAATTTAACCCATTAATTGATGTTATTCTATTAATGTAAGCGGGAAGTCGACTTAAAGAAGCGGGATTTATGAAGAAAAATATTAAGAAAAATGTACACTCCACCATTGTGTGAGGAATTCACAAGTGTTGGTGTGAATAAATTCACACCTAGATTCAAAGGTATCAACATGTGAATAAAATAAAATGAAATAGAAAATAAGAAGAAAAACTTTTATTAAGATACTAAACGTGAAAGAAAAACTTAAATGGGAAAAATTGACGATACGATTACAAAATGAGAGCAGAAAATTACAATTGAAAGGAAAATAAAATATTCTTATTCCCTTCACCACCAGATCCTTATATAGAAATATTAGGAGTCTTATGTCCAACCCCCAACAATAAATTCACCCCCCAACAATTAATAGAGTCAAAATGAGGGTGAAGAATTAAAAGGAAATTGACGTTACAAAGTTGACCACAAAACCATCCAGATTCGTCCATCGTTTTGATGTGTAAATTTGTAATTGAAGAAGGACGAATCTATAGGGGTTGTAGAAACGAAATATTCACATCAATATGTCCTCTATCATATGTAAACAATTTATGAAATTTCTCTCATCCATTTGGAAGTTATGGTCGAAATGGTGGGACGACTTTATGTGCATTAATGTTGGGCCCACCATTTAAATCTCAAATTCAGATCCCTTTATCATCATGAAAACTTCAGAATTAGCTCCTGCCACAGTTGAATAAAATGATCCTCATATTTTTATATTTCTAATGTTAAAATTTTATCTTCATTGGGCTTGGTTTTTTGGCCCCACATTTGTTTGATGGGCCTTAGGCCCATTAGGCTTTTTCCAATAAATTTATATATTCAGGAGCAAACATATCCATCTTCCCTTGGGATTCATCCATCAGACCTAAAAAATAAAATGTTCTAAATAAAGTGATAAATCATATCCCAAAATATAAAATTCATAAAATGAATATAATGAAATATTCAAATAGATGAATTATTGGGCCCAAATTTTCATTTTAAACATTAATTGCATTTAAGATGAGAAATGAAGTTCTATTTATGTAATGCACTAAAACATTGTTTATGGATTTTAGATCAATGAATATAAAGATATTAAAAATGAATATTAGCCACTTTTATTGACTAATCAATGGGTATGTGAAAGTAATAATTCAAGTTAAAAGTCATAAATATTTTTCATGAAAAGAAAACAAGTTTTATTTAAATAGTTTTATATTATTGAAAAATAGATACTGATCAGAAGTGTCCACTTTTTAATATATGGTTTTTTATATATGAATTATGACCTAATTATCTAAAATTATCAACCTAAATATAACCTTAAATGTAAGAGAAATAAATATTGACTTAAAACTCAAGATTATGTAATTTTAAAGGTTGGTTCCTTATATACCACTTATTTCCCCACATTAGAAATCAAATCAAACACACTCCTGAGGCATCATAGTATAAATCATATCCCAAACCTAGATCATAAAATATCAAAACCTGAACTAAATTCTATATCACTTTAAAATCCTAAAAATATCTCTCGTACTGATTTATCTAAAAATAACTTCACACCCATATGGGATAACTCGATCATTATAGATTCCATCTTTGAAAACTATTGAACAATGTTCTTGAAATAAAGATCTAATTGATGGAAACTCTAAATATCAAACACATTTATGGGATACTTCAAATACACCACCGCTCAAACGTTCTTAGGATCCACTGAGGCACCCTTCTTAAAAATCACATGGCTCAGAAATTTTACCTCTTTAATATATAACTAAAATTTTGATATCATCTAATAAATAAAATTTTGTTTCAATATCCTAATTATGATATATTAAAGTGATCACCATGATCATGTTCTAATATAGAATAAAAAAGGATATCATCCAAAAAAATAACCATAAAATAATCAAAGAACTAATGGAAGATTTGATTTATTAAATAATTAAATATTGTAGGAGAGTTAGTAAGTTGAAATGGAATGAAGAGGTACTCATAATACCCCTAACTACTCATGAACATCATTATAAGTATATCTTATTCTCAGACCCTTAGCTGATGGTACCCTGATCCTAGATAAATTTTTGAAAACCACTGGGCAACCTTGAGTTGATCAAAAATTTCATCATTTCTAAGAAAGGGATGTTTTTTCTTAACTATAACCTAGTTAAATTTTTATTAATCAAAACAAATTCATAGAATCTCATCTACCATATTTAAAAAGAGTATTGGTAATTACCAATGTGAAATTATAGGTTGAATAAATACCTTAACCTCATGATCCTCAAACTGAACCGTTAATTATTTCAATTTAATGGGTGTTATATGCTATGAAGGTACGTAAATGGGACTCATCCCTATAAGTAAATCTATACTAAACTTAAATTACCTTGAGGTGAAAACCTAGAGAAATCATTTGGAAAAACATCAGGATACTCACTCACCATCATAGAAAAAGTGACATTAAGATATAGATCAACAACATTATGAAATATCTCTCACAACTCGTATGATATCATCTTAGCACTATAGATAATTGGATCTAATCTCCTAAATCCAGGATCCCACTATCCTTGATAGACATTAGTGACTAAATTGAAGAACTAAAACTTAACCTAATGGTGATAACAATCGAGCTAGCCTTTATAGTTAATCATCCAATCCAAGTGAATGATGATATCAAAGATGTGAAGATTAAGAACTAGATAATACCATATTATTCCATGGTCATAAATCATCACCTAAAACTTGGGAAATCTAAAACCTTACTATGAATTATTTCCCAAATGAGTGGATATAGTCATATTGAAAGGAATAAGCTTTGAACAATAATATGACACATCCATAATCTTGGATGAGCTAAAAGAATGAGTTTAATGAGTATAAAATAATGTCATAACAAAAGAAAATACAAAAAATATTGTTCATATCTTGGTATCCAGTCCTTCCTTCAACTCCTTTAGTGAACACTCTGCTACATAAATATATCCAACCTCATTCTTCCCTTTCTTCGCAACATGAGTATCAAAATTTTTAAGAGGTTGAGATCCCACCTCATTTTCCATATCAAATTGAAATTTAGATCCCTTGTTGAAGTTGGATCCATCTCTACTACCCTGAGATACCCTCTCAAAGAAATGATAAAGATGAACAGATTTTCTAAACACATAACACACCTTGGGTGCTACCTTATAATTAGGTTTGAGGTGTCTCTTTATCCAACATTAATAACAGACCACCTGTCTCTTCCCTAACATATTTTGTTCACTCTTTATACCACCTAGATGTTGGTCAACCCACTTCCTATTATGTATAGAAAAAAACTATGGCTACCTACTATTGTCATTGATTCCTCATAGAGTCATTTCTTCCAGTTATGTCTATCCCAACCATAGTTTCCTTTTCTATAACCTCCATGAAGGTGGGTAGGCGCATAAGAATCTACATAGACTGAATATATGGCCTCAAACCCATCTAAATCCTTAGTTCCTTTAGATAGTCAATGGAAAAAATATCTAGAGATAGGTTCACCAACATGAAAAACTGAGAATTGTAATACACAACAAATTGGTCTCCCTTCTTTATTATAATGAACTCCCATGCCTTTTCCACTCTTAGTGTATTAGGATAGAACTGTTGATTGAATACATTCTTTAAAGTAGTCCATGTGAGGTATTCATGAAACTTGGCTTGAACAATAGATTCTCACCAATTCCTTCCCAAACCCTCAATCATATAAGTGGTGAAACCAACCTTGGATTCTTCTAGGGTATTCAGGAAGTGGAAAATATTCTTAATACTCTCGATCTATTATTTTGATTTATACAATCCCTTATCACCACCAAAGATAAGTGTTTGTTTCTTAGTGAATTATGAATCATGGAAAACTTTATCTTTTGGATAAAAATTGGCTATATAGCCCCTATAATAAGTCATTAAGACTATATTTTCAACCAATATTGATTCAATTATAGGACTCGCATGCAGGTATCACTTCCCAGCTTTCTCTCTAGCATTCAGATATAGTCTTATTGGAGGATCCATACTCTATAAAACAAATAAAAATAAAAAAATTAATGAAAAAATTAATTTTTATCATAAAATGACTTTTAGAGGATTTAATATGAGGGCTAAAATTCAAAATAAGGATGCTAGACAACCCCATACTTCCCATGGTAGCAGAATGTTTGTCATAAAAGTGAGTTGACTTAGCACACTCCCACATTGCCTCTCGAGTTACAGTGCTCTTACATCTAGTCTACCAATAACCCCCAGAAACAAGAGTTTAATACACAATCATAAGTGCATAATTTAATGATTACCTAGCCTTAGATACCAATTTGTAAAAGACCAACCTAGATCAGCCTGTAATGTCACCCTACTTAGCCTTCCATAAGTCCTGAAGTGCATTCCCAATCACCAAAGTCTACCAACAAGAACCTCGGTATCATGAAAAGAAATATTGGAATGATTTCACACTCTAATAAAAATATAATCATATATAGATAATGAGAGTATCATAACAGATATCTATAACTCATTATATTCCTAAATAGCCAAACCATAATAGTAGTGTCCAAAAACTATATAATATGTTCTAGAGAAAAAATTGAAATAAAAACAACATGGAACCCAATGCAACCCATGGTTCTATTTCCACATGACCATATGTCAGCACCATCCTATACCACAAGAAGGAAATATAATCTAATAGAGTATCCATCTATATAAAACTCTTTCCTTTCCCTATATCTTACAAAACCAAGTCTGTATATCCCCAAAGGCATGTAAATGGTGTGAGGAAAATGATCCCAGTGGGATACCACCATGAATCAATACAATGTCTATCCACATGAATTTATTACTTCTTGTATAAAATATATTTCAAAAATATTTCAAAATAAATCGTCTATTTTCATATACAATCATCCATTTGTTTTCTTTTCAAAAACATTCAATATTTTAATAATAATAATAAGATGAAATAATATTTATCAATGATGTACAAGAAGATAAATGATCCAAGCATTCATGCTTTAATAACTAAACCTAGTGAGTAAATAATAATATCAAATAAACATGAATGTAATGTATAAACTAGACACTAAAGTTCAATCCATGACATGAGGTTGTACACAACTCTGACACACAGAGGAACATTAGCTGACATAAGTTAATCCTAAAGTATGTGAACCTCAGATCCCTGATAAGGCTTCCCACTAGAAACCATGGAATCATAGGAACCTACCCTAGTAATAACTTACTCCACTGGGATTTGAAATGTGTACATGGTTATCTTAAATCTTAATGATGGTATTTGGTTTGAGGGGAGGATTATTAGGTGAAAACTAAATCCCACATTGTTTTCCTTAAGAAATGATGGCTGAAATATAATCTTGGATATGTTACTCCTCCTATCATTTATTTATTGTAGGATTGAACCCTACAAGAGAATATATATTAGTCCTAGAAGGTCTAGTCTGGATGAATTGGATCCTAACATAAACTAATATGCTTGATAAAAAATGTTTTAGTGAAATAAATATATTATGTAATCCCCTCAAAACATTCTTTACACCTTCAAGTCAATAAATAAATAAATATATTGTGCATATTTATATTTATATAATAAAAATTGATTAAAATAACCGAAAAATACTTATAAAATTGAGGGTATGATAAATTAATTGAACTATATATCATTATAAAACATATTTTTTTAATTTTTAAAAAATTGGTAATTTTTCAATTAATAAAAAAAATTAGATAAAAAATTTTCTTGTAAAAAGAACAATGATAATATAAAATATAGGTTTTTTATTATTCTATAATTTTTTTCAAACATTAAATTATTAAGAAATGACATTTTTTCAATATAGTTTTAAAAACATATGTTATATATTAAAAAATATTAAAAACAAAAACATTTCATTTTTTAAATTAAACAATTTAAAATACATATATTTTATGTTTTTACTCAAAAATATTCTTTTTATTACAAACTAATAAAATAATGTTTAATATTCAATTTACACATAGTTTTGTCAGTATTATATTATATTTTATGTATTATTATAAAATTATTAAACATAACACTTTTTAAAAATCTAATTTTTTTCAAAAAACATAATAAGCATTGTTAATAAAAACACCACTAGCACAAAAGAAAATTTTTCTATATATGAGGTTTTTTAATAAATTTAATATTTTTTTAGTTAAAATGAACAATACAATCAATAAACATATGTTTTGTCTTATTTCATAATTTATTAAAAAACGGTGGTAATAACGCATAAATTTTTTCAATATAATTAAAATAAAAACACTTTGTTTATGTTATAATGTTTCAAAAAACCTTTATAACATCCAAGTTTATTACCATTTAACATAATCAGCTTTGTATAAAATAGAAACACTCACCAATAAAACACATTCTTTTTTATATGGATTTTAAAAATGAAATTACCAATTTATATTTACAAAATATAAAAAATGTTTTGTTATTAAAAATGAAACACCCCATGTGTATAGACAAGTTTGAATTTTAAATAAAATTTTATCATTCATTTATTGTATGGTTTTATTTGAGAACTAAGGTTTGGGAAAGTGTTTAAAAGGTTTGAACCCCTCAAAAGGGTATTTTTGGAATAGTTTTTAGGGTCGATTGGTGGTTGTGAGTAGTAAGAAGGCACCAGAGACAGGCTGGGTGACTGTGGCTACAGCCGATAGTCAATGGGTAACCATGGGCTGGCCACCGACCAACTAGTGGCCAGGCCTGAGGGCCTACTTGCCAACATGGGTCCATCGACTAGCCATGGGAGGCTAGTAGTGGCATGAACCAATCCTTGAATCCAGCGTCATATTGTGGGGTTTTATAGTGAGGAATTATAATTCTGGCCTCTGATGTTTTTAAAAGGTAAAATCCCTCTTCTCCCCTTGTGTTTACCCCATGCATACTACGGGTTCCTTCCAATATCTTCCCATAATTCCCCCTTAATGTGGGGTAGTTTTGGGTAACATTTATTGGTTATATTTGGTATGTTTATCCTTCCAATGATCCCCTCTCCTTGTCATGACCTATCCTAGAGGGGCCCGTGTCATGACTACACCAAGCCCACCTCTAATAGGTCAGGGTTTGCTGACTAGCACTGAGTAGGAATATCCCACAAATGGAAGGCATTATCCTAAAGTACATATACGCACACACACATCTCTAAGACACAAATGCTGAAATTTAAAAACACTAAGTAAACAATGCATGCAAACCACTACATCCCACAACCAGAGTACAACAACGAAATTACTAGAAAGTAAACAAGAACAAAACAAGCCCACCAAAAAGAGACTATAACCACAAGTCCAACTTATAAGAAAAGAGTCATTGGGACTGCTCTATGAACCTTAGGAACACTACTCATCTGTCTGGAATTGTTATGTATTATCGGTTCCTAGTCCACCTTTTACTCCTTCAATGGGTTTATCATCTTCATAAGACACAACACGTGTGGGGAAAGGTCATTCAGGGCTGAGTACAACAATACTCGGTAAGACACCCCAAAACCAGAGAAGAAGTACCACAATGGAAATACCATGAAGTAAAAATATAGTCATCTCCACATAGATATATGTATGTAGTACATATAATAAGAATATATAGATATACTCAAGAGAGATAGAACACCATCATATTTTCATAACCAACTATTAGCGACAACATTCTACTCGAAGCACGCTCATTTCGGGAGGACTCACTCCTTGAGCCATGATATCATCGGAGACACTCACGAATAGGTCAAGCTCATTTAGGCATTGCTAAATGAGAGTGTATTGGTCATGGAATATTATAAAACATGGAGAGGGGATCCTATCTAGTCACACTAGATAATACCAATAACCCAATCTGGATCAATTCCCAATGTAGAGGATCCTACCCAGTCACACTGGGGAATTCCACTAACCCTACAGATATTGTCCTCTAGATTGAGGACCAAATCCATGCTCTCAGAGGTTACATCAATTCCAAAAAACTAAACTAGGGGTGATAGAGGATACTACTCTAGTCCCACAGAGGAATACCATAACTCTATATGGGATTCATCCTCTATAGGGGACTATAATCAAATAATTTGGATGTAATGACATATAGAACCCTCGAGGAAAGGACCAAGGGAATGCTCTCAACCTATACTAGTTCAAACTAAAAACTCTCTACATTATCTCAAAAGGACCGTATCAATGTCAGGGTCTTAATTCTATAAACAACTCTTCAAATGGACATACCATTTGAAAGTTATAGTAATTTGATGTTTCAATAGGGGGTCACCGGGCCCGTGGACCAACTACATAGTTGATCCACTAACCATGGCGGTTGACCGACATGGTCGACTACCTGGAAGGGCCACCCCATGGTAGTCACGGTCGGCCGCTTCCCAGCTACCATGACCGCATGGCAACTGAAGCCACCACGGATCACGATCGACTATCGCGGTCGACCGCACTTGGTTTCCCTAGGTCCAACCCAATCCCCACTGTCATCGGCCACATCCCATGCGATTTCCAACCACATCCCATGCTTCCACCATCTGTCGTCGTATCCTACGTCCCCACTGTATCCCACGACTTCGATCCACATGGTCATAGGCCGCATCTCACATGGTTGTTGGTTGCGTATCACACGGCCGCCGTTGTGGTCCACTCTTGTCGGCTCACACGTGGTCGCCCACCATTCTTCACACTGTCGTGCCACCACCTATGATCACTACCACCTCTAGTTGCTAACGCCACCGCCTCACCACACTGGACCAACAATGATGGTCCCATATGCAGACCACCGAGCCACCTCTAATGCCCAGAATTTGAATTGGTCGTAGATCTGATCTCCTCAGGTCACAATCTATACATACCTGGCCCTTATTGTCGTTTTTCCTCTAATTCGGTGGGTTCGATCAGGTTCAGAGCCACCTGGAAAGTAAAGTTGTGGCCACAGGGTTCAAATGGAGAAGAATGTGAAGAACGGTGGAAAGAAAAACACAAAGAATACCCTAAGGATAAAACCTCACCCTTTGTTCATGTCAGCATTAATACATTTATATTGGAAGGATAAACAAAGAGGAATTTAAATAAAACTCCTCATAATCCCGCAAATAAAATCCCATCCCGCAACAATGATTTAATAGTAGATAAATTTGTTCATGGATTAACCCAAATTCATCGTGGAAATCAAGAATTGGAAAAATAAAAAATAAACAACTACCCTATAGCAACTCGAGTCTTTTACATATAACATTTCATTATTTCAAGCATAATTAATCATCAGAGTACAATCCAAGGATCGTTAAGTCTAGTGTCTTGGAAGACTAGGTACATATAACATAAAACATGGGGCAAAAAAACACTTCTTTATTTAATCTCCATAATGATCTCATAACCTCCATTGACCCCTTACATCTGCATAGGGTACCCTGGGGAACACATGAACAAAGGGAAGAGCTAAAAATTCCCAGTAAGGAAATGAACATAAGGATACATCTCAAGCACATGAGTTAAGATGCACGACATAATGATATACAAAGCATGAAACTTATGAAATAATTTAATATAAGCATGGGATCATATAAACATGGAATCATATAAATGTGGCAAAATCATAAATCATATTTTTAGTACGGGTCAAGGCTAACCACCAATCTCGTTTCCCATTTTAGTACGGGTTAAGGCTTACTGCCAATCCCGTTTCACATCACATCTCATGAGACTTATCCTTACCCAATGAATTCGAGCGCTATCTGGGCACACCCATCTCAACATATTCATGAATATCCTTTCCACATAAATATTCTTACCACATATACAATCATGTATATTCAACCATACACAAACATAAGGGTACCCATGAAAAGAATTGGGTACCTCAATCATGACATCAATCATAACCAATGGGCGTATCATGAAAGTGTCCATATAAGGAAAAAATTACAAATACATGGAAGTTCATAGGGTAAAATAGGAATATAACATGTTAAGTGGTGTCAAACATAAGTGACAACATATTAGAAATTTATTTTAGAAACATTAGCATTAAACCATTTTTGTACGGTTTTAAGGAAAACACTCTAAAGCTTTTCAAATAGAAAAGAGGACATTATTTTATATAAAACCAGAATTTAACCAAGAATGTTTTCATAATAAAAATAATGACTTTTTAAATACAATGGTGTCTTAAAACAGAGGATAGAGTGAACTTGAAATTTGGGTAAAAATTAGGGAAGTTCCCTTAAAACAGGTTTGCTTATCAGAAAGTTCTAAGGAGGGAATCTTTCAAAAACATGTATATCCCCGAGAGAAAGTGATGAAAGGGTATTGATATTAGAATATTTTAAAACTATACATAATTCATATGATTCACATAAATAGATATGATAACACCATTTTGAAAGAAAGATAAGGAAACCTGAAAGAACGAAGAAGGTTTGAGTAGAATTCGTTACGATCTTACCGGCACGGTGTCGGGTGTACCTAAGAGGACTTGATGAGAGAGATAAGGGGTTTCTAATCACTTATAAAACATTATGAAAGTATGGGTAAGTTGTATAAACATACCCCATCACTTGGTATTACAAAAAAACATAACATAGAGAACAATCTTGATTAAGAGTGAAAAGGGGAGGATCCCTTACCTTAAATCTGTTGGTGTTCTCCACTTGTTATTAACGACCTGAATAAAAAAAATTAGGCTTATTAATTAATAAGTCCAGAACCTGTTGTATATTCAATTTATTTATTATAACCCTTTTTAGTTCATTAAAAGCCTTTTTTATTAGTTACAAGGTTCAATTTCATTGTTCGGACTCGTTTGTTTACTTGGCTTTAAAAGATCGGTTCACTTATATTCAAGTTTGGATTATATGCAAGATGAAAGTGGTTGTCCAAAATTGAAGATATATTATTTAGTTCATATATATTATATTACATGGTTTTAATTTTAATTAGGTTACTTAGAGTTAAGTCTAATTATTATATATATATATCCATAGTGATAACCGTTTTCGTTGATCGAGGGATTTGATTACAAAGAATGTGTTTTGATTTATAACTTAATTCCATTTGTACCAAAGGATTACAGAACAAAAAATAGGATATATTAAATATATAATAATCGTTTTCAACCATAAAAAAATGGTTTCATGACCATAATTAAAGATAATAATATAAATTGATAAACTGTTGTCCTTGAATGTGCTAAATTAGCACATCTCAAACGGTGCTTTCATTTCTTTCAAATAAAAGGGTGGGGAAAGGAGAGAAGATAATGAAATATACCAATATCATGAAGACATTACAGTACATGTATGTTAATGTATTTATCATACTATTATGGTGAAGGGAGGTGAGGAAATAAATAAAAAAGAAAAGTACTTAAAAGAAAAGAAGAAATTTGGGAGGAGGAATTTACCTCTTGAGACTTCCTCTTTTGAGAACTTCTTAAGGGGAGAGGTTTTGGTATTTTTAGGAGGCTGATAGCTTTTGGAAGTGGGGTAGGACCTTGGGGAGAGATTTGGGCAGAATTTAGAGAAGGATTGGATCTTGAGAGGAGTGGAGAGAAGAGGGAGTGAAGGGGGGTTTTTATAGTGGAGGAGAGGAGGGGTTTCATGATATTATAATCCTTAATTTTTTATTTCTTCACAAGACAAATAATAGTAAGTATTCCATGACCAAGAATAGTAAATGGGTCATGTGAATTAGAACCATGGGTGGTGACATCATCCATGATTCTAGGAATAGTTTATTTAGCTTATAATGTATATATACGGTAAATTACCGTATTTTACTATTCATCAAAATTTCAAGTATTTCAGAAAAATATCAAAAATTCACCCTAACCATTTTTCAATGTGTAGAATCAAAAAATGAAGTCCATTTTTCAAAAATAATTTTCTAAATATGATTATTTTAATATTTAATTAAAATCATAATTTATTATCAAAAACCATTTTTAAAACATGAATTAACTCATTCTAAAATATAAGTACATTGTACTTCCAACTTGAAAATTATTTTTATACAACCATAGGTGAGGTTACTATTCATTAGGGTATATCACTATTCATAAGGGTATGTTACTATTAATTAGGGTAGGTTACTATTCACCAAATATTAAGTTTTTCTTATCAGACTCCAAAAAACATCTTGAACACAACCGTGTATGTCAGATTTTCAAAATTCCAAACACAGAAGTGACAAACTTATGTTTAAAGGTCACTTATCACTTAGTAGTTAATTATTGTGTGTTTTTATGTCATATTTATAAGAAGGGAATTTCCATTAAAAACATTGGGTCGTTACATACCCTACCTCGATTTTAGTCATTCCCTGACAAAGGATGATTGTTGCGTCGTCATAGATGGTGAGGTTCCTTCGAATTGGTTGTGTGTTGATCATCGATCCATGATCTGCCGTTGTTCATTCGAGAGATTTCCTTCTCCAAGTCTTAGATAAATTCCAAGGTTACGGTGATAACCCTAAATTTCTAAAAAAGGATTAATAAAATAAAAAACCACTGCATCAAAAATATTTTCTATATAAAAAATATTTTATTTATAGTTTCTCTCTCTAGGAATTTTTCTATAGATGGTCCATGCCAAAAAAATTTATGTCATTCTTAGAGTAAATTCACTACTCTGATCTCAATGGTGCCCTTGGATTTTTGGTCTTGGTAACCATTTAAGAGTTATTCCACTTTTTTAGGAAAATTGCATCCACATGCTATTAAAATTTTAATATTTTTCAAATAATTATTCCAGGAAAACTAGGACTCAGAACCACACATCGTCTCAAAACCTGGTCTCAAAATTATTCCATATAATATTTAAAAATAATACATGGGAAAATATGATATTTTAAATTATCCACACCTTGGGGATTTACATCTCTGAAATCTAAAATAAATGCCACACAAAAAAGATGAGGGTATTGATCATGAATCTCATCCTCCAACTCCCATGTGCTCTCCTAGAGATTCCCATGCTACCACCAAATGTGAACCAATAGAATCAATCACCCATTAAGGTTCCTCTCTAGTAGATATTTAATATCCACTAGATACTCAGCAAAAGGCTCCACATCCTCGATTTCTAGCTCACCCCAGTCGATGATGTGTGATGGGTCATGCACGTACCTCCTCAGCTAGGACATGTGGATGACATTGTGTTCCCGATCTAACTGCACTGGTAGAGCCAAGTGGTACACCCCCTCACCAACTCTATGTTGTACCTAGAAAGGGTTGATGAACCTCACATATAGCTTACCACCCCAGCCAAATATTCATAATATACAACAAGGTGAGACCCGGAGGAACACGTGGTCTCTTTCCTCGAACTCCAAAGGCCTTTATCGCTTGTCTGAAGGATGTATGCAGTCTTCATCTGCTTCTGAATGATATACACCTTCTCTATAGTAGCTCTCACCAAGTCTACGCCCACGATTTCTGACTCTCTTGGGTTAATACAACAAAGTGGAAACTTATAAGGTCACCAGTATATGGCCTAATATGGTTCCATATCAATGTTTGATTGATAGCTATTATTGTATGAAAAATCCACCAGTGGTAAGTGATCTTCTCAACTATGACTGAATTCCAACATGTAAGCTTGCAACATGTCCTCCAGGAACAGAATGGTCCACTTACACTAGTCATTTGTCTATTGGTGAAATGCTATGCACAAGCATAATTGATTCCCAAACAGCTATTGCAATCCCTTCAACAACCGGTATATTAAGGGAGCATCACGATCTGAAACTATTGTCAATGGAACTCCATGGAGTAGAACTATTTCCTTTATTTAGAGTCATCTCAATATCTCTACTGAACTCTTCTCTCGAATAGTAGGTAAGTGAGTCAACCTGGTGAGTCGGTCAACGATCACCCATATGGAATCATGTCCCATGGATCTACATGGTTGTCCCATCACAAAGACCATTGATATTAAATCCCATGTCCATTTTGGAACCTCAATGGGTTAAACTAAACCAACTATAACATGATGCTCATCCTTTACTTGCTCTAAATTAAGTCATCAAGAGACAAACTCTGCAACTCCATTGTTCATCCCTAGCCCCCAAAACTAATGTAGGAGGTCCTGATACATCTTCTCCACACCTAGACGTACCACCAAAGGGGATGGACATAACTCCCTCAAAAACCTCCTCCTACAATTCCAAAGGTACAACTATGCATCCTCTAAAATGAACGACCTACTCCCCACCTTCCGAATATCCATAAAAAGCATGTCTTGTGGGTAAAGGAGCATGTAGGGTCACATAGTAAGTATCCCAAAGCTATGCCTCCCTGACTCACTGTAATAGTGGAGGGGTGATAACCCTCGACTGGAGGTAATCTACTCTATATCCATCTACAAAGGATATCTAAAATGAGGCCAACTTTTTTAATGCCCCATTCAATAACAGCAAGCTTGATCTCATGATGAGATCATCTTCCACCATTTACCTCTTCCCAGGAGTATAGAAAATCTCAAAGTCATAGTCCTGGAGTAACTCTATCCATCGCCTTTGTCTCAATTTTAGATCCTTCTGAGAGAATATATAATTGATACACTTATGATCAAAGTATATGATAAACCATTCACTAGTAATATAGTGTCACAACATCTTCAATGTGAATACTACCACTACTAACTTGATAACATGGGTCATGTTGTTTTTCTTATGCATTCTCAACTATCATGAACAATAGGAAATAATCGCTTTCCCCTGCATCAATAAACAACCAAGACCGTCCCCTAATGCATTGAATAACATCATGTACTCGATACCTTCCTCTAGTAACATCAAGATGGGATCACTCATCAACCTCTGCCTCATCTCTTGAAAGTACTATTGGCACTTCTCTATACACATGAAAGGATTCCCTTTTGTGTTAAAGGTTTCAAGGGTGATGCTACTATGGATAAGTTTGGTAAAAACCTCTGATAGTACCCTTCTAATCCCACAAAACTCTACACCTTAGTAACACTCTTTGGTGACTCCCAAGAAAGAACTACCTCAACCTTCACTAGATCCAATGAAACTCTATACTTCGAGGTGATGTGTCCTAGAAAATGGATCTCTCAAATCCATAACTGACACTTAGAAATATTCCTGTATATTTGGTGATCTCATAGTGTGTCTAGAACCATCCTCAAGTGTATCTTCTTCTCCTCCTTTGATTCCAAGTACACTAGGATGTCATCGATGAAAACCACCAAGAAATGTTCCATGCTAGGATGAAATATCTGGTCCATGAGTCTCATGAACATTGTTGGGTTGTTTTTCATTCCAAATGGCATCACCAAGTACTCATGGTGACCATAACGACATCTAAAGGTTGTCTTCAGTATAACCTCACCCTATACTCTCAATTGGTGATATCCTGATCTGAGGTAAATCTTTGAGAACCATCACGCCCCTTTCAACTGATCAAAGAGGTCTCCAATCCTTGGTAGTGGATACATGTTCTTCAAAATCACCTAGTTCAAGTGACGGTAATCCACACATGACATCAAACTCCCATATGAATTCTTGGAAGACAAAACTGAGGATTCCCAGGGTGAAACACTGGGTCTCATGAATCCTTTCCTCTTTAAGTACTCCAACTACACCCTTAGCTTGTGAAGCTCTACAAGAGCCATCTGATATGTTGGTGTATATATAATAGTCATATTGGTGTGTAGATAAATGCATAAGTCCATCTCCCTATGGGAGGTAAACCTAGAACATCTTCAAGAAATACATCCTCATAATCCTCCACCACTACAAGAAACTAAGGACTCATATAATCCACTACATTGAGGGTGAGGCTATTTAACTTATGAGTAATAGGCTGAACCTTCTTATGTGTGAGTCTTTCCTATGATGTATGAGTTTCCTTTTCACCAAAAAAGTAAAAAATGGTTCCATCACTATGGATACACTATACTCTATGCCTAAAACAGTAAATCTGAACATGAATTGTGGGTAACCATTCGATACCAAGAATGACGTCGTAAGGCCTCAACGCCTCTACCAAGAGATCCCAACCTAAAATCTCACCTCCTAGAGTTAGGGAACAGTTTTATCACTATTTTGTAATCAATGAATCTCCTCCTCTAGAAGTCTCTAAGTGTAAGGATCAAGTCAACAGTTCAATTGGAATCTTGGAGTCCCAAACAAGGTTCATGGGAAGGAAGGAATGACTAGAACCTATGCCAATAAAAACTGCAGCTAAGGTGGTAAAGACACAGATCAAACCTTTTATCATCCCTAGAGACCAAGGGTTATAAGTATCCATCGCCTACAACTAGCCTCATCCCATACCACCAGCTCCCTGATCCTAGTGTGGACCACCTGGGGGTGGTGGTTGTAAAAGGTCGAACCTCCAACCACCTCCTACTGCCCTATCTGCTCCTCTACCACATCCACCACCCTACAGACCACCTTGATCATGTATCTGCCTCTACCTCGATGGTCCCACAACCGTCTCCTAATCAGTTATATGACAGGTTGGGAAATATCATGCGAGATGTCCCCGACCACCGCATGAGTAACATTTTACCTCCCTAGGAAAACTCGAGCCGCCCTAGGAGCCCTACACCACTTACCCTAAGTCCCGAGATTATCCCCTGAAGCACTTATCCAACTTGGATCCCCGTGAATATCATCGGTTGTTTTTTTCAAGGTCTCAGCTACCCAAAGACCACTGATATCTCCCACTATCGGAATCTACTCTTCTATAAAACTTTCTACTAGCAAGGCTCATTCAAGTACCTTGGCATAGGTAAGAATTATAAGGGATACCATTGATGACTTGATGTCCCGGTGTAAGACCTTATTGAAGGTTTGGGCTCTAAATAATGGGTATCACACCATGTCCATGGAGTATATTGAATGATCGGTAAACTTGGATGAAAACTCCACCAAGGTCATACTACCCTACTGCAGATGCAGAAGATTCTGTATGAATTTAGATCGCAGTATGGAAAGATAAAACTCCTCCCAAAAGACACACTCAATTTCTATTAAGGATATATTTGTCTCCTTGTAAAACTATGTTTCCAAGCTCCACCATTGCCTCGTGGATCCCTAAACAAGACTCTCAATGAGGACTTCTATCTGGTCTGCAGGTATCCCCACAAGGCAGAAAACACGGGTGACTACCTCTAGACAATCCTCATCCAATTGGGGGTTTGGCTCACCGCAAAACATGGGAGGTATCTGCCTCTAAAACTTGTGTAATGGACTCAGTCTGCATGCATCCTCAGCTATTATTGTTGGTAGTAGCTGCAACTTGACGGGTGGTGGTATAGATGGTAAACCACTCAAAGGTGTTATCTATGGTATTGGACATTGTATTGATGCCTTTTCACTAGGTGGATAATCCTTATGATCATGCATTGGAATCCTTATTGGTTGTCTTCATGGAGTCATCTTGAAATAATACAAGATGTACCGCATTTAATTGACAATATTTGGAGAGTTGACTCAAGTAGGATGTGGAAAACACAACCATTCCAATATGATGCATGTACCATTATTTTCCTCGCAAATAGTTTTTTCATGTATCAAGTCAAAAATATGATAATAAAAGTCTTAGTGTATGGATATGTTATCCCCACACCAACATAGGAGTCTTTGGACTGAAATCCAAACTCAAAACACTTAACATTGTTGCCCCAAACCAACCTCACATACTCCCAAACCTAAATTATAATGAAACTCCTTTGAAACCACTCTATCACAACCCATCCCATATGGGCACATGTTGTGACTACCCCAAGCTCACCTCCAATATGATTAGGGCTAGTGACTAGCGCCGAGTAGGCATATCCCAAAAATAGGAGGCATTAGCCTAAAGTACATGTATTCACACACACATATCCAAGCCTCAAATGTTGAATTGTAAAATCACTAAGTAAAAAATGCATGAAAACCACTAAATACCGCAAATAGAGTATAATAGTGAATGTAATGGAAAGTAAATAAGGCTAAAACAAGCCCAATAAAAAGTTTTTGTAACCAAAAGACCAACATGTAAGAAAAGATGAATCAGGGCTGCTGTCTAAACCGTAAGAACACTCCTCATCTAGCTAGCCATACAAGGAACTACCGAGTCCTGGTCTACCAAGGACTCCGTAAAATGTCCAATCATCTACACAAGACATGACACGTTTGGGAAAATCCCATGTAGGAGTGAGTACAACAATACTCAGTAGGACACTCCAAAACCATAGAAGAAATACCACAAAGAAAATTCCATGAAAGAAAAATACACTCATATCCACATAGGTATATGTCTACAATACATATAATAAGAATATACATATATACTCAAGAGATATATTGTTCCATCAGGTGGTCATACCCAATTCCCATCCATAGGATTCTGTTCAAAGCATGCTCTTTTTGGGAGGACTCACTCCTCCAACCATGATATCATTGAAGACACTCACGAAGAGGTCTAGCTCATTTGGGCCTTGCCCATATGAGAACATATTGGTCAGGGAATATTATGATACATATAGAGGGGATCTTGACCAGTCACACTGGGGAATACCAATAACCTAATCTGGATCAATTTGCAATGTAGCGGATCCTACCCAGTCACACTGGGAAATACCACTAACCCAACTTATGTGGCCCGCTACATAGAGGACCAACACCTTGCTCTTGGAGGTTACTTTAATTCTACAAAATTCAGCTAGGGGTGATATAGGATCCTTTTAAAACCCATAGAGTAATACCATAACTCTATCAGGGACTCGGCCTCTAGAGGGGACTACAATCCAGTAATTTGGATGTAATGTCATATGGAACCCTCGAGGAAAGGACCAAGGTAACGCTCTCAACCTATACTAGTCCAAAATAAAAACTCACCACATTATCTCAAAAGGATATTCTCAACATTAGGGTCCCAAATCCATATATGGCTGGTCAAATGGACAAACCATTTGAAAGTTATAGCAGTTTGAAGTTTCAAAGGGGGGTCACCAGGCCCATGTACTAATCGTATGGTCAGTCCACTGACCGTGGAAGTCGACCGCCAAAACCAAACACCCCATTGATACCATGGTAAACCTCTATAGTTTAATTATCCCCAGTTTTTGTAGTCATGTAGAAGTTACAGCCACTATAGCTCATGCTCAACCATCGCGGTCGACCATGGCCCGGATCCGACTCGTTTTTCCCAGGTCCAACCTAACCAAGCCCGCTAAGATCGACCCAATCCATGTGGGCTTTAGCCGCATCCCATTCGGTCACTACCCTAGACACATCCCATAACTCCAATACATGTGGAAACTACCACGGTATGCTCCCACTGTATTGCACGCTACCACTTTCCACGCTCCACCCCGCTGCCTCACCTCGTAGGACCGCCGAGCCGGACCCATGTCGGTGGTTCCTTCTACGGACCACCAAGCAACCTATAATGCCTATAATTAGATTTAGTTGTAGAACTAAGCTCCTAGGGTATCTATCTACATACAACTGACTCTTATTTTCAGGTTTCCTCCAATTCGGGGGTTTGATCATGTTCGGACCCACCCAACAAGTCGAACCATGTCCATGGGGGTCCAATAAAGAAGAACTCAAATAACGAGGGATAGAAAAGCACAAAGAACACTCATAGGATCAAACCTCATCCTTTTTTCATGTTAGACACAATTTGTTTCATTTTGAAGGATAAATGAAGAGGAATTAAAATAAAACTCTCAATAATCCCACAGATAAAATCCCATCACACACAAATGATTGAACCATGGATCAATCTATTCGTGGATTGACCCGAATTCGTTATAGAAATAAATAAAGAGTAAAATCAAAAAGAAATGACTATCCTACCTCAATTTAGATCATCCATTGATGAAGGATGATCATTGTTTTGTTGTCGATGGCGAGGTTCCTTCGAATTGTTTGCATATTGATCAGCAATCCACAATCTGTCACCATTTGTTCAAGAGATTTCTTTCTCCTCATCTCTGTGAAATTCCAGGGTTATGGTGATAACCCTTAATTTCTGAAAAAGTCTTAATAAAAAGAAAATTTTTTAGTTCAAAAATATTTTTTTATATAAAAAATATTTTATTTATAGTTTCTTCCATTATGAATTTTTCTACAGACGACCCACACCAACAAAAGTTATGTCACTCCAGGGGTAAATTCACTTCTCTAAGATCAACAGTTTTCTCCAATTATTGGTTTGGGAACTTGTTTAAGAGTTATTCCAAATTTTCAGGAAAACTATGTGTGTGTGCTATTAAAAGTTTAATATTTTTCAAAAAAATATTCTGGGAAAACTGGGTGTCATAATCACATGTTGTCTCAGCACCTGTTCTCAAAATAATTCCATATAATATTTAAAAAAAATACATGGAAAAATCCAAGACGTTACACTCCTCTCTTTCTTATCTATCTCTAATATTTGGTTCTCCCAGTTAGGAATTTCACTAACAATTCCATAGGAGGATTATGGAATCATCCCGAGATTATGGGGCTCCCATTAAGACAAGATTAAGGATATCTCAAGATAATGTCTGCATACCATCACCCATAATTTTTATTGAGGTATGTCACCTTGTGAGTTTTTTAGTGGTTTTAAGCTAAATTTTTTATCTTGAATTATGATTTTGGTTACATTTGATAGGTCTTGAATAGTTCTCATATCATAGAACAAACCTCCAAAGGAGGGTTGGTCTTGGTTTATTCATGGTGGGGGAACTCAATGAATAGTTATTCATTTATTCATAATTTATGGTTTTGGTTAACTAAAATTAAGTTGTTAATTAATTATAATTTGATTTTAATTAATTAGTTTGGGATGTTTGGATGTGAGTTAGGATTTTGAGTGGTTAAGTGTCTTCTGTTGGTCTTAAACGAGCTCATGCAGTGGGTTTCCAAGTGGGAAACATTAAAGAAGAGGCTTCAAGCGAGGTAGGAAATCCTTTTAAATTTACCCATAGTCTTTCCTTACTTTCTAGTGGTGTGTTGTGTGGTCACACCACCATTATTGTTCATCAACCAAGTATAAATTTAATGTTCTAGAAAAACTTCACCATAGCATGAATTTCCTTTAATATGACTTTTTAGGAGGTGATTGAAAGTGGGGTTCCTTACTAATAAATAGATTAAGGGTTTTGAAATAAGAATTGTGAAATGATACCTTGAATTGGTACTTTTTTGAAAATGGAAATTGGGATGGTATTTTAAAAAATTTATTTTTAGAAATAGGAATTGAAAATGGTAAATTGAGTTTGTTTATTTGAAATTGAAATGTGGATTATTTTTTATGACATGGGTTTGGTATTTTGAAACTAGTTTTTAGGGAATTCCCATGGAAATGTTTCTTCAAATGGGTATTTTAAAATTAATTTGAAAATGGAAATAGAATAGTGTTTTCAAATGTAATAGTGAAATAGGTGATGGCCAATTAACTATTTTTGTAAAATAAAATGAAGAATATATTTTTCATGGAAATGGTTCATTATAAATTACTTTTTTTATAATAAATGGTAAACACCCATTCGGGTCTTTTTTTTAAGTAAGAAGAAGTGGATTGTGGATGTTCTTGTTAAACCTAGGGTGAACCCAACCCTTAGGTGGACATGGTAGTGCTAGATGTACCTGGGATAAACAAGGTCCCCATGTGGTTTGGATGTAGGTTTATGGTTAATATATCAATCCAAACCATAAACATATTTTATTTAATGATTTATAATATAATTTACCAACAATAAATTCCACGGATCTATAGTCCTGGTGTATTTAAAATACTATACATATAGATACATCATCTGATACATGAAAATGTCATCTGTATTTAAAAATCCACATAATTATCAAAAATCCCAATGATCATCTAAAACAACATATTATATCCTAAGGAAAATAAATAAATAAAAGGGATAGCTTGAAATCCTAGTAAGGGAGTAAACATGGTAATAAATCATAACATGAGATTCAAAAGGAGAAACATAATATTATAAAGATAATGATTATAAGTGTATAAATATTGAATAAGGAAATGATATTATAAGATCATGGAATCATAAACATGTTGTTCTACCTCAGAGGTGGCGTGTTTTGGGTGGTGTGGAAATGGTGCGACGAGGATCATCACCCGTCCCTTTTTCTGCAGATGATTTCCTATAAAGTTCACTGTTCCTTTTGTTTCAACCCATTATTTGTCATTATCCTTTAAAGAAGGCTGTATTGACCCCGTGGGGACTGGAAAATTCACCCCCTTCCATATTGCGAAGGAGATGCCACAGTCAGTTAGTCCCAGTGGGGGATTGTGTGGTGTCATGTACTTGAGAAATTGATCCTCCTCGAATATAACTTCCTCTAATGGTCTCCAACAGGTTTATTCATGGAGCCAGGAATGCCCAATGTACCTGGTATCCATGATTCATGGACCTACCTTCCAAAGTTAGGTGCTCGTTGATTGATGATTCAGCCAACGACACTTAAGGACTCTATTGGTCGAGAGGATGGGAAGTCAAACTCACCGCACCCTTCCAGGTTCAGATTATCATCTATTCCAGGACTCTGTTATAAATTTAATTCATTCTCATATGTTTTTGAATCTTTGGTTCAACCTTGAAGAGTGTGTTCATGGGATACCCTTGATTTTCTAGATCGTCGTAGGCATGCATATATTTGACGCTACGAAGGTGATACTGACATGAGCCATATAATAAGGCGCTCTAGAGTTTATTATCTTCCAGGGGGATATAAGGGGGCATAATATTGGGATCATACCCATAAGATAGGTTTCCTATGTATCCTCAAGAGATGAATCAGATCCCACGTAGTTCGGATTGGTTGGGGCTTACGCGTGGAAGCTGCCCATTGAGGGGGCATGATTGGGTGGGCCCTTTTGGATGGGCACCCTTATGAGCTCAGGCCTTTAGGCATGTGTCCTACGTATCCTGGTTGGATCACAAATTAGGGTTCTCATAGTTCATATTGTTTGGGGATTACGCATTGAGCTTCTCATTTAGGGGGCATGATTGGGTGGACCCTTTTGGATGGGAACCCTTTTGAGCTTAGGCCTTCAGGCAGGCATCCTACGTATCCTAGTTTGATCAGGAATCATAGTTCTCATAGTTCATATTCATGTGGATGTTTTAATCATCAAAAACCTATAATCCCATGTGATTCATTCTCAGTTTGAGAAATAAGAGGATGTCAAAGATTCAACTAACCACATGCTTCCTCTCCTGTTTGTGGGAGAGGGAGAGCCCATGGCGGAAGAGGCCAAGGCGACCATGGGTGAGGGGTAGAGCGATGAACCTTTCTATATTAAATGGAATTAAAGTTCATGTGGCCTAACCTCAGAAGATTGGGGACTTACCTCATTGTAAGGTCCATGGAATACGTTCTAGGAAGGGGATGAGTTTCATCCTCATCAAAAGGAGAAGCGAACATGAATCCTTTTACTGATCACTATTCCACATTGAATGGAAAAGAAAGAGATCACCATTAATCCATGTAATGGAGAGGTTCATGTTGGCATCCCAAGGTTGGACTCTAGGTTACCATGGGAATTTAGACCCACTAGAATTCCTTAATCACAAACCATTTTGGGGAGATCCTTCCTGACTCCACTTACCATGGGTATGTAGACTAAAAGGGGCATGCAGATGCACCTGATGGTCTGATCATATGGGTCTAGTGTCATTTTAGGAGGCTTTGACTTGATGGGAAAGGACTGGTTCACGGTGGGATTATATAGGATTGGACAGTAATGGAGGGGTGAGGTTGGAACTGGAGGAAATAATACCCAAAAATAACCCATTATGTGTACTGGTTTCTTATGCAGGATGGGGGAGTCTTCGTATACCATAGTGGTATGTGAGCAGAGGGACCATCCACCTACCAATGTAGTATGTGGGCATGGTTATAGATCACTACGTACCATAGTGGTATGTATCCCATCACGCCGCTTTGGGTTCCAACTGCGTACTGATGCAGTACGTGGCGTCGGGTTCAGTCTGCGTAGTGGTACACTAGGTATAGCACCATATTGAAGGAGGGTCTGGTGGATTATCATTCACATGGAATACATCCACGAGAAGTATGTGGTTCTTGGTTCACAGTTCTATTATTATTATTCAATTCCCATGTTTTATGGTTCGTGGCTGACTGTACCTACAGAGAGAGTGGTTTACAATTCATGCTTTGCCGATAAATCAAGAATAAAGATAAAATCTTCTATAAAATCTTTCCTCCAAACTCTGAGTCCCCTTCCAGATTTCATCTTCCATCCTTTTTCATTCCTTCTGTTCTCCTTTTATAAAACATCAGGGAAATTGTATCTATTGGGCACATGAAACCATTTGAGGAGGCCCATGAAGAGATATGCTGACCTACAGAAGACTCGGTCAACTGGGGTTTATGGAGGCTTCTGTTCATGATAATGGTTTGCGAAACCTTTCTGATTTTATTCGTCCACAAACTGATAAGTTAGTGGGATGGTACGTGTATGGGCTTCATGTGCATGAGTCCTTTGACAACGTGATTCAATGTACACCTTGTTCACTGACTATCGCTCTGCAGGGTAGTGTCTCGCGGATCATTCCGCATACCTAGTGGCTTTCGATCCATGTAGTCTGCAAACCTTTCATGGTGATGGTACGTGGACCTCTTAAAAATCCTTTGAATACTTGAATTCCTTCAATTTTCTTCTAAAATTTTCAACTTGATTTTAGTCCATTAACCTTTCTAGACTTTTAAGAGTACTTTCTTCCTTATGAAAAATGATTTTTGGGGTATTTTCTTCCATTGGTGGAATTTTTAGAACCCTACAAAATTCCCCCATCAGAATGGGGTTCCTTCGAAATGAAAAGGGGACTATTCTGATGTAAAAGCAGTCCTGAACTGAAATGGTTCGTGATAGAATAGATAGGTCTGGTAGTAGGGGACCACACCTATATATAGGGGCCCATGTCTTTTTTCTTTTACTATTTATCATGGTGAAAAGCGCTCTCGACCTCCCGGGATCCCTCTACTCTCGCGTACCATGCTCCTTGCAAAAATCCCATTTGCAAACCACTTCGTACGTTCCGTGAACAGATCATCTCACCATTTATCTATCCCCATACCATTTTTTAGGTTTCATGAATAGTATTAAAGAATTTTAAGACTATAATCTGGATTCTTCATAGGAGGACGCTAAACGGTTGGTGTGTCCAAATACTGAACTTGGATCGGCGAACCAAACCTTAATAATTAATAATCTGAACTTAAAATTTAATCCAAAAACTCTGAACATGAGCTTAATCAAGGCCTAGTTTCACGGTATTCACTTTCCATGAACATTTCTGTTCACCATCCAAAAATATATAGGCTAAAAACTCATGGATGGTTCTTGTACCATGGATGTACATGGTGATATGCATCTACGTACCGTAGTAGTAGGCGGGGTTGCTTCCACACACTATGCAGTATGCAGATTGTGCCTTATGTGTACCGTTTCTGGAAATAATACATGAAGCCGAATGTGGACATATTTTGAGTCTTTTAGTCATTCTTCCATAGCCTTTACCAAACAACTTTTGTTGGACTGACTTTTTTCAGCTTTCGGATCTTTATGTACAGGATACAATGGCTGCTTCACAAGCTGTAATAAAATCAAATAAGATAAGGGAGACCATGGGTGGAATAGTGTGGATCATCTTCAAGCCCACATCATTACTCGTGATAGCTTCTTAAAGAATTTATTGACGCCAGAGCTTCTAGCATATCCTCCATCGGTGCAGATTCCACTTTTCGGCTTTGGTCTCCCTAATGATGTTCCTCTATCATTGGCTAACCCTGATACCCCTTTTATTCTATTAGAGGAACCATAAGTACATGATTTTGCCAACATTTCCCCAGTAGGAGAAGTCATCGGCACTCTGATTTAGGATAACTTCTTCATACTAGGAGGCTTGGCATGGACTCAAGGAAATCGCAGGTGTCATAATTTTATCCCAATACTAAGCGCCTGAGAGTACCCATCCATTATCAACATCTCCCAAGAAAAATATAATGGCGGGTGAAGCACCAAGTGGGATCTGTGGGCCAGATTATGTTTCTATGATGAGTGGGTCTGGGTGTTCCGGGTTTCTCAGTTCGCGGTCTTCTCCCCTGGTAAAATCCTTCATGAATTTATGATCTTATAGTGTTCAAGCACCAACACCTTCCACTTATTGCATGGGGGTGTGGGAATCATCTTATGGGATATCCACCAGCTTAGAGGAATCCCCATCCTTGGAGAGATGTACGGAAAGTTTCTCCTTGTAGCTGCTACCTGGAATGACATTAACCATGTGTCCCATTTAATAAGGAGTTTATTGGTCATGGTAGTGGGATTACTCGATCATCCCCTCCAATCTCACTCACTCATCCCATTCGAGTCATGGATAGGGTCATTATTTCATGCGAACGGACTCAAGCCAAGGGATCACCGCAGTAGAACTCATCCATCCCGTCGGTCCCTCTAGACTCCAGGGTCATATTGTGCTACCCTTGAAGTGGGATGATATACCACATGGGTATATGAGCTTCAATCAGATGTATCTCCTGCGCTTAGACTAGTAGGTTTCTTTGCCATATTTTTTAGCGGATGAATTCTACCATCATGCGACGTATATACCAGGGTTCGGGCCTATAATTTGATGATTGAGGCCATGCTAGCAGAGGTTCATCACATTAATTTGGCCCTTCCTACCCTCAACCAGTTTTATAAATAATTGGGACAAATACAGGAAGGTAGGGTCCCACACCGCCTCAACGGACCGTTTCAATTTCTTTATAGGTGGATGGAAGAACACTTCCCCTGTAATTAATATTGTTATACTACAAAGGTTCCTCATTCTAACTTTCAACCCATGCTTCTCAACATTTTCGTTGTTCATCCTATGACTCTAAGCGTTATTGATACGGTTGGGTTGTTGAACGGTGCTTCTTGTTTCTTGTTCGCACCGCATCCTACCCCTCATGGGTCATTGAGAGGTGATAGGGATGGTTCTCTAGAGGAATGGTCATATCTCATTGCACTTTGGGACGGGATTCTCACTACTCGTATAGATCAAGTAGTCATTTGTGAGCCATACCTCCCCTACCGGTTTTCCAGGAAATTCGTATTCCTTTAACAGACTACAATGCTTCCAACTGTTCAATTAAGGAGAGAGTCTCACCCTATAGTGCATCACCAATTATGGATCATGATGATTCTTGAAGGTGATTCTATGGAAGTTATCATTCCTAACATGATAGAATCCACTTTCGGGTCACTGGAGTATGCCCGACTATGGGTGGATTGTTACCCAAATGGGGTGCTGAAAGAACCAGTTCGGTAGGTGAAAAAACCTTTAACCATTTCTTGCCCCATACTTTCCCCAACGACAATTCCACACATTCCTTCTACTGTGAAGATTGCAACAGCTACGCCTTCTACTTCTGTCCCTACGGCGTCCATGATGGGTACACCACCTCTTCCTACCCTTTTGGTAAGAAGATGCTCAATTATTCATTAGAAATGTTTAGGAGGGGCCTCATTGGTACAACATAACTCATTGTGGAGTGATTCAGACTGTTCCCTCCCGTGGATACCACCAAAGACCTTAATGAGGCTGGCACCTGCAGAGTACCACCGATCACCCCAGAAGCTGCATCTAGTCCTCCACATCCAGCTCCAGCGGTTAGACCGTCCGAGGGAAAATAGAGTCTCCCATCTAGGATGACCTATATTAGGTCTCTTCTCACTCCTGTGATGATGCTTCCTATTTATAGGCATGTGGCAGTGGAGGAGGGTCAAAGTACTGGTGTTGTGGCGAGGCACCAGGTAGTGCAAAATAGGCATGGTGCTAGTTATGTGCTCTTGCCACAAAGACACCTATGTCCAATTTTGCTGATGATGGTGATAGTTTTCAGGGATTATTCACCAATATAGGTTCTGTCGACTTTGATTATCAACACTCACACCTCCTTATCTACCAAATCTTCATATCCCGAGAAGACCGTGCCTCCTGGTAGGAAATCTAGCCAAGTTAAATTCTTCCCATCACCAAGAGGGGAACTTCTGATATGTTTTAGAAGAATTTGATCATCTAACAGCCAAGGAGGTTAAGGATCATGATTTGTTGGACACCCAAGAGGAAGATCTGAAGGAGTGCAAAGCCTGTGCAATAAGGTTTAGGGATCAACTGGCAGCTTCGCATGCCAATTATGAAGCCGTCTAGAAGAAGGGGCGGGACCTTAAAGTCATTCTGGAGTGGGTGCATCTGATGGTCAAAGATTAAACAGAGGAGATAGATTCATTAGAGAAAACTATTGACAACCTATGGAAATCACTTTTCTTCCTTCTAGAAAGGGTCAATCAATCCTTATTGTAGTTTGTCCCAAATCATGATATAGACTCTTCCCCCTTCTTTTTCTTTTGATAGTTTAAGGAGACTCTGAACTGGGGATGCTCCTCCATTTTTTTGAACTCAATGAAACTAATTAGACTTTAAATCCTCTTTATTTTCCTTTTCCTATCATGTTAATTGATTATAATCAATCATATAAACATCATTTCAATCAGGTGTTAATTGTAAATCATGATTTGAAACCAAAAAACTAAAATAATCGAATTGGGCTCTAATTTTTACCTGAGTTGTGGGACTCGGCGAGCATAGTTCAACTATTGATGAGGTTTTATGAAATACCTCATGAACTTTTATGTATTTTTCATTATTACCCTAATTTTTTCCTAAGCCTACTTGGAATGGGCTTAGTGGGAATAACTTGACTTTTTCTTAGGTTTCCCTTTGTGGGTTTTCGACCTAACAAGATTTACATCCCTTTTTTAGGGGCTCAACATTTTTGTAATGAACCAATACCCAACTTTTACCCAAAGGTGCCTTCTGCATATTTTCCCCATGGTAATTATGGCATCTTTTTCACTAGTAGTTCACAGTCCTTCATGTCAAACTCATTACTGATGTTTTAGGTCAAATAGATTTGACCAAACTTGATGAGGTAGCGCCCTTACTTGGGATTGTTGGCTGGGAATGTTCTAATATCCTTCAGACATTGACTATGGATTTTTCTTGACACTAGATTTGCAATTTTGGACATCCATGATGCTTAGGATCCATTTTATTCATACAAAGGTAGGAAAGGACTCTCCTGGGGACGAATTTTCCTTTGATCGACGACCATTTTTATGGTCAACATAAGCAGAGCCTCTAGGGAATGATGTGCATATTCAAACAAAGGTTTCCATAGGACATCGGCCTTCCATTTCTGATGTCCTGGTAGGGTTATGCAACATTTTGAATTTATTTTGATTTTAGGATCTATAGTGGGTGGCTAGCCTTAGTAGTGGTTTCTGAAAATATTAAGGACATTCATGTCATCTTTGAAGGGAAAATTTCTCCCACATGGTTCTTACTTGCATGAGGCAGAGCCGATGAATGGTCATTTCAGTTAGAAGACATTTTTATGTTGGGGGAATTTGAAAAGAAGAAGGTATGTAATCCGTTATCCAGAAGTTTTCCAAATCCGGGGTGTGATCGTACGTGAATGTCATTTGAGCATATGAAAGTTAGAAAGGACTCTCTGGGATGAACTTTCCTTTGATTGACGTCCATTTTTGTGGTCAACATATGCAGATACACTGGGGCATGATGTGCATAGTCAATCAAAGGTGTCTGCAGGACATTGGCCTTCTGTCTTCGATGTCTATGAAGGATATGGGGATTGGGAAATTTCTGAATTTGGTATGTGACTTTCAACAAGGGGTGAACCTAAATGCCAAAAAGGGTAATTTTAACTGAACTTCTTTGGTGAAACCTGGAAATGAGTGGGGGAACTTTTCTTTTGTATGAGGATCAAATTTATGCATATGGATGGGGTACCTTTTGAAACCTCAAAAGGGACCAGAGATGAATCAGGGATGCGTGTTCTAATATATCTAGGATGTGTGTAGGGAGTAAAATGTAAAACATGACTTTGAGGGACCTTGAATAAGGAGGGATGTAATGAGGCTTGGAGGCCATTGAGAAAACTGAAATAGGAGAGGACACTCTTGGGGATAAATTTTAATTTGATTGATGGCCATTTTTGTGGGCAACATATGCAGAGCCATCGGGGCATGATGTGCATAGTCAATCAAAGGTGTCTACAGGACACTTCATTCCATCTCAGATAGCCTTGGAGGGTTATGTAGATTCAATATCACTCATATCATGGAGTTTGGGGTATGGAAGGAGTGTGTCTGGACATATTGGGGATATTTGGGCTATGATTTACTAGTGGAATCAGGTGTCCCTTATGTAGATATGACTCATATGCACTATGAGGCATTTGTTCCATATTTAGGGAACCTATTCATTCAAAATTGTATGTTCAGAACATGGGGTTCCTCTCGAAGAAGGAAACTGTGACATGCCTTTTTAGGTCATGCTGCTAGGACCAAAATTCTAGACTGTTTTTTCATAATGTCACGGTGGATCTCTTGCTAAGATCCCTAAGATCACGTGAGCTATGCTTGGTGTGACAAACAAGGTATTACGAGGATTCTAGGTCATTACCTAAGAATAGAATAATAAATATCATAGGGCTCTTTGGGCTTAAACTGTAGTTATGCATTTTAATGTCCTACGGTAAGGATGATTTGGGCCTCACAGTTTAATGTCGTGTAGTGAGGACATAATACTGTGCAGTTTAGAGTCTTGCAGTGAGGACGATCATGTTGTCATAAAGATATTTAATAGCTTTGATTTAATCACAATCAGGATGCTCTGGCGTTCCCCATACATGAGTGATTATAGAAGATATAAACCATAGTCCTGGGGGGAACATGAATTATGAGGTATAACATGGTTCGTGCAAGCCATTGGGCATACTAAGATAAGAGAGGAATCTCTTGGGGATGAATTCTCCTTTTATTGACAATTATTTTTTGGGGGAACATATTCAGAGCCTCCGAGTCATGATGTGCATAGTCAATCAAAGGTGTCTACGGGACACTGGCCTTCCATCTTATATGGCCTTGAATGATTATGGTTATCTAAGTTTTCCCAGGGTATGGAGTTTGAAAAACGGGAGATATGTGCCTGGGAATGTGAGAAATATCCAAATTGTGATTACCTATGAAATATTGGAGCTTCCACATAGGTATGACTCATATGTATAGGGGGAACAGGATCTTTTGACTTCTCATGTGTGGGGGCATGTGCGGGATCTCATAACACTGAGGACTAGACCACACATAACTCGTAAAGAATTTCACAATTTATTTTCTGGCAATTAGGACCTTTCATGGATTCCTCGTACAAGTATGACTAATGTATGGGAGAAAATGGGCATTTTTTATGGTGGCTGGGCCGGGATGCCAAATCTGGGAATCACTACGTATCCTACAAGGGCATGAATCAAGCCACATGTAGTTCTTAATGTTCCCTACAAATGTTTTCTTGATGTGTAGGGATATTTGAGGTAATTTTTTTCTTTTTTTATGATGGCTGGGCCGGGATTCCAAATCTGGGCGTCACTACATATCCTATGAGGGTAGGAATCAATCCGCACATAGTTCTGAATGTTCCATGTACTGATCTGGCTCAGTCCATATATAGGGACATTTTTGTTTCTTTTTCTATGGGTGCCAGTTCTACCATATCTCCCTATAATTTGTTTGTGTAAGAGAATCCTTACCACTGATCCTAAGCTCACATGAGTTATACTCAATGTGAGAAATAAGGAGTGTACATAGGGTATCCCTCTCAAGTGTGGGGAGGTAAAAAATATAATGGGGGTGTTTTTTTTTGTGGGGGCTCGACCAAGATCAAGGATTGAGGTGTCACTAAGTATCCTACAAGGGAAGAAATCAATCCATACATAGTTCTGTGAGAGATCATGCAGTTTATTGGCATGCAATTAGGAATATTTGTGCCACATAGTTTAATGTCTTATAGTGAGGACATGGTTCACATTTTAATGTCATGTTTCAGGGAATATTTCCTTACAGTTTAACGTCATGTGGAAAGGATAGTGACTCATACTTTAAGGTCATATATTTTGGACCGTAGCATCATGGTTCAATGTCATTTTTCTAGACTAATACTATACAGTATAACATTATGTGGTCAGGACAATGGATCATAGTGTAGGGTCATAGATTTTGGACCATAGAATTATGTTTCAATGTCATGTTGCATGGACTAATATTGTACAGTTTAACGTCATGTTTTCAGGACAATGGATCATAGTTTAGGGTCGTATAGTTTGTACCATAACATCATGATTCAATGTCATGTTTCATGGACTAATATTGTATAGTTTAACATCATTTGGTTAGGAAAATGGCTCATCGTTTAGGTTCGTAGAGTTTAGACCATAGCATGGCGTATTACTACACAAAATACTTATTCAAGAACTTTGCATTTGTGGAAGCCGTGATGAGTTTTTTGTCCATTGATATTAGGGAGTATGATCCATTGGAATAGACCCTAGGTATGAAATATAGTCCTTCCCACTTTGGTTCAAGCTTTGGGTTATTCTTTTCGAGTATCATTGGGGTTCTGAGGACTAACACCATTTCTCCTTCACTAAAAGATCAAAGGTGATCTTTTTTGTTGAAGGCTCGTGCAATCCAATTTTGGTAGATTTCCAAATGGTGCAGAGTGTGAAACATTTTTTCATCTAGCTACACCAACTCATCAAAATGTCTTTGGGATTTCTCTTCCATGGACATTTGATCGCAAATGGCCACACGAAGTGATGGAACTTGAATTTTGATAGGCAAAACCGCATCTGCCTCATATACTAGTGAGTACGGGGTTTCCTAGGTGGCAGTGTGGGTCGTGGTCCAGTAATCCCACAAAGCATGAAATAAATTTTATGGATACGATTTATTATCCTTTTCATCCATCTTTTGGAGTATGTTGGATAGGGTCTTGTTGAAATCCCCTATTTTCCCATTGGTTGTTGCATGGTAACGGGACAATCGGTTGGCTTTAATTCTATACTCCTGGTATAACTTTTCCAACTCCACAGAGTAGAAGTTGGTGTAGTTTTTTGTCAGTATGGTATAAGGGACACCAAAACTGGTAATGATGTTGGCCTTTAAAAGGCTAATGATGTTTTCTCCCTGAATTATTTAAGGGGTATGGCTTCATCCCATTTGGAAAAGAAGTCGCTCACTGTGAGTATGAACTTGAATTGTCTAGTTGTGGAGGGAAGATATGGTCCCACAACATCCATCTCCAAGGCGGTGAATGTCCAGGAGTACTTAGCTGTATGAAGTAACTCTGGGGTTCAGTTTATGAAATTAGCATGAACTTGACAGGAATGGAACTTCTTGGTGAATATGGAACAATCTTGTATCATAGTGGGCTAGTAATACCCAAGCCTATGGATTTGGTGAGAGATCTTGGTTACTGATTGGTGCCCTCCACAAGCTTCAGTGTTCACTTATTTTATGATGGTAGTAGTCTATTATCCATCAATGCTCCTAAGAAGAACTCCATCAAGGCCTTGTTTATAGAGAACATTTTCTTGGATTGCCCCATTGTATAAGAAAAAGTTGACTGCCCATCTTCAGACCTATTCCCTTTAAGACCTATCTGGTGGGAGTTCCTTATTCTAAATGTAATTTGTAATGGGCATCATCCAGTAGGTGGTGTGACCATGAGGCTCAGAAATTGGGCTAATTTCTTCAGTCTTCTCCGTATTGCTCTAGATGAATGGAAAGACCATCCTGTGATGGGAAATGCTAATGAATTTTTTATCCTGGTCTGGATCAGCCAATGATGTGGCTGCATTTTCCAAAGTGTCAGCTTAGGAATTTTGTGACTGGGGGACATGAGTCAATTTTGGTTCTGATGGAGATTCTACCATAATTTCTTGAACATGTTTCATCAAGGTAACCAACACTTCTTTCTTGATGGCGTAGTCACCGTTGACCTGTTTTATGAATAGCTCTGAATCACCCTTTATTTTTAGGTGTTTGGTTTACACATGAAGTTCTAATTCCAAGCCTGCAATGAGGGACTGATATTCCACTTCATTATTTGTACACCCTTTCGAAATTAGGAAAGAGTAAGGCAAGACGGCCTTTTGGGGGATATGAGTATAATTCCAAGCCCCACTTTTCTAAGCTTGGGATCCTCTATCTTTTTCCCTTTCAGGCTTTGGTAAGCTCCATCTAAGTACATTTACCATGTCTGGGGGTCCTCCTGAACGAAAAACACTTCTTCATCCAGAATTTTAGCATCCAACAGTGCTATTTCCTCTAAGGGGTGATCTTCCAGGAAGTCTGCTAATGTATGGCCTTTGATGGCCTTCAGGGCCATGTACTGTATGTCAAATTGTTGTAGGATTACCTCCCATTGTGGTAGGTTCCCATATAGAATGGGATAGTTGAGGATATATTTGAGTGGGTGGAAGCAGGAAACCAGGTGGATCTCATGGTGCTGTAGGTAATGCTTGAGTTTCTGAACTGTGAAGATTAGAGATAAGAAGTCATTTTCAATTTTTGAATACCGATTTTCAGTTTCAATCATTGTTAGGATGAATTAATAGAGGTCTTTCTCACTACCGGCATCATTCTTCTATGCGAGGAAGGCACCTAATGACCATTCCAGGGTGGTTACATACAAAATGAGTGGTCTCCCCTCAACTGGTGGCATTATCACTGGTGGGATTAGGATATATCTTTTGAGATTGTAGAATGATTATTGAAAATCATCATCCCACTCATACGTAACTACTATCTTCGTAATCCTGGTGATGGATAAGAATTTACCTTCTAGGTTGGCGATGAAGTGCTGGATGTATGTGAGGTTCCCATGGAGACCTCTCAACTCGATGAGGTTGCGAGGTGGGGACATTCCAAGGATGTATTTTGTCTTCTTGGGGTCAGATTCGATGCCATGATGGTGTATGACGAAGTTAAGGAATTTTTTTGATGTAACGCCAAAAGGCACACTTTAGGGGATTCATCTTTAATTTTTTCTGTTGCAATTTGTTGAAGACAGTTTCAATATTGGCAGGTGGTTTCAGTGATGTCGCGATTTAACCACCAGATCATCGACATAACAGTCGATGAACATTCCCAAGAATGGATTGAAGATGTGATGCATGACACGCTGATATGTGGCGCCAACATTCTTTAGACCAAAGTTCATCAGTTTATAAAATAACACTCCCTAAGGGGGCCTAAAAGCAGTAGCTTCTACATCTCCTCTATCCATCCAGATTTGATTGTATCTAGAATAGTCGTCCATGAAAGAGAGAGCCTCATATCTGTTTATTACATCGATCGGAAATTCTTTGATCGGGACTGGGAAATCGTCTTTTGGGAAATTCCTATTAAGGCCCCTGAAGTCAATGAGAATTTTAATTTTTCCATTCTTCTTTTTGATAGGGACTATGTTCTCCAGCCAGATCAGATTATGGACCACCTGTATGAAGTTGTCTTTGATCAGATTATCAACTTCAGCCTCTATTTTGGCAGCATGCATCAGGTGGGTCCTTCTGGATTCCTACTTATAGCCCATATGGTCTTCTGGTAAGCTTAGTTGATGAGGGGAAACCTTAGGATCAAGGCATGGAATTTCGATGTAGTTCTAGGAAAACAAATCTCTATTCTTATTTATAAAGAATTTATATGCCTCCTTCTCCTCGAAAGTCGTAGCCACACTGATCAAAGTGGGATGAGGGTCATTTTCGGTGCCCAAATTTATCTCTTTAAGTTTATTTATTGTGGTAGAGGCACCTTTTTTGAATGTAGGAGGGAAATATTTGAGATCTTCTTCCTCTTCTTCTTCTTCTTTATCATCTTCGTCTCCATCTGGAGAGAGAATTTTTTAGATGAAATCTCCAATGTTGGTAGAGAGGTCATATTTTGCCTTAGTGAGTGAGGAAGGGGTAGTTTGAGGTCCCATGGATGGTCCGGGATCTTCTTTGATAGGGATCTTCCTAACATCATGGGAGTTAGTCCGCTTTTTTGTGTCTTTGGACTTGGTGGCCACCACAGAGATCAAGTATACAATTGAGTCTACATCTGTACTTGCACTTGTGCATTCAACTTGGTCAATTAGTAACACATACTCTTCCCCAATTTGATGGATGGGGTCAGCGGGATCTATTTCTAATCCATTCAGGGCATTTATCCAACCAATTTCATTAGCCGAAAGATGTTTTTATTCGGATTCATAGAACCCTACATCAACATAATGTGGATCACAGGACTCAAATGGGGATTTATCAGTATGAAATGTCTCATTTTTTCCATTACTGAAATATTTTATGTACTGATGGTATAATTATGGAATTGTAGCATGATGATGCAGCCAAGGCCTCCCTAACAGGACGTTGAAGGTCATACTTTTCCGTACTACCAGGAACTTGGAATCTAACATGAGATCTTCAAGCCAAGTTTTAATCTTGATTCATCCCAATGGTTTCTTCATAATTTTGTCATATCCCAGCAGAGTTTAAGTGAAGGGTGTCAAGCTGTCTTCATCATATCTCAGTCGATAAAGTGTCCGCGGTGGGAGGAGGTTAACTCTAGAGCTTTTGTTGATGAATATCATTTGGACATCAATTCCATTTATCTTCTCGGAAAAATATTGTGGTTTAATGTTCCCCTAAATGATTGAATCTTCATCCCTATCTATAAAGGATATGATGGTGTGACATTCTTCGAGACCGTTCTCTGTTTAGTAGACTTAGGCTGATGTTTCTTCAACCTCGAACTCCTGGGGACTTAGTAAGCCTTCGATGAGTGCCTCCCTAAGATATTTGGACAGACATAATGCATCCAGGATTGAAATCATTGCTGGTACTGAATCTATATACTTTATAATATCATACTTCTTCTCTAAAGTTTTAAGCTTCTCGGTTTGGGTTTTCTCTTTCACAAAAACTTTATGGGTTTGGGCATTGGACGTAGATAGTTCGACTACTGTAGCTAGGTCCAGTGGTGTTGTAGTCCTTTCCACATTTGGCCGAACTAGTCCGCCTTCATTCCTTGGGCGATTTGATACTTTTCCTTCACCTTATGGATATTCCAAGATAACTAGGATTGTATTTCTTTCTATAGGGGGTGGAGGAGTATTCTAGTTCTTATTGTGTCTACCGGGGGGTCCTTCTGTGAGTTTCTGCGATGTTAATGGTTTGATTTATGGCATGGCTGAGAATTTCACTCCTGACATGATTTTTCCTTTTAGGGAACCTCTAGCCTCTGTAGCCTCTTCCTCTATCTCTCTAGTTGGGTGCGGGGAATTCAGGTTTGTGGCCATAGTCTCTATTTGAGAAGGGGTCCATCAAGTGAATGACAATGATGGAGCCAAAGATCAGTTCTTGATCTGACAATGTTTCTGTATGACTTTCTCATTCTGTTGGTTCCATTTGGTGGGATGGTGCCCGTTTTACCATTTGGTGGGACAGCGCCCATTATACCACGTCTTCTGGTATGAAGTACAAAATAATCAACACTGAATTCAGCTTCAGTTTCATCCCATACTCCTCCTTTTTCTTTCTTTCCTTTTGGCCTTTAGAGGGTTGTGAGGCCAAGGAGGACAGATGCTTTGTATCGGGAGCTTTTTGGGGAACATTTGGTTGTTTCAACTGCACCTAGAGGATTCTATGAACTCGATTGATGGTCTTCCAAGTCATCTAATTGTCTAACTTTTGATTCTTCTTACTGGTGACTGTTTTCCATTCCTTTTCTTCTCTTGAGTGTGAGGTGGAATCATACGCCAATTGTGCTAGCAGTAGGCCCAATTTAACTTGCCCGGAATCCACCATCTTTTGTAGAAGATCCTAGAAAACGAATAATTTTTGGATTTTGTGTCCCGGTATCCAGTGATAGGGAAAATAATTTGGACGGTCATCAAGACCCACTTCATCAGCCCGCTTTGGCTCTGGTAGCCAAAGCAAGTTTCAATTCATGGCAGCTATGAAACAGCCATGGACCTAGTCATCTTATAATGGGTAAATTTTATTTATTTATTCTTAAAATTGATTTTTTTTATCACCCCTTTGCTCATTTTTCCGAGGTGGCGGTGGTAGTTGGAATCCAGCAGGTCCTGCATGGTTTGGTGGGGCCTCACAACCAGAGCACGTGCTGGAGGTGGTTTAAGCATGACAGAATCTGCTTCGGTTTTTCTCGTTCTATTCTCAGGGGATGATGGAGCCACTTGGTACTTAATATTGGTCCTTTACAAGGAGACCTCTATTATTTTGGAAATGGAATAGAAGTCTCTAAACCCACTTGGGTACTTCACTGGGATGAGCAGTGTTCGCAATTCATCCCAAAGGTTATCGATTCCCAGGGTGAGCATCTCTTCCTAGGGGATTGGCTAGTTTAAGGAATATATTAGGACTTTCCATCTGGAAATGAAGTCTGAGGATCTTTAGTTATCTCAATGTCTAAAGTTCATAAGATCACTAACCATCATCTTAGGTAGCATTGAACTAAACTGGAAGAGAAAATGTCATCGGAGTTCCTCCCAGCCAGTGATTGAATTGGCTGGTAGGCTAGTATACCATATGAAAGTGGATCCCTGAAGGGTTCGTATGAAGCAACTAAGTTTTACTACTTCTTGCTTCTCTAGAGTTCCCATCATGGAATAAAAATAAGAGGCGTAGTTCATTAAATGTTGTTCAGGGTCCCCTAAGCCATTGAATACTAGGAATTCAAGGTTTTTGAAGTTTGGTAGTGGCGGAACATTACTCACCCAATCAGTGTAGGGTTTGTGATCTGGCTGTATTGGAGCATTCCGCCCCTCCATGGATTCTAGTAGAGCTGTTAATTGCTTGAAGGTGTTCAAGATCTCTTGATGCATATCCTGTTGGGATTCAGCTTGAGCTGGTGCGGCAATAGCCAAAACTGGGTGTGTCGGTGCTACCGGAATTTGGGGTTGATACCCAATCGGGGGTATCATTTGTGGGTTTACCTGGATATATTCCAGTTTTCTTCCCAATATGGGGAAGTCTTGATATCCTTCTGGGGCTAGGTTGAACGTTCCTCCTAGATTGGATTCATTCACTAGGATAAGTGCATGTGGTATGGGCACCACTTCTGGGAGCACCTGATGACATTCCGCAGGGGGAACACATCTGGCAAGCTATCTCCCTTGATGCAACCCTACATTAATTCACCTGAGCTCTTTAATTTCTTCCTCTTTTTTAGAGAACCTTTCCTCGAGAGTGAGGGACGCATCCTCAGGGTGAGGAGGAGGTGGTTCATTGATGACCTTGGATTTATTCTTCTCCTTGTTGGGGTTTTGCGAGAGTAGTAGTGAAGGATTAGCTGAGGGGCACCCATATTTGGGAGAGCTTTATGGTTCCGGGTATGCACACCATCAGGCTTGGCATGGGATCCCTATGGGATGGAACCATCTTCCTTCGCGTCCTCTCCCTCTATGTTATTTCCTATGAGATTCGTGGAATTTATGTTTACCACGTTCACTTAGGCATATCGCATTGGGGGTGGTGTACCTGGTGCCAAATGGTTAGAAGGCTTTTTGTGCCATTTATTGGACTTTCTCCTTCCATTATGTAGAATTCTTCAGGTTTCTTGGTGAATATTGACCTGAAGGGAGCCCTGGTCTGACCTCGTAACGTGCCTTTGTCTCAAAGGGTGTGAACCACAAGAAGGGGTGGAACAGTTAACTCCTCTATCCATCATTCTTCCTAGATGGTTGAAGATAGACATTCGTTATGTAGGGATTTCAGGTAAAAATGACATCATCCCTATGGGATGGGGTTGTTTCTGTTCTTCTTGTTATATACTATGGCCTAGATATGTTGGTATTACGGGGGCATTTTGATTTAAAAATTCCCCGTAACCCTATGGGTTGGGGTATTTCTCATATTACGACCATAGCCGCCGTTATTGCCAACTTTTCAATTTCAAGTACACATGCACAGGTTTGGTCTGAGTATGGAATTGATCCTATGCAGAGTATATGGTCTTTTGAAGACACAGTCACTACTTTCTGGTTGGATTTCCTTAGGCAGGAAGCCTGCTGGATGTTCTTGGTTGCCTGACTCATAATCTTTTTGATGGCTTGATCTCTTCTGTCCTAATGCTTTTGAGACTTACTCCGGGCCAGTTTTTGTTGAGTATCCCATATTTCCTGAGTAGGGGTTTTTCTTGATTACTACCTTTGGGTGATGACATTGTAGTATGTCATTTCCAATGGGTTTTGTTGGATGAGACGTGGGGTGAAGTGTAGAGCTCCATGTTCTCCCCATACCTGAATGTGAACTCTAGTCGGGTAGTTTCCAATGAGACGACTCAACTTATGTAGTGCATAGAAGTATGACAGTTCAAGGTTTTTCTTTTTGCCTTTCAGATTGTGTCTGACGTGTGGACGGTAGATCTTCCAAGTCGATCAGATAGTGAAGCTCTCCTAACGTGCTAACATGGTCTGTTTACCCTTTGTAGGGTATGAATTTTTCTTTCAGTTGACAAAGAGTCGTCCATATATTGAGGCGAATGTCATGTGTGAATTCCCCAGACAACTCTCCTGGTATTTTGAAGTGAGAAGTATTCGTAGTCCAATACATCACTTGTGTATTATCTGTAGATAGTTGTCTTCTCACAAGAAACATATCATGTTTTTGTTCTTCCTGAGGATCCTCTACTTGATATGCCCAGATTGATTACTTTGTAATAATTTCATTCCAAGCGATCAGGATGGTGGAAGCCTTATTGATATGTGAATGGTGCAAGGGTGGCTCAGAAGAGGAGCGTGGCCTTAGACCATCCTCTGGTCGAGAGATAATATCACTCATTGTAGAGGAAGTGCTCAGTGTATCTGACTCCTTTCTGAGTGCCACAGCAGAAGAGGATTTTATCACATTTTTTCTGAAAAGGGTAGGACCTTCCTGCCAGTATGAATTTTGATTATGGGGAGGACTTTTCCAATTTTTTCTACAATGGAAAGTGCTACTACTACAACTTCACACCCGCCTGTGGGAAATGTATTTACGGCGTATACCCTAGGGATGATCTTCAGGGTGGGATATATAAGGGGAGGACCTTCTTGCTACTTGATATCACTGAGGGGAAGACCTTAACAGCAACTATCATTGGGGGAGGACCTTCGCAATGACAGTCATCATGGTGAGGACTACCATTATGACTTGATACCTGGCTCCTGGGAGAATTTCTGCAGTGCACATCCTAGGGAGGGCCTTAAGGATGTACTTCAATGAGGGGAGGACCTTCTCATTGATTGAAGTTACTATGGGGAGGACCTTTACAACAACTATCATTGAGGGTAGGTACTAATAATGATTTTCATCATGGTAAGGACTACCATCATGACATGACATCTGACTACAGGGAGAAGTATATCTGCAGCGTATACTCTAGGGAGGACCATTAGGGCAGATGACAGAAAGGGGAAGACCTTCTTACTGTCTGATCTTCAGGTTGAGGGTAGGGATACCCCGATGTGCATTAGGAGATAGGATATTGTGATCAATCACTCCTGGCCCACATAGTGATCCCCTGTGGGTTCTCTATGGATGACCTTCATAGCTGTTGGTAGCGACATTGCTCGGAGGGCCTTCACAACTTCTACTTCCACTTCCATAATTTGTAAATGGACTCATAGGGTCTTAATCCTTTATTGATTTATGTTTGAGGGCATCAAGAACCACGGCTTCCAACAGAGCAGGATTATGTATGTGCTCTTCATTTTCCGGTTTCCTTTGGAGCCATTCATTTTTGGGTGCTCTCTTGCGGGTAATCAGGACCATCTTCTATTAGTAGTGTCCTTAATATATGGGTCCTGTTCTTGTTGGGTCCTATGATGTCATCAGGATATGCCAACGGTAATATTGAGTTTTGGCAGGGATATATGCATGCCCGGGAGCAGCCACCATGTTGGACTGGCGTCCCCCAATTGGAACGAGTATTTGTTCCCGATCCGATTATCCGTATATCGCAGGATATTTCCGTTGACCCTCCTGGACTGGAGCAGGGATGCATAACTTCTTAGGAGGGACTAACTCATTTTGTGAGGGAGCCATTCCATTTGAGGAAACCAGGTTCTAGGCTTGGTTTCTTGCCTTTTCTGCCGATGAAATGATATCTTGGCATGTTTGGAGGATATGGTCTAGAATTGACGTCTGATCTTCCATCATTTCCATGATGTTCTGAGATACATATTTAGATGGAATGGGTATGAAGGCCCATTCTGATGTCGGAGTAGGATTTTGGACCTGCTTTGTTCCTCCATGATTTTTTAGTAGATACTGGCAGTTCTCCTGTTTCAGGATAGAGGAACGAGTCTACCACCGGTTTTCTTGTCTAGTTTCCACTGTATTTGACTGGTTGTCTTCATATTCATGAGTGGGGATTTTCATCTGCTCTCTTTTTACTGTATTTGTCTCACGGGAATTGTATGAATCCGTAGTAATTTGACTCTGTTAATATTTTCTTGCCACCCTATTTGGATGGAGGGATTGATATGCATCAGAAGTATTTGTGCCTACATTTAGCTGAGTGCCACCATATTTGGTTGACGAGTTTGTTGTGAATTGGCAGATATCGGCATCTTCCTGTAGCTTTCCACTCTGTATACACGGTGAGACCGAAGAGCACTATCAAAAATGTGCATTTGATCGTATTATGCCACTCTATTTCTGTGGTGGGGTTGAGTGGAGGGGGCAGAGTTGTATGTCTACCCATCGAATACCACTGCATTAGTACAGTGGAGTTTCTCCTCAGGAACCAGGGTGATAGTGTGTTCCTGATTATATATTTTCATCCCTTGGTGGGCATCCCGAGGATCCTAGGTCTCTTGGACTTTAGTAGGTGACCTTGGCATAAGGTCCTCTTCAATGGGAGGAGGTTTGGTCATCCGGTGTCAGTAGTGACACTCTTTGGTGGGGGCCCTTCAGTAGGACCCCTGTGCAGTGGGGATGAAGTTGTCAGAATATACGTTATTTAACTCCCTAAGATAAGAGAGGTACACATTATCACATTCCGGGGAAAGGCTCCAGAAATGGTTTGAGATGACCATTGGGGCTGCCTTTTGCTGGGGTGTCGGTCGCGCCTGAGGAGGCAGCTGTCGAACCTTTGAAGTATGGAGGGCATGTCTCGCGGCCTTCAACATGGGAATAGTACCATTTAGGTGGTAATATTTGATTAGTGTGTTGGATACCCAACATTGAAGATGTTAGGTAGGCGAGGGGGTCCTGCTCTTCCTTTGGGCCCCGACCGCCTGAGAGATCACTGATGTGTGTGTTTAAATTGGTCTTAGGGATTTCATTTGGATCGAAGGTTTCTCTTCAAGAACCTAGGACATAAATATATGAAATACATACCACAAAACCTCGTTAAAGTATCATTCTTTCAAACATATGCATATTTGGAGATTCAGCTTGGCCCCCTTCCCCTTTACTTTTTCTGTGAGGTGAAGGGGCTTAAGTGGGGTAAGACAGCCACCTTGGTTAAAGATTCATGTCGGGTTCATCATTTTTGTTCCACCTCTAAGGTGGTGCGTTTTTCAACTACTAGGGAAAAAATGGTTTGACGTGCAGAATCCTTTTTTGTATGTTATCATTGGGGTAGAATCTCCACCTTGGTTAAGGATTCATGTTGGGTTCACCATTTTTGTTCCACCTCTGAGGTGGCGCATTTTGGGTGGTGTAAAAATGGTATGATGAGGATCATCACCCATCCCTTTTTCTGGAGATGGTTTCCTGTCAAGTTAACCATTCCTTTTATTGACCCATTCTGTATCATTATCCTTTAAAAAAATTTGGATTGACCCCGTGAGGACTGGACAATTCACCCCCTGTTGTATTGTGAAGGATATTCCACAGTAAGTCGGCCCCAGCAGGTGATTGTGTGGGGTCAAGTACTTGTGCAATCAATCCTCCTTAGATATAACTTACTCATATGGTATCTAATGGGTTTATTCATGGAGACAATAATGCCCAATGGCCCTGGTATCCATGATTCATGGATATTCTTTCCAAATCAAGGTTCTCATTGATTGATGATTCAACCAATGACACTTAAGGACTCCATTGGTCAAGATAATTGGAAGTCATACTCACCACACCCTTCTGGGGGAGGATTATCATCTGTTCTAGGACTCTCTTATAGATTAAAGTCGTGTTTATATGTTTTTGAATCCTTGGTTCATTCCCAACGAGTGTGTCCATGGGCTACCCTTAATTTTAAATATCATCATAGGCATGCATATATTTGACGCTATGGAGGTGATGCTGACTTGGGCCATATAATAAGACGCTCTGGAGTTTATCATCATCTATGGGTGACAGAAGGTGACTTAATGTTGGGATCGAACCCATAAGATGGGTTTTCTATGTATCTTCAAGAGAGGAATCAGAACCCACGTAGTTTGGATTGTTTGGGACTTATGAATGAAAGCTACCCATTGAGGGGGCATGATTGGGTGGACCAATTTGGATGGGCACCCTTTTGAGCTTGGGCCTTGAAGAATGTATCCTACGTATCCTAGTCTGATCTGGAATTAGAGTTCTCATAGTTTAGATTGGTTGGGAAAAATACATGGAAGCTTCCCATTGAGGGGGCATGATTGGGTGGACCCTTTTGGATGCGAACCCTTTTGAGAATGGGCCTTCATGTAGGTAACCTACGTATCCTAGTTTGATTAAGAATCAGAGTTCTCATAGTTCATATTCACATGGATGTTGTAATCATCACAAACCTCTAATACCACGTGAGTCTTGATCGGTATGAGAAATAAGAGGATGCCAAAGATTCAACAAAACACTTGCTTCCTCTCTTGTTGGTGGGAGAGGGAGAACTTGCGGAGGAAGAGGCCCTGGAAACCGTGGGTGAGGGAGTGGAGTAATGAACCTTTCCATGTGAAATAGAATCAATGTTCATGCATCCTGTCCTCTGATGATTGGGTACTTACCTCTGTGGGAGGGCCCTAGAATACATTCTGGGAAGGGGAGGAGTTCCATCCTCATCAAAAGGAGAAGTGAACATAACTCCTTTGACTGATCATTATTCCTCATTGAATGGAAAATCAAGTGATCACCCTTATTACCTAGAATGGTAAGGTTAATGTCGGCATTACAAGGTTGTAATCTGGGTTACCATGGAAATGTAGACCCACAGGCATTCCCGAAGCCCAAACTGTTGTGGGGAGAGCCTTTGAGACTCTGCTTACCATGGGTATATAGACTTAAAGGGGTACACTGATGCACCCGATGGTCAGATCATACAGGTCTCGTGGCTTTGGAATAGGATTTGGATTAATGCTGGAGGATTGGTTCATGGATGGATTACGGAGGACTAGATGATAATGGAGGGGTGAGGTTGGAACTAGAGAAAATAATACCCAAAAATACCCCATTCTGTGTACTGTTTTCTTATGCGGGGTGGGGGACTCTCCGCATATCATAGTGGTATGCAGATAGAGGTTCTATCCGCGTACTGATGTGGTATGCGGGCATGGGTATAAATCACTGCATACCATAATTCTATGCAGCCCAGCACGCCACTTTGGGTTCTTTCAACATACTGATGTAGTATGCGGCGCTGGGTTCAGTCTTCATAGTGGTACACTATGTGAATCACCATATTGAAGGAGGGTTAGGGGGATTATCATTTGTGGGGAATTCATCTGTGAGAAGTATGTGGTTCGAGGTTCACCAATTAGGCTTGTGATTATATTATTATTTTCAAATTCCCTCGTTTTATGGTTTGTGTATGGTTGTACCTATGGAGAGAGTGGTTTGAAATTCATGCATAGCCGATGAATCAAGACTGAAGCAGGAATCGTCTCTGAACACTTTCTTCCAAACTCTAAGTCCCCTTCCAACTTTTGTCGTCTGTCATTTTTCCTTCCTCTTGTGCTCCTTTTATAGAACATTAGAGCAATTGTATCTATTGGGCATGTGGCCCCATTTGAGGAGGCCCATGAATAGATATCCTGACCCGCAGAAGAATCGATCAACCGGGGTTTGCGGAGCCTTTTGTTCGTGATAATGGTTTGCAAAACCCTACTGATTCACTTGGTCCGGGAACAAATAATTTCACAGGATGGTACATGGATGGGATTTAAGAACATAAGTCCTTTGGAGACACGGTTTGCGATATGCCTTATTCACTGGATATCACTCCACGGGCCATTGTCTCATGGATCGTTCTGCATACCTAGTGGTTTGTGATCCATGCTGTCCACAAACCTTTCCCGATGATGGTATGTGGACCTCTTGAAAATCCTTTGAAAATTTGAATTCCTTCAAGTTTCTTCTAAAATTTCCAACTTGATTTGAGTCCATTCGCCTTGATAGACTGGTAAGAGTACTTACTTCCTTTTACAAAGTGATTTTGGGGGTATTTTCCTCCCTTGGAATAATTTTTAGTACCCTACACATGTGGAAACAACATAAGACATGACATCATAATCATAATCCAATTTTCACTCCCAAGACCATCACCATAAAGTAGATAAAGTCCCATGGTGGATTTAGGTTCACTCTATAAACCCTTACATAACATATCATGAGATATAAATATTTAAAAAATTTATTAGAGGGCTATATAATTCTGTGGGCACACATTATATAAATGAAAATAATATAATACAAATTCATTCCACATTAGAAAAATAAACCATACATAAATGATAATCATGATCAAACCCTTGATAGGAGAGTGTATTTTATAATTCTAATTCAAATCATAATTTAAGTGTACAACATAAAGATTCCCAAGATAAGAATGAATCAAATCATTTGTATGTTCATATTTAAAAATTGAAAATGGGTCTTAATCATTGAGTTCCTATATATATATATATTATGAGACAGATCTTGGATAATAATGAATAAAAACATACCTCTCGGGTGGCACTTTGTAAAATAAGTAATGGATCTTTTTATAGAAGGAAAGACCATATTGTATCCCATAAAATTATAATTAAACCAAGTATTTTCTACACAATGTAGTGATGTTTTTTAAAAGTTATCCATGGTTTAAAAATATTTTATAGGGGTGATGCTCTATGTGAGATAAGAAACATAAAATTTCCCTTATACCTAGTTTACATAAAAGTTGGAATTTTGAAGGGAATGAAAAACACATATAACCCAAATAATAAAAGGAATATTTAACTAGCTATATATTTAATGTAAATATATAAAAAAAATTAATAAGTACTTGAGAAGAATATTTACTAAACTAGAGACAAAGAAAGATAATATGTGATTAGAAAGTTGTAAAGGAGGTCCAGAAGATCTGTTGTTGGGTTATAAAACACATTTGTTGAAAATCACGCATTGTATAAAATTTGAAAATAAGAGAAGGTAAATTTTAAGTTTTAATGATATAAAACATAATTAGGTTCTTTATTAAAAATAGAACATTCATGAGAAGTGAAATTTTGTATAAGGTGGGGAAACCACCATTTAAATTGACGGCAATTATTCTTGTAATGCCTCAAACCTAGAAGCCCATAGATAGAGCATTATTTTAACACATTGGAATGATTACAAGGAATAAAATCCCAAAAGACTGGTCAATTTAGAATTCTTGGAAAATATATTACATACATGAAATTTACATTAAAATTCAATACATAATATGAAACTTAGATAATTATTTGAGAATGCCATTATTCTCCTAGAAAAACCCTACATATCAGTCATAAAACACTTCTTGGCTTCTTGGGAAAATAAAATATAAGAAAGGGGTGAGCTAAGATGCTTAGTAAGGGAAAAAAATACAAAAAAGGGTTTAATAATTAAGCATAAACTTTTAAACTAAGGTATAAAACTAAAACACATTCCTTTTAAACATAATCTTCAACATAATATGGAAATAATAAATCAAATAATGTCATTTAAATATTCACATGGATATTATACTAGTCAAATAATCACATGTAATATCAATAACTAATATCATAATGATGGAATGCATAATGTCAGACATCATATCCACACAATTAAGGCCCTGTGCCAAGACCATACATAAACGGGTAAAAAATCAAACTTGTTTATCTCATGAGACCTACCGATGTATCGAGGGGCTATAGTGGGCCCCACCCATCACTTCCTAAGACCAATGCATTCTTCTTATCAAAGGGGTAAAATATAACCAATATAAACATTTGTATTAAAACTCGCATATAAAATGTTAATACTTTAACCATAAACCATTAATGGTATATAAATAGAATATTCACAATCACTTATCATAAAACATTCAATAAAATATGTTAAATGATATCATAAGAGATAAAAATCAATTAATAATAATATCCAACAAAGTATTTTTACATATATAAAAATACTCTAATAAAATCATTTAAACTCTTTGAGAGAAATAATCCTTCTTACTTTGAAAATATTAAAAAGTCATGCAATTTATAAAAGTAGAAATTCAAAAATATATTTTTTGAATAAAAGTGTCTCATGACACTTTTAAACTTTTTAAAAGAATTATAATTTAAAAAAATTCATTTCCATATAAATAATTCCTTAAAACCATTTTGAAAACAAGGACATTAATGAGAAAGATTTATAAGAATAAATTATTAAACCATTTAAAATGATATTTTAGATAAAGAGTCTCTTATATAAAACCTTAAAAATATTCCTTTTTGAAAACATTTTAATGAACTTAGAATAGACATAAAATTTCCTTTATAATCCTTTTATATCCATATAAATAGTTCTGTTAAATAATATCATCAATATTGAAATGGAGAAAGAATTAATTCTTTACGCATTCAAAGAATCTCATAAAACATTGAACATTTAAATAATAAGCCCAATATATTCAATTGAATATTTAAATACCATGAATATACATTTATTCATAATATAAAATATAATATGGTTAGTATATACACCACACACAATAAATAGTTGGTGAACATGGCTTATATCTCACGAAGAACTCCCTTACCTTAGGTCTAATACTCTTTGTACGTGTCTAAAACTCATGTATAATGGTTATAAACATATTAATAACTTGTAAAAGAATCATAATAATATTTATTATATCATATATGATTTATTAATGACTTTATATTACCTGTTTATTAATAATTTCTAAGTAAAAGAAACATTTCGGGTAATAATCGTTTTGTTTTCTGTATGTGTTTTGACTTGTTATTCTTGATGGTATTATTCAGATCATGATTTAAATACATTTATAATGTATAATATTATTTATATATCATATATATTTATTATATAAATATATATAATTGATAGATATATGAAATGGAACACACCGTTCACGGAGACGGTAGGTCGTACGTACGCATTAATGCTGCTTTTGTTTTCTTATCATATTGAATGGGAAAAAGTATATTAAATATATATATATATAAAGTGGCATTATTATGTCATATATTTCATATTTATTCAGTATTTACTTTTTTATAATCTTTCTGAAATGGTTGTAATGGAGAATTAATCTAATCGCGTCGTGGAGACGGAAAGTCGTACGTACGCACAAGCGACAATATTATTTCCTTAATGGTTAAATGGTATGTAATTGGATGGAATATAAACTATAAATAAATAATATCATGTCTTATTTATTATTTAAATCTTTTATATTTATCATTATACCCATTGAAATAAATTATAGCTGAAAAAAAGTTTACACCACGGTGTGGATACGGTAAGTCGTACGTACGCACACATGGTGATATTGTTTTTTGTAGGATGAGTAAAAGGGGGATATGGTTTTCCCATAATCATAACAAAATGTCATAATATTTCAGTTTCTGGATTTATTACTTTAGTATGGAAACATCATAGGAAAAGGAAGTAGAAGAATAAAAGAACATTGAAAGAATTGATAAAACAATTACCTCTTCTTCGAGTGTCTCCTTTTCATTTGCATAAAAGGACTCCTTGTGATGGATTTATACCTTAATTATGGCCTCTAGGATGAATATAGAGAAATTTGGGAGGATAAATTGGTAGGTTTTGGCAGAAATAAAGGTATTTATAGGTGTGGATAAAAGAGAAGGAGAGGTTCCTTTTTATAAGAGAGGGGAGAGGCACTTTTGGAAATTCCAAACCTATTAATTTATTATAAGATGATTATCAATTTAAAATGGATTTAGAGGGATTTATTTTGATTATATGGTGAGTATGGGTCAAAATTCCCTCAACCAATTAAGTTTATACAAGTTTGGGTCATAAAATTAACCTTATATTATGTCATTAACCATTAGTTAAACAATTTTAACTTTTACCGTGATAACTGGTCCTTTTACACTATAGGGTTAATATAGTTACTATAAAATTAAAAAAGAACCCCAATTGGATCATTTCATAAATCTTTAATGCTATAATTTTTATTTTTTATAATTATATATTTTTATGAATTTTATATCATTTAATAAAATATTATTTACTTTAAAATCTCATTTATGACAATTCTGACACTATTTATTATTTGACTTTTTAAAAACTCATAACAACTTGATTCCTTCTAGAAAATACTTAATATAAACCCTTAAATGTCATATTCATCCAAAAAATTTGTGGATGGCATCAAATATTTCAAATTATATTTATTTTAATAGTATTAATATCATTTATTTGATTATTCATTTAATAAATCAATTACTGCATCATCTTTGTATCACTATTTAATCTAATTATATATTTTATAAAATTATAAATAAATTACTATGATATAGATAAACATTTTTTATTAATAATTTCTATTTATATTCAATCATATCACTTAAATAACCTCTTTTAAAAATGATGTAGTTATTAAAATTTAAATATGACACTTTTAACTCTTCTTTAAATAAAATATAATAAATGTCCTAATCAAACACAATTGGCTTAAAAAGGATCATATTTCCTACCAAAGGTATATTTTGGTATAAAAACACTTATCCAATAAAATTATGACAAGTGTTAGGGTAATTTTATATTATAATATTATTATGTTTACCTTCAATTACCCTATTTACCTTTAACCGTGGTAAATAAAATTTAAAAGTTAATATTCATCATAAATTATTTTTATCCTATTAGACCACACTTTTCATACTAATTAAAAACATGTATGTCTTTTTTTCTAAATTCCATTCATAGAAGTAGTAAAATTACGTTTAATGATAATGCCACAAATGTTACTAGAATGCGAGTAAAAGAGACGTTCAAAAGTTCAATAATTTTTTTATATCTAATTTTATTATAAGAATGATTCCAATTAACTACATTGGATTAATATATATATATATATATTATTTATCTGTTGTGACATTAAAATAAATTTAAATTAAAATAATTATTTAAATGAAAAAAGTCAGTTTTTAACTACAATGTAGTATTTTTCACTATTCATCAAAATTTAAAACTTTTCAAAAAATACCAAAAAATCACCCTAAGATAATTTTGATATTATGAATTCAAAAATGAATTATATTTTTATAAATAAAATCTATAAATTTCATAATTTGGTTAATACTATTTATAACTGCTTTTTAAATGGCTAATTTGATAGATCATGGTGCACTGAAACTCGGTATTATGTGCAACCTAAGCTATTGAATTTCTTTAAAAATATAACATAATGTGAAATATTGGGGTGTTACATTCTCTTCTTCTTCAATAAATTTCTTCCTCAGAATTTTTAAATCCAGGTTCAGTAAGTAAGGTTTGACTATTCAATAATTCATTTATTGAAATCGTATATTAAAATAAGGGTCGATAAAAGGTCTAATTTAAAATTAAGAAAGGTAAGTATGAAAGTTTCTAGAGATAACACATACAGGGGTTCCATCTAGAAAAAACATGGACATAAAATAAAAATCTATCCACAAAGTTATGATGGAGAGTGATAGAGAACATGGTTAGGAGAAAAGTTAACAATCACAAATCTATAAATATATGATGATTTAAGGGACCATTTGATTCATATCAAAAAGTACTAGGATAACATTTTTTGTTTCAAGATAATTTCCCTAGATTTGAAGAATTATTGTACTATTCAGATAATCATGTAATTTATTTCCTTCCATGTCACAAGCATAATCTCATCCTTTGGTTGTGCTTTAATCTATTTTCACATCATCCCATACAATTGGAAAAGAATGTTCAAAATGAATTTTTCATGCCTGAAGAACTTTTGATAAATCATAAGGCCTACAATTATTTCCTTTATCATATAAATGTTTAATAAAACCAAAAAGGTTAGCCCAAATTATCCAATAAACCATACTTTAACCTCAAACAATAATATCCAATGTTCAAAATAATCCATTCAAACTTTAAGACTTGACCAAAATACTTCCATCCAAAATCACTTTCCAAAAAGGTCTCTAAATTTTCAAAATCAATCTTAACATCAGATTCTCCAAACAACATAATGTAGCTCTTATTTTCACATACCAAATATTTTATCACCTTTGAATCCTTAATGAAAACTCTTATGCTTCCAAATACTTAAAGAAAAAGTATTGCAGTACAATACTTATGTATCACATAATTTTTACAACTAGTACATCAATGATAAAATACTCAAATGACATAATAATTTAATCTAAACATGATCACATTAATCATTTCTCTTCATCCATGGTAGTAACATAATCTTGACCATGATCCATTAGCCACTTTTGGGGTATATTCCTTTGATGCATGAGATATTGATTTTCATAGTGTCCCATTTCATTACAATTATAACATTAAACATTGATAGATTATTTATTTCCCTTGTAATCATGAGCATAATGGCCTTTATCACCGCGCATAAAGAAAACTCATTTTCCTTTTAAGCAGGAACTAGGGTGTTTCCTTCCACAATTATCACATCTGGTAAAATACTTCTTTGCCTTCTTCCCTTTATCCAAATTTTTTCCAACAGTCCTTTTATTCCCATTCTTCCTTCCGAAGCCATAATACTTAGAGTACTCTTTAACTATCCCTCTATCATGTGATATTATGTCCTTATATAATGAGAATGATTGGGAGATTATTTCTATTCAAAATATTGGCTTAATATGATGAAAGATATGATACTTCTTACTCTTTGGATCACATGCATCGATGAGGTTCACATTACTTCTACTAAGCACCATTTCTAAATGATGACATACACTAGGTTAGATCATGTCATAATGTATAATCCAAAAACTAGAAAAGTTATAAACCTGAATTTATGATTTTTGTGTATCTAGCCTCATTATCATAAAAATGGTTTCCTTGGGAACATATTTACTTTTAAATCCTTCATAAAGTTTTTTAAATAAAATGTGAATTATCTTAAGCATATCACCTAGGAGTGTCAAAATAGGTGCGCAGTAAGGCCCATTGTTATCTACCAAGTTACCCCTAGTCAAGCCTGGAACACCTAGTCAGAGTTATTACTTATAGCTATATCTGTTCCAGAACCACGTCCACTTCTAGTATCTAGATAGGGATGTATTTTCTAGTAATACCCACATAATCTCTATATTACCAAATTTTTAGTATGTTCTTATATACTTATACTCATATTCTATCTTAGGGTAACCTTCCTTAATCTATGTTTGCTAAATCTAGTTTTCAAGTTTATTGGTAAACTTCCTTTGATACCAACTGTAACGCCCCGACCCCAAAAGCCCAGATCTAGCACATTATTTTAATACATTGGAATGATTATAAGGAATAAAATCCGGAAAGACCAATCAGTTTAGCATTATTGGAAAATTGATTGCATACATGAAATTTACATTAAAATTCAAAACATAATATGAAACATAGATAATTCTTTGATAACACTATTATTCTCCTAGCTTAACTCTGCATATGTAAGAACTCGGTTCTTACATTAAGGTACGGGTTTATTTTTTTATTTTTTTGAGTAGTTTTTAATAAAATAAAGGATATTGGATGGTAATGGCCTAAAATGGGGCACATGTCATTATTTAAGGGTTGCATGCCATGTAGTTCCAAGTACATGTCGTGTACTATGGTCATGTGTGAAATTCATACATGGCGCGTGAGCATATTGGTTTGGTAGATAGGACTAACCAAGTACATGTCGTGTACTCCTAGTACATGTCATGTAGTCTACCTATGTATGAGGGATATAAATTTCATGTGGGGAATTCAGTAATTAATCGAGGAAAACCCAAGTACACAATGTGTACTACCTAGTACACACCGTGTGGTCATGTCGGTAGGTCCTGGAAAGTAAGTCAGTGGAAAATAGCTTCCAAATTAATAGTTAAAGAGTATACACAGTGTGTATACTTATATACACATTGTGTACTTTATTTTTTTCACTTAAAATGGGTAGTAGCCTCATTTTCTAGTTTTGAACAGAACGCTCAAAAACTAAGTGGCTGAATTTCATTTCTTCTCCCATTTCTTTGTCTAAAGTCCAATATAAACATCGTCAGATCCATTGGAATCCCCTCAGTAAGGCATTGATTCCTCTTGAGCCTTTTTTCTTGATTTATATTCTAAACTGAGTTATAATGGTTTGAGCATTAATGCTCGTTTTGTAGATCTACAATGTTTTAGACCAAATTAGAAGCTTATATCATAGTAGGATCATCGTACTAGTAAGAGGTAGGTGGTTCATACCTTGTTTTTTGTTTTCATGGACATTTGGGTCATGCGCCTTCAGGTATTTTTTAGCGGGACCTATTTTATCTACTATTGCATGTTTAATTAATTTTTAGACCCATGGAATGCCTTTGGGCATGCCCTATTGCCTGAATTGCTTGAGCTGGGCTGGGTGAGAGGTCATCTCTCCTTGGGATATTTTGGATGGGGGATCCAAAATGGTTATAATTGGTCTGCTTTGTTTAAAAATGGTTTTTTTTAATCTATTAAAGCATGATTACGTTATTTAGAGGCATTTAAGACCTCAGTACTGATGTGTGATAGCTGTTGGACTAGTGAAAATCAACTATTTAGATTTTTTTGCCTCTTTAAAGTGAATTTTTTTATGTGATAAATATGTAATTGTTGAATTTCATATTCTAGAACCCTTGGGGTTGTGTTGGGAGAGCCCCAGATACTTTTGAGTGATGTTGATGATAGGTTGGGAAAGTCACGGGATTATTTGGGTGGTTTGACCATGGGATTGGGCATCATGGACGTCAGATTGAGACAGTGTGACTGTCAGGTTAGGCACGGCCTGGGTTAATTTTGTGGTAAGGCCATCGGATTCTGAGAGACATGGTCGTAGAGGAACTAGGTGCCAAGAGTTTGTGTTTTGGGTTCTAAATTTGGTGATTACCGCTCACCTGTGACATGGGGTGTATGCCCATAGGTAGACTTCGTGATGAGGTGGTTTTGACTACTTGTGAAGGTAAAGACACCCATAGTTGTGGTTAGGTGGTTATGGTTGTGGGGTGCTTGTCGTGGAATCCATGTGGGAGTTGAGGAGCCTTCATATTGTTTGGGTGTGCCTTCGGGATGTCAGTACTTGAGAAACGAGGTGTTCGGGGTCCATGGGACCAGGTTACTATTTTTTGGGTGTGCCTATGGGACATCGGTATTTGAGACACGAGGTTTTAGGAGGCACATGTTTCCATGTTACTATTACTTGGGCATGCCTTCGGGATGTCGGTACTTGAGACATGATGTATTAGGAGGCACATGGTGTCAGGTTGTGTGATTGATATTCTAGCATTGCCCGAAGTAGGTGATACTCCCTGGTGGCTTCTGAGCACCAGTGGAGTTTGTGTTTATTTGGGCATCATATTATTTACCATTTTCTACTTAAAAACTCATAATAGGTATGCACCTTTGGGTGGTATCCTATTGACATTCATCTCACACCCTACACGGGCCCTTCGGGATGCGTGTAGACTTTATGGTTTTATGTACAGGTAAAGGATCAACCACTGGATCTGTATCATAGTGACTTTTGATATGGAGATGGTATGGACCTTGAGGTCATTCCTAGATGGAGTTTTACTTTTTTATCTTTTATTTCTGGATCATCATGCTTACATTATTATTCTAGCTATTGTTTGTTAGCTATTGGTGCCTTTGTTTATTTACATGTATAACCTGCTATGGATGCATGATTTTTTGTTTAAGCAATTGTTACAAGTTTTATTTAGCATGCTGATCTGTTTACTTTCCACGGCACTTGTTTGTATATTTCTTCCATTGTTTATCTGTTTTGGATGTGCTTCCATTGTACTGGTCTGGTTTGAGTCTGATGAGTCTTTATGGTTTTACTATTTTACTTGAACCAGTACCTTTATTTTCTTCTGAGAGGGTATATCCTCCCCACTATACCTTTTTACACACTTTCTACTAGTCATAATATTTTGAAGTTTGGGTAGGTGCGCCTAAGTTTAGTAACACTTGACTCGTTTAGCACTGTTCGAGTGGTTGTTCGGGTCCGGACATTACAAATTGGTATCAGAGGAGTTGTTCTTAATAGGATTTAGTATCAGCTTTTCACTGACTACTAATGAGATCGAGACTACCTTTTTATTTTTTCTAGACTTACTATTTGGGATATGGTAGATTGGAGATAGATTGTTATTGGAACTGGGTTTTTAGATTTTTCTTGAGAGCCTACAGCCCCAGGTACGAGGGATGGACCAAGTTACCTTGGGTGGGAATTGTTTTTTTTTCTTTTTCATAGATTATAGTTTATATGATTTTGACCTTGGTGGCTCACTCGGTATGTGATGTTATTTATTGTGATATTTGACCCTTAACCCAATGCGGTAAGGGAGAATTAGACCTTATCCCGGTTTGGCAAGGTGATTTTTATTGGCCTTTGATAGGAACATTGTTAGGGTATTTTAATTTCATATCTGCAAGTATGCTTTATGAAGTGATAATACCATGTGAATAATATCAATTGTCAATCTATAGATTCTTTTGAAATGGGAAAGGTGAAATTACTGATATAAGTTATTGTTTATTTCAATGTAATATGTCATGCTTTAAATTATGTAAAATTGCATGTGGCATGAGATTTGGGTTGGCCCGTATACGAGCAGGCAGGTACTATGATAGAGGTGATATTGATCATCAGGATTGGGCGACTCGGTCATCGGTTTGAGGCAAAGATGGTTTTAAAGATGGGAATGGCTCGAGGTACTTTTGATACTTAGCTCTGTTGAGGGTGGGTAAGGAGGTCATGGGGCCGGGATTCCATGGGCATGGTTGCGGTAGGGGAGAGTAAGGGTAGTTTTTATATGCTGCCTTTTACTAATTTTCTTATCTGCATGAATATACTGTGATATATATATATATATATGGGATGTCTGAACATTGATGGTATTCATTGGGTTCCTTCTAGATGACTCGATAGAGCGTCAGGCAGGTGACGGTATAGTGCCACAAGAGCATGATCAGGTTCAGACACCTGAGGAATAGGTAGAGCGTGAGCCACAGGTACAAGCTCAGGGATAGGATCTAGTGCAGGTAGGGTAGCTTCCAGGTTTGAAAACATTTGGTTTATGTATCGACGAGCAGATTCGTTCAATCCTAGTATGTGTTTTACAGGGGATTGACAGAGGTGAGTAGGGAACAAAGCCCTCTATAGCGTATCTGATGTGGGAGTTCCAGTCGCAGCACCCACCACTTTTCCAAGGTGAGGGTGGTAAATTGGAAGATGAGAACTGGATAGAGAGCATGCAGATGATCTCTAAGTAGCTCAATAATCCTCTACGGTAGAGGGTCAAGTCATCAATGTACATGCTGTGCGGATTGGCGAAGCGTTGGTGGGATGTGTAGGTTCAGGCTCGGAGATACGAAGGATTGGCATGGAAGGACTTTGAAGACAGGTTTTTCAAGAACTTTTTCTTAGAGATGCTGAGGGTCAAGAGGGATTGAGAGTTATTGAGCCTTTAGTAGGGTGACATGTTTTTCATGGATATGAAACTACTTTCAATGATCCTTATCTCTTTACACCAAGTATGGTAAGTGAGGTCACATCGAGGGTGATGCACTTCAAAGATGGATTACGACACGCCATACGGGTGAAGGTAAAAAAAATTAGGCTGACCTCATTATCAGAGGTGTTGAATCAAGCACTCATAGCCAAGGAAAAATTGATAGATAGGTCCTGTTTGAGCCAGTAAGTGGCTTCAGGTGATGGTTCAGATAGCAGGAAGCGAGGTAGGGATGAGTTCCATCAAGGCAGTCAGGTCGAGGAGTCAGCTAGACCACCTTGTGGAAGTTCATCAGTGGTTTTCTTTCAGTGTGGGAATCCAGGGCATGTTTGGACTCAGTGTGACAAGCCTATAAAAGAGTGTCGGGCATGTGGATAGGTCAGGCATCTTGAGAGGTTTTTCAGACAACCTTCTTAGGCAGCCGGAAGGTAGGGACCAGGACAGACTATGGCATCTGGGGTCGAAACAAGGTTGGTACTAGGTCAGGGTAGCTCAGGTTCATCTGCGTGTAGAGGACATGGAAGAGATAGTGGGACCCATCCATGGGTTCAGTGGCCGGTGACTAGTGCAGCACCACAGGGAGGACAGGCTTCAGGCAGCTGTGTGTTAGGCCAGGTGCCTGTTTTGGAGCTTCCAGGGGCTGATAAGGCTGGTGAGACAATGACAGACAGAGGTACTCCGCAGGCATGGCTGTGATTTTCTTGTTTTCTTTTGGCATGTCATATTAATACATGTATGTTTGGAGAGCACGAGATGTAAAGGATTTATTTGGACTGACCAGATGTTGTTCAGTGGTATTATCACCATTTCGGGTGCGTGATATATTTATATATATATTTTAGGTGTCATGGGCATCATAGAATTGATGATGTGAGTTACATGAGGTGTTGTGGGAATTATATCATCGATGATGCAGGTTACTGTAGGTTTCATGGGCATCAGATCATGGATGATGTGGGTTACTTAAGGTTCATGGCACCAAGTTTTGTTTTGAGCATCCATGGGATGCAATACCTCGTTGAGGTGGAAACCGATGTGGTGTGGGACACGAATGGGTGTCAGAAGTGACACGGAAGCACCTTATGAGGTGAATGAGTGATGATGTGTCATAGGAGGACAATGGGTTTGGAAAAAGGTCGGTGAACCTCTGTTTGATTTTAGTTTTGAGGCTAGAGTTATCTGGAGTTAATTTCGTCACCCTTGGAAGGGAAATTCGGAAACAAATTTATTTAAGGGGGGAAATTTGTAAGAACCTAGTTCTAACTTTAAGTTATATGTTTCTTTTTTTCTATTTTGAGATGCTTTTTGAGAAAATATGGGAGACTAAGTGGTTCTGGACAAAAACTGGGCACGTGGAATGATTTAAGGGTTACACGCCATGTAGTTTTAGGTACATATTATATACCATGGCCGTGTATGAAATCCATACATGGTGTGTGAGCATGTTGGTCGGGTAGATAGGACTAACAAATTACACACCGTGTACTCCTAGTACATGTTGTGTAGTCTACCCATGTATGAGGGATATACATGGTGTGTGGGGAAGTGGACAAGGAATCAATGAAAAACCAAGTACATGTTGTGTAATACATAGTACACTCCATGTAGTCAGGTCGGTAGGTCCTGGAAAGTAAGTCGGTGGAAAACAGCCTCCAAATGAACAGTTAAAGAGTATACACATTTTGAATACCTATATACATGTCATGTACTTCATTTTTTCTCTTAAAACTGGAAGTAGCCTCATTTTCTTGTTTTGGACAGAACCCTCGAAAACAAGGCGGTCTAATTTCATTTATGCTCTTGTTTCTTCATCCGAAATTCAATATGAACATCTTCATATCCATTGGAACCCCCTAAATAAGGCCTTAATTTCTCTCGAGCCTTTTGTCTTGATTTCTGTTCTAAACTAAGTTATATGAGTTTGATTGTTAATGCTTGTTTTATAGATCTACCATGTTTTAGACCGAATTAGAAGCTGATACCAGAGGAGGATAATTGTACTAGTAAGAGGTAGGTGGTGCATACCTTGTTTTGTTTTTTTGTGGACATTTGGGTGGTGTAGTCTTCAGTGTGTCTTCGGGTATTTTTGAGCAGGACTTGTTTTATCTTCTGTTGCTTTTTGAATAAATTGTTAGTCTCATGGGATGCCTTTGGACATGCCATATTGCCTGAATTGCTTGAGCGAGGTTGGGCGAAAGGTTGTCGCTCATTGGAACATTTTTTCTAGGGTTCCAAAATGGTTATAATTGGTCTTCTTTGTTTAAAACTGGTATGTTTAATCTATTAAAGAATGATTACATTGCTTAGAGGCATTCAAGACATCAGTACTGTTGTGTGATAGTTGTTGGGATAGTGAAAATCAACTGTTTAGATTTTTTTCATGTTTAAAGTGAATTTTTTAATATGATAAATACGTAATTACTATATTGAATATGCTGGAACCCTTGGGGTTGTGTTGGGTGAGTCCTGGATACTTTTGAGTGATGTTAATGATAGGTTGGGCATGACCCGATATTATTTGGGTGGTTTTACCAAGGGATTGGGTGTCGTTGATGTCCTATTGAGGTAGTATGACTGTCAGATTGTGCATGGCCCGTGTTACTTTGGTGGAAAGGACATTGGATTCTTAACGACATGGTCACAAGGGCATGAGGTGCCAGAGAGTTTGTGTCTTGGGTTCTAAATTTGGTGATTACCGCTCACCTGTGACTTGGGTCATGTGCACACAGTTAGACTCCATGATGAGGTGGTTTTGACTGCTCATGTGGGTATAGACCCCCATAGTTGTGGTTATGTGTCAGGGGTCCATGGGAACAGGTTACTATTGTTTGGGCATGCCTACAAGACATCGGTACTTAAGACACGAGGTGTCGGGAGGAACATGGTTCCAGGTTACTATTAGTTGGGTGTGCCATCAGGATGTTAGTAATTGAGACACGAGGTGTCTGGAGGCACATGGTGTCGGGTTACGTGATTGAGATTTCAGCATTGGGTGAAGCAGGTGTTACTCCTTGGTGGATTCTGACCACCAGTGGAGTTTTTGTTTATTTTTTCATCATATTTTTTACCATTGCCTACTTAAACACTCATACTAGGTACACAGCTTTGGGTGGTATCCTATAGAGATTCATCTCACACCCTACACAGGCCCTTTAGGTCACGTGTAGAATTTATGGTTTTATGTACATGTAAAGGACCATCCTTAGGATCTGGATCATAGTGTTTTTTGACATGGATATGGTATGGACCTTGTGGTCATTCCTAGATGGAGTTTACTTTTTTTATCTTTTATTTTTGGATCATCATGATTACATTATTATTGTGGCTATTGTTATTTATCCATTGGTGCCTTTGTTTATTTACATGTATGATGTACTATGGATGCATGATTTGTTGTTTTAGAATTTTTTTCAGGTTTTATTTAGTATGCTTTTCTATTTACTTTTCACTGCACTTGTTTATATATTTCTTCCTCTATTTATTTGTTTTGGATGCGCTTCTACTTTGCAGGTCTGGTTCGACTCTGCTGAGTCTTCAGAGTTTTATTATTTTACTCGGACTAGTACCTTTATTTTCCTATAGGAGGGTATAGCCTCCCCATTATAACTTTGTACACCCTCACTTCTAGTCATAAGCCTTTAGAATTTGGGGAAGTGTGCCTAAGTTTAGTAACATTAGACCCGTTTAGCACTGTTTGGGTGGCTATTTGGGTCGGGATGTTACAAAGTGGTATCAGAGGAGTTTTTCTTGACAGGGATTTAGTAGAATCTTTTCAATAACTATTAATGATATTGAGACTTACTTTTTATTTATACTATTCATACTATTTGGTATATGGTAGACTAGAGATAGGTTGTTATTGGAACTCGATTTCTAGCTTGTGCTTGGGAGCCTACAGCCCCAGGTACGAGGGATGGAACAAGTTACCTTATGTGGGAATTGTTGTTTTTCTTTTGCTCGTATTACAGTTTATATGATTTCCACCTTGGTGGATCACTTGCTTTGTAATGTTATTGATTGTGATATGTGACCCTTAACTCGGTTCGGTAAGGGAGAATAAGACCTTGGCCTGGTATGGAAAGGAAAGTTTTCTTGGCTTTTGATAGTCACATTGTTAGGGTATTTCAATTTTATATTTGAAAGTATGCTTTGTGAAGTGATAATACCATGTGAATAATATCAATTACCATGTCATATATGCTTTTGAAATGTGAAAGGTAAAATTCCTGATAGGATTTATTATTTATTACACTATAATATGTTAGGCTTTAAATTATGTAAAATTGAATGTGTCATGAGATTTGGGCATGGGTAGTATACGAAAAGGTAGGAACTATGATAGAGGTCATGTTGATCATCAGGATTGGAAAACTTGGTCATCGATTTGAGGCAATGATGGTTGTCATGATGGGCATTACCTGAGGTACATTTGATACTTGGCTCTGTTGAGGGCGGGTAAGGAGGTCATGGGGCTGGTAGGCCATGGGCATGATTGTGATGTGGGAGAGTAATGGTAGTTTTTATGCACTTCCTTTTACTGATTTTCTTATCTGTGTGAATATATTGTGATATATATATATATATATGTGGTTTTTCTGACTATTTATGGTATTCAGCAAGTTCCTCCTAGACAACTTGATGGAGTGTCAGGCGGGTGATGGTACAGTGCCACAGGAGCACGATCGGGTTAAGACACTTGAGGGACAGGAAGAGCATGACCCACAGGCACAGGCTCAGGGATAGGATCTAGTGCAGGCAGGGTAGCTCCTAGGTTTCACAGTATTCAGGTTGTGGCTTGACGAGTAGTTTCATTCTATCCCGGTACATGTTTTACAGGGGATTGATAGAGGTGAGCAGGGAACAGATCCCTCTATGGTGTATCTGACGCGGGAGTTCTAGTGGAAGGACCTGCCGATTTTCCAGGTTTAGGGTGGTCCACAGGTGGGTGAGAATTGGATAGAGAGCATGCATATGATCTTCAAGCAGCTCGAGACACCTCCAGGGTGGAGGGTCAAGCTGGCGACGTACATACTGAGAGGAATGGCAAAGCATTGGTGGGATGTGCAGGTTCAGGCTCATAGATATGAAGTACTGGCATGGAAGGACTTTGAGTATATGTTTTTTGAGCACTTTTTCCTAGAGACACTGAGGGCAGAGAGAGATTGGGAGTTCTTGAGCCTTTAGTAGGGTGACATGTCCATCATGGACTATGCAATTACTTTCACTGAGCTGTATTACTTCCCATCAGGTATGGTAAGAGAGGACACCTCGAGGGTGAGGTTCTTCAAAGATGGATTACATCAAGCCAAACGAGTGCAGGTAAACATCTTTAATCTAACCTTATTCTTAGAGGTGGGGAATCAGATGCTCATAGACAAGGGAAACTTGATAGATAGGTCCCGTTTGAGCCGATTGGTGGCTTCAGTTGATGGTTCAGATAGTAGGAAGTGAGGTCGGGATGAGTTTAAGCATGACATTCAGGCCAAGGACTCAGCTAGACCACCTTGTGGCAGTTCATCAGTGGTTTTATTTCAGATTTGGTATCTAGGGAATGTTTCGACTTAGTGTGAAAATCCTCCAAAGGAGTTTTGTGTGTGTGGATAGGTCGGGTATCTTGAGAGGTTTTGTAGATAGTTGGAAGGTAGGGACTAGGAGAGGTTGTGGAATCTGGGGTCGGATCGGGGTTGGTACCAAGTGAGGGTAGTCGAGGTTCAACTACACATGGAGGACATCGAAAAGAAACTGGGACCCAGCTGTGGGGTCAGTGGCTAGTGACTAGTGCAGCACCATAGTGAGGATAGGCTTCATGCAGCCATGTGTCAGTCCAGGTGCACGGTGTGGAGCTTCCAGGGGCTGAGTAGGCTGGTGAGCCAATGACGATCATAGGTATGTCATGGGCATGTCTTTGACTTTCTTATTTTCTTTTGGAATGGCCTATTAAGGCATGTCTGTTTTGAGGGCATGAGGTGCACAGAATTTATTTGGACTAACCAGATGTTGTTCAGTGGGATTTGAACCATTTCAGGTGCGTGATATATATATATATATATATATATATGGTGTCGTGGGAATCGGATCATCGATGATGCGGATTACTTGAGGTGTCATGGGCATCGGATCATCGATGATGTGGGTTACATGAGGAGTCATGGGCATCGTATCATCAATGATGTGGGTTACTTGAGGTTAATGGAACTATATTTTTTTTTTGAGAATCCATGGGATGCACGATCTCATTGAGGTGGACACCGATGTGGTGTGGGACATGAATGGGTGTCAGAAGCAACACAGGAGCACCTTATGAGGTGCAGAAGTGATGATGCATCACAGGAGGACCATGGGTTTGGAAACAGGTCAGTGAACCTCTATTTGATTTGAGTTTTGAGGCTAGAGTTATCTGGATTTTTTCTTTTCCATCCTTATAAGGTAATTTTAGGGACGAATTTCTTTAAGGGGAGAAGTTTGTAAGAAACTGGTTCTTACTTTAAGGGGTGGGTTTCTTTTTTTCTATTTTGAGATTTTTTTGAGAAAATAGGGGATACTCGGTGGTTCTAGACTAAAACTAGACACATGGAATGATTTAAGGGTTACACTCCATGTAGTTCCAAGTACACGTCGTGTACTATGGCCCTGTGTGAAACCCATACATGGCATGTGAGCGTGTTGTCCGAGTAGAGAGGACTAACCAAGTACACATTGTGTATAATGACCCATACTTTACATACATTGTTATTACTTCAAAATTGAAGCATAATTATTACAACATATAACAAAACCATGAAAGGGCCGTATAGGTATAGTGTCTTTAGAAACTGGGAACATAAACAACTGGTTCATAAAGCGTCTACACTGTCTCCCATTCATTTCATCATATCTATAGTACCTTTTGGCATATCTTACTTAAAAACCTTCTTTGTAACCTGGGGAAAGAAAGCATACAAAAGGGTGAGCTCAGATGTTCAGTAAGGGTAAACAAAATAAATATCAAACATATCATATTTATAAGAACATAACATTTTGAAAATCTTATCCTACAAAAGAGATCATAACAAGGGATAAATCATAGAAGTGAAATGTAATACCAATAATAATAACTTAAAACATGAAGCTTTGTGGAATACACACATAATCATAGATAATCATTTCTTATTAGTCAAGACTCATTGCCAAGACTATCTTAGTTGACAAAGTCCATTTCTGAACTGAGTTCACTCCTCGTTTCAGTCCTGTTTCACTGAACCGGTTTAACCTTCTGTTCCAGCCATGTCTATCTCATGAGATATAAAATATTTACCCAATGCAATGGAGGGAGATATAGGTCCCACCCATCTCATAATGATACCATTCTTATGTGTGCCACAAAATCATAAACCATACATCATAGCATAACACATGTAATAAAAATGGGATTCTTAAACATCGTGACATCATAAAACAATTCATATAAGATAAAGGAATTGATAAAAATAATTCCATCACAATATAATCAAATAAATGTAATAATAGGGATAGAAACAGAACCCTTAATTATCTTAGATGGAAAATAATTTTGATAAAACGCTTGAACTCCATTCTTGAGGAAAATATCATTTCTTCTTCAAAAACACTTTTCCTTTCATAACATGTCATACAATTCTAAACTAAAAGAAGTTGATTAAAAATAAACTTGAAAACTTGTAAATGAAGCTTCTTGGAAATAATTTTTAAAAAATCCATTCATGACGTATAAGTTAAAAAAACATTCTTCTCGTACTTTTGTCGGAAAAGTCAAAAAGTACCTCATATGAAAAACGAAAAAAGATTCCTTTCATATCTTTTACTAAAAACTCACCAAAGGGTAAAATTGGATTTAAACAATTGTAGATGGATGGAAATAACATTACATATTTAGGAAACATGGATGTGGATGATAAAATACACCCCAGTAAATTCCAAAGTATAAACAATCTCGGATAAAAATGAGATTGTGATATTTCCCTTACCTTAGGTCCGATTTACTTCGTAAGTGTCTGAACCTCCTGTATAATGATTTAAACAATGTTATTGACTTATTCCAGAATCATAATTATTTATATTATATCATATATGGTCATATTCTTATCTTCTTATTAGTAATATTTCATTACTACTTGTTATTCGGGTGTTTATTACTTTTTGTTCTTATGTGCATTTTGTCGAATAAATTCTTATTTTTCTTTTTAGGTTATAGATACCTCATTTACAGAATGGTATTAGTGTAATATATATCATATTAATTCACTCAATTCATTTATATAATCATTATGCAATGAAGATCATGTATAACGAGTCGCATCACATCGTGGAGACAGTATTCCGTACGTACGCACGAGCGATGATATCATTCCAATGATCGTGGAATTGTATTGGAGTGTATGTATACTATTTCAGAATCAATATCACTTTACAATAATCATATATATTCATTATTTACACCATTATACCCATCCAATTAAAGTGGTGGTGGAAAATAGATTACACCACGGCGTGGAGGCGGTATTCCGTACGTACGCACGCGCGGTGATTTCGTTTTCCATAGGATGGATAGATGGTGAAATAGGGTTGTTTCATACTTATAATAACATATTATTATATTAGTGATACTGATTTTATTACTTAATAATGAAACAACTAAAGATGAAGAAGTGGAAGAATAAATAAAGATGAAAGAATCGGTAACGGGCATTACCTCTTCTTTGAAGCGCTTCTTTGAGACCTCCTTTTAGGGCACTAAAATTGGTCTTTGAAGAATACAAGGACCTCTAGGATGTTTCTAGGGAAGTGGAGAGGAGATATTGGCAGGTTTTGGCCGAGCTTGAAGGCTCAAAGTGGTGTGAGGAAGAGAGGGAGGAGGTGCCCTTTTATAAGGGAGGAGAGGGGTACCTTTGGAATAACTAAAAATATTATTTTATTATAAAGTCAAATTCGGTTTTTAATAGCTCCAAATTGATATATCTCGAAGATAAGGTGTTTATAGTTCTAAATCCTCTCATCCAATATAATTTAGACAAGTTTAGGTTCCTATTTTAACCTTATCATTTAGATTTAACATTAAGTTAAATAATCTTACTTTTACCGTGTCTTCTTGTGTTATTACACTATAAGGTTAATAAACTTACTATAACAAGACAAAAGAACCCCAAGTTGTTTATTATAAATATATATAACCTTATCTAAGTCATTTGGCCGGACCTTAGATTTTTAGGAATAAAATAACAATTAATAATATAATATTTGTTTTAAAAACTATTTTATGTCAATTTTGACACTATTTAGTAATTGCTTTTTGTGAAAATCATAACAGAATGATTAGTTAGAAAAAAGTTAATTAAATCAATACTAACATGTCATATTAACCTATAAAATTAGTTTAATTCATAAAAAGTCTCAAATTACATTTATTTGGGTATTTATAACATCAATTATGTCAATATTTCATTAATAAGATAATTACTGCATCATCGTTGTGTCATAAATAAATTAAATTATTTAATGTCTAAAAATTACAAATAAAATACCATTATGTAGGAAATGTTTTAATCTTTCTAATTAATATTTATAGTCGAATTTATCTTATTTATAACCCCATATTAAAAATGATTTACTTATTAAACATTGATTTTAACTATTTTAACCCTTCTTTAAATAATTTAATAATAAATTTCCTAATCTAATCTAAGTGGGCCTAAATGGTCATATTTTATTCCTAAGGTTGTTTTTGGTCGAATTATACTTATCCAATAGAATTAGTACATGTGTTAGGGTAATAATAATATCATTTTTACTCTTAACTACCCTATTTACTTTTAACCGTGGTAAAAAAAAGTAAAAAGTTACTATTCACCAAAAAATTATTTTCATCTCATTGAACCACATTTTACTTACTGATATCAACCGCGTCTCTCGGATTTTCGAAATTCCACTCACAGAAGCGGTAAAATTAAGTTTTATGAAAAATTCAGTTTTTTAAACTACCACTTAGTGGTTTCACTATTCATCAAAAATTGAAAGTTTTCAGAAAAATACCAAAAAATAGGCCTAAGATATATTTGATATTATGAACTCAAATTCAAAACATATCAGTTACATTAACTAATTTAAAAATTAATTCCCGTTGTTAAGACAAATAGCATGTTTTTAAGAGATAATAACTATCAAAAGATTGACACTTGTTTATGTCTGGTTTAAATGTGAAATTACATCCAATGAACAACATTGTATTAAATTGTAAAAATATATTCTAAATATACTTTAAAACCACTCAAATTAATAATTTATCACCATTAATTATTTCGATTAAAAAATTTGTTTTTAATTAAAATTTAATAATTTTCACTATTCATCAGAATATGAAAGTTATCCGAAAAGTACAAAAATTTCACCCTAAGCTAATTTCGATATTCCGAATCCAAAAATGAAGTCCATTTTGAAAAATAAAATTTACAAAATTTCAAAAGGTAGTTATTACTATTCATAACGGCTAGTTTTAATAATATTTTAATCGCATATCGTTGTTTAGTGAAACTCGGTATTGTGTACGATGCAAGCTATCGAGGAAGGCCGAGGTTACGTATAAAGCAAGCCAAGCTAGTGTTGTGTGTAGTGAAAGATTCCCATAAAAACAAAATATTTCTCATAAAAGTCTCGGGTGTTACATTCTACCCCCATTAAAATGAATTTCGCCCTCGAAATTCGTCACTTTGTAACAAACAGATGAGGATACCTCTCCCTCATCATATCCTAAAGCTCCCATGTAGCTTCTTCTAATTGGTGGTTCCTCCATAAAACTTTCACCAAGCGAGTGGTCTTGTTTCGTAGGACTTTTTCTCTACGATCCAGAATCTCTATCGGTTGTTCTTCATAAGAAAGATCTTGCTCCAGTGGTACAACTTCGGAGCTGAGTACTTGTGAAGGATTAGGTATGTACTTTCTCAGGAGAGATACATGAAACACATCGTGAACATGAGAGAGATTCAGTGGAAGCGCCAATCGGTAAGCTACCTTTCCAACACGATCCAGTATTTCGAAAGGACCGATATATCTAGGGCTCAACTTCCCCTTATTTCCAAATCTCATGACCCTCTTCCAGGGAGATATTCGTAAGAACACTTTATCACCCACTTCAAACTCTAGGTCTTTTCTTCGGTTGTTAGCATAACTTTTATGTCAACTCTGAGCTGCTCTTATGTGTTGTTGAATAGATCGGACCTTTTCTATCATCTCATCAACAAGATCAGGTCCTAATAGCTTTCTTTCCCCAACTTCATCCCAGAAAGTTGGAGTCCTGCATTTCTTTCCATAGAGAGCTTCATAAGGAGACATCTGAATACTGGAGTGAAAGCTATTATTATAAGAAAATTCCACCAAAGGTAGGTTTTGATCCCAACCACCTTTGAAATCCATAGATCAAGCTCTCAACATATCTTCTAGAGTTTGAATTGTTCTCTCAGACTGACCATCTGTCTGAGGATGATAAGCAGTGCTGAAACTCAACTCTGTATCCAGAGTATGCTGAAGACTTCGCCAGAAATTCGAGGTAAATCTCGGATCCCGATCAGATATAATAGAAAGTGGTACTCCATGCAATCTTACCACTTCCTTTACATAAATCCTGGCAAGCTGATCCAGAGAGAAATCCTCTCTAACAGCAATGAAGTGTGCAGATTTTGTAAGATGATCAACTATGACACAGATAGCATTATTGCCTTTGGATGTTTTAGGATGTCCTGTGACAAAGTCCATAGTGATGTTTTCCCATTTCCATTCGGGTATGGGTAATGGTTGTAACATCCCCTTATACTTCTGTCTCTCAGCTTTAACTTGCTGACAAACCAAGCATCGAGAGACATATTCAGCAACATCTCTTTTCATGCCATCCCACCAGAAGTACTCTTTCAGGTCCCTATACATCTTCGTGCTTCCAGGATGAATAGAGAATGAAGAACTATGAGCCTCATCAAGCAGCTCATTCTTTAATTCTGGGATGGGAGGAACACAAACCTGATTCCTGAACTTTATTATCCCACCATAATCAAGGTTGAATTCAGGAATATTTCTCACCTTCTTTTGTAACTCTACATCTTCTTTCTGTTCCTCTTTAATCATCACATGTATAGATGGTTGAACATTCATTTGAGAAAGATACGATTTCCCCCCTTCCATTATAATTCCAAGATCCATCCTTTGTAAATCCATAAATATAGGATCATTTGTGATCCTCATCATGGATAAGCTAGCATGTTCTTGTCAACTTAATGCATCTTCCACCTTGTTTGCTTTCCCAGGGTGGTAATGAATTGAGCAGTCGTAATCCTTAATCAGTTCCAACCATCTTCTTTGGCACATATTCAGCTCCTTTTGTGTGAAAATATACTTTAAACTTTTATTATCAGTATAAATGTCACACCTTTCTCCATAAAGATAATGCCTCCAAATCTTTAATGCAATGATTACTGCAGCTAACTCCAAATCATGAGTTGGGTAATTTTGCTCATGCATTTTCAACTGTCGTGAGTCATAATCTATCACCATATCATTTTGCATAAGAACACACCTCAATCCCTTCTTGGATGCATCACTATAGATCACAAACCTTTCTCCACTACAAGGCAGTGTGAGCACAGGTGCACTGGATAACCTTCTTTTCAACTCCTTAAAATTATCTTCACATTCTTCCGTCCAAACAAACTTAACTCCTTTCCGAGTCAACCTGGTGAGTGGATTAGATAATCGTGAAAAATATTTCACAAAACGTTGGTAATATCCAGCCAAACCAAGAAAAATTCGGATCTCAGTTACTGTTGTTGGTCTCGACCATCTTTTGATAACCTCTATTTTTGATGGATCCACAGATATCCCCTCTTTTGAGATTATGTGACCCAAAAATGCAACTTTTTGAAGCCAAAATTCACACTTGGTAAATTTGGCATAAAGCTTCTCCTTTCTCAGGGTCTTTAATATAATTCTCAAGTGATCTTCTTGTTCTTCCTTGCTCTTTGAATATACAAGAATATCGTCTATAAAGACTACCACAAATTGATCAAGATAGTCTCTAAAGACTCTATTCATCAGATCCATGAAGATAGCAGGGGCATTAGTAAGACCAAATGGCATCACTATAAATTCATAGTGTCCATACCTTGTACGGAAAGTCATCTTCGGTATATCCTCCCTTTTGGCCCTTAATTGATGATACCCTGAATGAAGATCAATCTTGGAAAAGTATTGAGCTCCTCGTAGTTGGTCAAATAAGTCATCAATGCATGGGAGATGATATTTTTTCTTGATAGTGATCTTGTTAAGTTCTCGATAATCAATGTAGAGTCTCATTGATCCACCTTTATTCTTAACAAATAGAACAGGTTCTCCCCAAGGTGACGCACTAGGGCGTATGAATCCCTTATCAAGATTCTCTTGGAGTTTCTTCTTCAATTCCTGCAACTTAATTGGGGCCATTCTATAAGGTGTCTTTGAAATAGGAAAAGCACCCGGTACAAGTTCAATTGAAAACTCAACTTCACGATTTGGTGGAAGACCCGACAATTCCTCTGAAAATACATCATCAAACTCTCGTACAATGGGAATATTCTTAATTGTGAGTTTCTCACCAACCATTTGAGATAAATAAACTTCATTCAGTGGAATCAAGACCCATAATATGGAAGAAATTTCCATTGGAAGGTTATGTTCATCCTTGCATCGATAGACGATCATAGATTGATCTGGAATATGAAATGTGACTTCCCTTCTTTGGAAATTTATATGAGCTCCATATAAAGAAAGCCAATCCATGCCAAGAATCACATCAAATTCCACTATAGGAAGGATCACAAGATTTGCAGAAAGCACTTTCCCACAAACTTCAATCGGGGAAGAATTATAAACTTTTGATGCGACTGTTGTGCCATTAGGTGTTGTCACAGCTAACTCAACATCTAATTGTTGAGGTAATATGGCGATACTCTTAGAAAATTCCTCAGAAATAAAAGATTGGGTGTATCCAGAATCAAATAAAACATTTCCTACTTTAGAGTGGATGATAAGTGTACCTTTCACCACATCGTTATCGTACTCCACATCACTGATAGAAATTGCATGTGACTTTCCTTTATCTTTAGCCTTAAGATTTTTTTGATGTCGATCATCATCAAGAACCCTTGGATTAGGGCATTTATTGGCATAATGCCCCATCTCCTTGCACTTGAAACATTGAAGTGTAGTAGGTTCATTCTGTGTGTCCCTTCCTTTGTTTGCATCATTAGACGTCTTTTTCCCATCATTGCGGCATTCAAATGCCTGATGACCTTACTTTCCACATTTGAAACATTTACTTGTCCCTTTAAGACAACTCCCTCCATGTTTCTTTCCACACTTTGAGCATAAGGGAAATCTCATATTCTTTTCAGTGTGCTCTTTAGATTTTCCTTTGAATTCCATTTTCCTCTTCTTATCAAACCTATATGACTGATGGGTTACTCCAATCTCCGTCTTGACTTTGAGAGCACATCGAATGATTTCCTCGTAGCGATTGAAGTCCCTTATGGATAACGCCCTTCGAAGACTTGGTTTTAAGCCACTAAAGAATCGATCGATCTTACTCTCAGGTTGGATAATAATACCAGAAGCGTACCTTGCAAGTCTTGTAAAATTTTCTTCATAGATACCAACAGATTCATCATCCTTTTTCTTCAGTTCAAGAAACTCTTTCTCCATCTTTGTTCGAAGAATACGAGTGAATTACTTATTGAAAAATAAGTTCTTGAACTCGTCCCATTCCATAGACTCAATTTCATCCCTTTGCCTCGTATTCTTAATAAGATTCCACCATTGATCGGCATCTCTTTCCAAACGATACACTGCTAGGATGACTTTATCATCTTTAGAACATTGAAGAATTGAAAATATATTTTCAGTAGTACTAATCCATTGTTCAGCAATTAAGGGATTAGTAGACCCGCTGAATGAAGGTGGACGCTGCCTCATGAAGGATTCAACAGAATGTTTCTCCTTCCTTTGCTCGTTTGGAAGTCCTGCATGATTCATAGCTTGAGAAAGTTGTGTGAGCATGGCTACAAGATTTTTCATTCCATCTCCCATAACGTTTGGTTGCTCAGGGGGACAATCATTGCATTGCCCTTCGCATTCCTCATTAACACAGTTCCTTCGGGTTCCAGCCATTGGCTAAAACCAAGAATAATAGTGTGAGAAACGCTAATTATAATAGGAAAACCACATAATAAAGAATAAAATTTCACACTTAAGGTCTTATCCTAGGTTATTCATGGCCATTTCTAAAACACTAAGATTGTGTTCTATGCTTATAATGATCCTTAGGGTTCTTACTAAGGCTTTCACATCCTAGTTTCCAAAGGTTGATTATACCTTTCCTCTGATACCAACTATAACGACCCATACTTTACATAAATTGTTATTACTTAAAAATTAAAGCATACTTATTACAACATATAACAAAACCATGAAAGGACCGTATAGGTATAGTGTCTTTAGAAACTGGGAACATAAACAACTGGTTCATAAAGCGTCTACACTATCTCCCATTTATTTCATCATATCTATAGTCCCTTTTGGAATATATTACTTAATAACCTTCTTTTTGACCTGGGGAAAGAAATCATACAAAAGGGTGAGATCAAATGCTCAGTAAGGGTAAACAAAAGAAATATCAAACATATCATATTTATAAGAACATAACATTTTGAAAATCTTATCCTACAAAAGAGATCATAACATGGGATAAATCATAGAAGTGAAATGTAATCCCAATAATCATAACTTAAAACATGAAGCTTTGTGGCATACACACATAATCATAGAGAATCATTTCTTATTAGTCAAGACTCATTTCCAAGACTATCTTAGTGTACAAAGTCCATTTCTGAACCGAGTTCACTCCTCGTTTCAGTCCTATTTCACTGAACTGGTTTAACCTGCCGTTCCAGCCATGTCTATCTCATGAGATATAAAATCTTTACCCAATGAATTGGAGGGAGATTTAGGTCCCACCCATCTCATAATTATACCATTCTTATGTGTGCCACAAAATAATAAACCATACATCATAGCATAACCCATGTAATAAAAATGGGATTCTTAAACATCGTGACATCATAAAACAATTCATATAAGATAAATAAATTCATAAAAATAATTCCATCACAACATAATCAAATAAATTTAATAATAGGGATAGAAACATAACCCTTAATTATCTTAGATGGAAAATAATTTTGATAAAACGCTTGAACTCCATTCTTGAGGAAAATATCCTTTCTTCTTCAAAAACACTTTTCCTTTTATAACATGTTATACAATTCTAAACTAAAAGAAGTTGATTAAAAATAAACTTGAAAACTTTTAAAGGAAGCTTCTTGGAAATAATGTTTAAAAAATCCATTCATGACGTATAAGTTAAAAAAACATTCTTCTCATACTTTTGTCGGAAAAGTCAAAAAGTATCTCGTATGAAAAACGAAAAAAGATTCCTTTCATATATTTTACTAAAAACTAACCAAAGGGTAAAATTGGATTTAAAAAATTGTAGATGGATGGAAATAACATTACATATTGAGAAAACATGGATGTGGATGATAAAATACACCCCAGTAAATTCCAAAGTATAAAAAATCTTAGATAAAAATGAGATTGTGATATTTCCCTTACCTTAGGTCCGATTTGCTTCGTAAGTGTCCGAACCTCCTGTATAATGATTTAAATAATGTTATTGACTTATTCCAGAATCATACTAATTTTTATTATATCATATATGGTCATATTCTTATCTTCTTATTAGTAATATTTCATTACTACTTGTTATTCGGGTGTTTATTACTTTTTGTTCTTATGTGCATTTTGTCGAATAAATTCTTATTTTTGTTTTTAGGTTATAGATACCTCATTTCCAGAATGGTATTAGGCTAATATATATCATATTAATTCACTCAATTCATTTATATAATCATTATGCAATGAAGATCATGTATAACGAGTCGCATCACATCGTGGAGACGGTATTCCATACGTATGCACGAGCAATGATATCGTTCCAATGATCGTGGAATTGTATTGGAGTGTATGTATACTATTTCAGAATCAATATCACTTTAAAATAATCATATATAGTCATTATTGACACCATTATACCCATCCAAGTAAAGTGGTTGTGTAAAATAGATTACACCACAGCGTGGAGACGGTATTCCATACGTACGCACGCGCGGTGATTTCGTTTTCCGTAGGATGGATAGATGGTGAAATAGGGTTGTTTCATACTTATAATAACATATCAGTATATGAGTGATACTGATGTTATTACTTCATAATGAAACAACTAAATAAGAAGAAGTGGAAGAAGAAATAAAGATGAAAGAATCGGTAACGGGCATTACCTCTTCTTTAAAGCGCTTCTTTGAGACCTCCTTTTAGGGCACTAAAATTCGTCTTTGAAGAAGACCAGGACCTCTAGAATGTTTCTAGGGAATTTTAGAGGATATATTGGCAGGGGTTGTCCGAGCTTGAAGGCTCAAAGTGGTGTGAGGAAGAGAGGGAGGAGGTTCCCTTTTATAAGGGAGGAGAGGGGCACCTTTGGAATAACAAAAAATATTATTTTATTATAAAGTCAAATTCGGTTTTTAATAGCTCCAAATTGATATATTTCTAAGATAAGGTGGGTATAGGTCGAAATACTCTCATACAATATAATTTATACAAGTTTAGGTTCCTATTTTAACCTTATCATTTAGATTTAACATTAAGTTAAATAATTTTACTTTTACCGTGTCTTCTTGTGTTCTTACACTATAAGGTTAATAAACTTACTATAACAAGCCAAAAGAACCCCAAGTTGTTTATTATCAATATATATAACCTTATCTAAGTCATTTGGCCAAACCTTAGATTTTTAGGAATAAAATAACAATTAATAATATAATATTTGTTTTAAAAACTATTTTATGTCAATTTTGACACTATTTAGTAATTGATTTTTGTGAAAATCATAACAGAATGATTAGTTCAAACAAAGTTAAGTAAATCAATACTAACATGTAATATTAACCTAAAAAATTAGTGTAATTCATAAAAAGTCTCAAATTAAATTTATTTGGGTATTTATAACATCAATTATGTCAATATTTCATTAATAAGATAATTACTTCATCATCATTGTGTCATAAATAAATTAAATTATTTAATGTCTAAAAATTACAAATAAAATACCATTATGTAGGAAATGTTTTTATCTTTCTAATTAATATTTATAGTTGAATTTATCTTATTCATAACCCCATATTAAAAATGATTTACTTATTAAACATTGAATTTAACTATTTTAACCCTTCTTCAAATAAATTAATAATAAATGTCCTAATCTAATCCAAGTGGGCCTAAATGGTCATATTTTATTCCTAAGGTTGTTTTTAGTCTAATTATACTTATCCAATAGAATTAGGACATGTTTTAGGGCAATAATAATATCATTTTTACCCTTAACTACCCTATTTACTTTAAGCTGTGGTAAAAAAAATAAAAAGTTACTATTCACCAAAAAAATTATTTTCATCTCATTGAAACACATTTTACTTACTGATATCAACCGTGTCACTCAGATTTTCGAAATTCCACTCACAGAAGCGGTAAAATTAAGTTTTATGAAAAATTCAGTTTTTTTAACTACCACTTAGTGGTTTCACTATTCATCAAAAAATTTCAGAAAAATACCAAAAAATAGGCCTAAGCTATATTTGATATTATGAATTCAAATTCAAAACATATCAGTTACATTAACTAATTTAAAAAGTAATTCCCGTCGTTAAGACAAATAGCGTGTTTTTAAGAGATAATAACTATCAAAAGATTGACACTTGTTTACATCCGGTTTAAATGTGAAATTACACTCAATGAACAACATTATATTAAATTGTAAAAATATATTATAAATATACTTTAAAACCACTCAAATTAATAATTTATCACTATTAATTATTTCGATTAAAAAAGTTGTTTTTAATTAAAATTTAATAATTTTCACTATTTATCAGAATATTAAAGTTATCCGAAAAGTACCAAAATTTCACCCTAAGCTAATTTCGATATTCCGAATCCAAAAATGAAGTCCATTTTGAAAAATAAAATTTACAAAATTTCAAAAATTGGTTATTACTATTCATAACGGCTAGTTTTAATAATATTTTAATCGCATATCGTTGTTTAGTGAAACTCGGTATTGCGTACGACGCAAGCTATCGAGGAAGACCGAGGTTACGTATAAATCAAGCCAAGCTAGTGTTGTGTGTAGTGAAAGATTCCCATAAAAACAAAATATTTCTCATAAAAGTCTCGGGTGTTACATTGTGTACTCCTCGTAAAAACCATTTACTCTTAGTACATGCCATTTACTCCTAGTGCATTCCATTTAATCCCAGTACACTCCATGTAGTCTACCTATGTATGAGAGATATACATGGCGTGTAGGGAAGTTGACAAGGAATCGAGGAAAAACCAAGTACACGCCATATACTACCTAGTACACATCGTGTAGTCATGTCGGAAGGTCCTAGAAAGTAAGTCAGTAGAAAACAACCACCAAATGAACTGTTAAATATTATACATGGATTGTATACCTATATACACACCATGTAGTTTCTTTTTTTCCTTAAAATGGGTAGTAGCCTCACTTTCTGGTTCTGGACAAAAAAATCAAAAACCAAGCTGCTGAATTTCATTTAGGCTCTTTTTTTTTCATCCAAAGTCTGATCTAAGCATATTCAAATCCATTGGAACCCCCTTGGTAAGTCCTTGATTCCCCTTGATCCTTTCGTTTTGATTTCTGTTCTAAACCTACTTATAGGGGTTTTAGTGTTAATGCTCATTTTGTAGATCTACTGTGTTTTAGACAAAACTATAAGCTGATACCATAGAAGGATCATCGTACTAGTATGAGGTAAGTGGTGCATATCTTGTTTTGTGTTTTTATGGAAATTTGGGTGGTGCGGCCTTTGGCGCGTCTTCGGGTATTTTTGAGCGGGACCCGTTTTATCTACTGTTGCATGTTGAATTAATTCTTAAACCCGTGGGATGCCTTTGGGCATACCCTATTTCCTGAATTTCTTAAGCGAGTTTGGGAAAGAGGTCCTCGCTCATTGGGACATTTTTTCTAGGGTGCCAAAATGGTTATAACTTGTCTTCTTTGTTTAAAACTGGGATGTTTAATCCGGTAAAGCATGATTACATTATTTAGAGGCATTCAAGACCTCAATACTATTGTGGGATTTCCATTGGGCTAGTGCAATTCAACTGTTTAGATTTTATTTCCTGTTTAAAGTGAATTTTTTTAATGTAATAAACATATAATTTCTGAATTTCATATGCTGGAACCCTTAGGGTTGTGTTGGGTGAGGCTCAGAGACTTTTGAGTGATGTTGATGATAGTTTGGGAATGACTCGGGATTATTTGGGTGGTTTGACCATGGGATTGGGCATCGTAGATGTCGAATTAAGGCAGTGTGACTATTAAGTTGGGCATGGCCCAGGTCACTTTGGTGGAAAATCCATAGGATTTTGAGGTACATGGTCTCAGGGGAACGAGGTTCCATAGAGGTTGTGGCTTGGGTTCTAAATTTGGTGATTACTGATCACCCGTGACTTGGGTCATGTGCACACATGTAGACTCCATGATGAGGTGGTTTTGACCACTCGTGTGGTTAAGGACCCCCATAGTTGTGGTTAGGTAGTGATGGTAGGGGATGCTTGTCGTGGAATCCATATAGCAGGGGAGGAGCCTTCAGATTGTTTGGGAGTGCTTTCTAGACGTCGGTACTTGAGACACGAGGTGTCAGAGTTCCATTGGACCAGGTTACTATTATTTAGGTGTGCTAATGGGATTTTGGTACTTGAGACACGAGGTGTTAAGAGGCACATGGTTCTAGGTTACTATTACTTGGGTGTTTGTTTGGGATGTCGGTACTTAAGACATGAGGTTTCAGGAGGCACATGGTGTCGGGTTGCCAAACTGATATTCCAACGTTGGCCAAAGCAGGTGATACTCCCTGGTGGCTTCTGAGCACCAGTGGAGTTTGTGTTTATTTGTGCATCATATTTTTTACTATTTCCTGCTTAAACACTCATACTAGGTACGCATCTTTCGGTGGTATCCTACTGAGATTCGTCTCACACCCTACACGGGCCCTTCAAGATGCGTGTAGACTTTATAGTTTTACATACTGGTAAAGGAACATCCTCAGAAGTTGAATCATAGTTTTGTTTGACATGAAGATGTTATGGACCTTGATTTCATGCCTAAATGGAGTTTTACTTTGTTTATCTTTTATTTCTGGATCAACATGTGTACATTATTATTTTAGCTACTGTTGGATATCCATTGGTTCCTTTGTTTATTTACATGTATGACGTGCTATGGATGCATGCTTTGTTTTTTCAGCATTTTTTTCAAGTGTTATTCAGTATGTTGTTCTGTTTACTTCCCATTACAATTTTTTATATATTGATTCTGTTGTTAATCTGTTTTGTATGTGCTTCCTCTATGTGGGTCTGGTTCATGTCTGTTGAGTCTTTGTGGTTTTGTTATTTTACTCAGACTATTACCTTTATTTTCCTCCAAGAGGGTATATCCTACCCACTATACCTTTTTACACCCTCTCTGGTAGTCGGCAGCCTTTGGTGTTTGGGGAGGTGTGCCTAAGGTTAGTAACACTCGACCCGTTTAGAACTGTTTGGGTAGATGTTTGGGTCGATACGTTACAAAGTGGTATCAGAGAGTTGTTCTTGAAAGGGATTTATTATTTTATTTTCACTGACTACTAATGAGATTGATACTTCATTTTTATTTCTACTATTCTTATTATTTTTGATATGGTAGACTGGAGAAAGATTGTTATTGGAACTAGGTTTCTAGCTTGTGCTTGGGAGCCTGCAACCCCAGGTATGAGGGATGGACCCAGTTACCTTGGGTGGGAATTGTTGTTTATATTTTTCTCGGATTATAGTTTATATGATTTTCATCTTGGTGTATCACTTGGTATGTGATGTTATTGATTGTGATATGTGACCCTTAACCTGGTGTAGTAAGGGAGAATTGGATCTTGGCCCGGCATGGCAAGGCAAGTTTGCTTGGCTTTTGATATGCATATTTTTAGGGTATTTCAATTTCATATCTGCACGTATCCTTTATGAATTGATAATAACATGTGAATGATATCAATTTCCATGTTATAGACACTTTTTAAATGTGAAAGGTGAAATTATTGATAGAATTTCTTGTTCATTTCACTGTAATATTACATGATTTAAATTATATAAAATTGCATGTGGCGTGAGATTTTGTCATGGCTCATATACAATCAGGCAGGTACTATGATAGCAGGTGATGTTGACCATCAGGATTGGGTGATTCAGTAATTGGTTTGATGCAATGATGGTTGTCGGTATGGGCATGGCCCGAGGTACTTTTAATACTTGGCTCTGTTGAGGTTGGGTAAAGAGGTTGTGGGGTCGGGATTCCATGGGTACGATTGCAGTAGGGGGGAGTGAGGGTAGTTTTTATGCACTGGCTTTTACTACTTTTCTTATCTATGTGAATATATTGTGATATATATATATATGGGATTTCTGGCCATTGATGGTATTCAGGGGTTTCCTCCCAGACAACTCGATGGAGTGTTAAGTGGGTGATGGTACAGTGTCATAGGAGCACGATTAGGTTCAGACACCTGAGCAACATGAAGAGCATGACCTACAGGTATAGGATCTGGGATAGGATCCAATACGGGCAGGGCATCTTCCATGTTTGATAGTGTCGGGCCGTGTCTTGAGGATCAGCTTCATTCTAGCCTGGTATGTGTTTTACAGGTGATCGATAGAGGTGAGCAGGGAACAGAGACCTCTATAGTGTATCTGACGTGGGAGTTATAGTTGTATCACCCCCCCCACACTTTTCTAGGGTGAGGGTGGTCCACAGGCGGCTAAGAACTAGATAGATAGCATGCAGATGATCTCTGAGAAGCTCGAGATGCCTCCAAGGAGGAGGGTCAAGCTGGAAACGTACATACTGAGAGGACCGGTGAAGCATTGGTGGGATGTGCTGGTTTAGGCTTGCAGACATTAAGGAATGGCATGGAAGGACTTTGAGGACAGGTGTTTTGATCACTTTTTCCTAGAGACACTAAGGATAGAGAGATATTGAGAGTTCTTGAGCCTTCAGCAGGGTGATATGTCTTTCATGGACTATACAACTACTTTTACTAAGTTGTCTCACTTTACACAAGGTATGGTAAGTGAGGACACCTCGAGGGTGAGGCACTTTGAAGATGGATTACGGCATGCCATACGGGTGTAGGTAAACATATTTATTCATACCTCGTTTTCATAGGTAGTGAATCGGGTGCTCATGGTCGAGGGAAACTTGACGGATAAGTCCCGTTTGAGCAGTTCAGCGACTTCAGGTGATGGTTCAGATAGTAGAAAGTGAGTTCGAGATGAGTTCTAGTAGGGAACTTTTGCTAAGGACGCAGCTAGACCACCTCATGGCAGTTCATTAGTGGTTTGATTTCAGTGTGGTCAGCTAGGGAATGTCTGAAAACAATGTGATAAGCCTCCAATGGAGTGTCAGGTTTGTGAACTGTTCAGGCATCTCAAGAGGTTTTGCAGATAGCCTTCTCAGACAGCCGGTAGGTAGGGACCAGGATAGACTATGACATCTGGGGTCGGATTAGGGTTGGTACCAAGTGAGGGTAGCCAAGTTTTAGCTGCATGCAGAGGACGTGGAAAATATAGTAGGACCGAGCCATGGGGTTAGTGGTTAGTGACTGGTGTAGCACAACAGGGAGAATAGGCTTCAGGTAGCCATGTGTCAGGCTAAGTGCACGATGTGGATCTTTCATGGGCTGAGCTGGCTGGTGAGCCCATGAAAGTTATATTTATGTTGCGGGTGTGGCTGTGGTTTTCTTGTTTTCTTTTAGCATGGCCTATTAAGGCATGTCAGTTTTGAGTGCACGAGGTGCATAGGATTTATTTGTACTGACTAGATGCTGGTTAGTGGGATCAGCACCATTTTGGGTGCCTAATATATATTTATATATATATATGAGGTGTTGTGGGCATAGAAGCGTCAATGATGCGGGTTACTTGAGGTGTTGTGGGCATCGGAGCATCGATGTTGCTGGTTACTTGAGGTGTCATGGGCATCAGAGCATCAATGATGTGGGTTACTTGAGGTCCATGGCATTAGGTTTTATTTTTAGCATCAATGGGATGCATGACCTCGTTGAAGCGTACACCGATGCAGTGTGGGACATGAATGGGTGTTAGAAGCGACACGGGAGCACCTCATGAGGTGCAGGAGTGAGGACGCGTCATAGGAGGACCATGGGTTCAGAAATAGGTCAGTGAACCTCTGTCTGGTTTTAGTTTTGAGGCTAGAGTTATCTGGATTTTTTCTTTTCCACCCTTGGAAGGAAAATTTGGGGATGAATTACTTTAAGGGGAAGTTTGTAAGAACATAGTTCTTACTTTAAGGTACAGGTTTCTTTTTTTCTATTTTGAGCTATTTTTGAGAGAACAGGGGAGTCTGGGTGGTTCTGGACTAAAACTGGACACATGGCATGATTTAAGGGTTTCACGCCATGTAGTTCCAGGTACACACCATGTACCGTGGTCATGTGTGAAATCCATACATGGCGTGTGAGCATGTTGGTCGAGTAGAGAGGACTAACCAAGTACACGATGTGTACTCCTAGTACACACTATGTAGTCTATCTGTGTATGAGTGGCATACATGGAATGTGGGGAAGTCGGAAAGGAATTCAGGAAAAACCAAGTACATGTCATGTACTACCTAGTATACGCCATGTAGTCATGTCAGAAGGTCTTAGAAATTATGTCGGTGGAAAATAGCCGCCAAATGAATAGTTAAAGAGTATACACATTGTGTATACCTATATACACACAGTGTACTTTCTTTTTTTCTCTTAAAATGGGAAGTAGCCTAATTTTCTAGTTCTGGACAGAAACCTCAAAAACCAGGAGGCTGAATTTCATTTCTTCTCTCATTTATTCATCCGAAGTCCAATCCAAACGTAATCGGATCCATTAGAACCCCCTCAGTAAGGTCATTATTCTTCTTGAGCCTTTCGATCGTACCAAGATTCATTGTTTTATTTCACCGTTATACCAATGTATTAAACTGGTTTTTTATTGGAAACTACAAGTATAGTAACAAAATTCACTCCATTTTTTTTGATTCAATTATTTTGTGTTTAACAGTGTTAAAATTTTAAATGTAACTTGTTTTGATAATTACGTTATAGGTGGAGGTGATTTGGAGGACCCATGATGAAGTCCAAGAAAAATGGGCCAATCGGCACAGGATCGAAGCACACCAGTGGAATAAAACACATAATTATACGCAAGAGTGAATCCAAATGGGCTGAAACATTGTGGGTCAGTGTAGAATTTAATGATCTACATTTCATCTGAAGTAACTGAATCCCAATGCATTCATTAAGAGGCCGATACGGACAGATCTGTTAAACAAAACGAATCTGCATAGGGTCAAAACATTACCTCTGTATTTTGGAAATATATCTTATTATATACCAGATTAGGCCTCCCAAGTTGACATGGAGGTAAAAAAGGTGTCTCCCAACAACTCTTTAGTTTTGTCTAAAATTATTTAATACTTTTTGAACATCCAAAATTATGTCTCAAGAGGAATTTCTAAATCAGGGTGTCCAAAACCACTTCCCACTTTTTCTATAAATTGGCACCTTGGGCACCCTATTTTGAAGTTTGACTAGGAAGAAAGGTTCTACCATTTTAGAGTCCCAAGGGAGTCTTCTAATCATACCTTTAAGTTCTGGAGGGTATGGTAAGTGCTACTTCAACATCTTCTTCTTCCTCCCCTCCCATGGATATTTAAACCCCTTGTGATCACCCGGAAAGGAACACGATGTAATCCCAAGCTTCATGTTTGTATTATTTTGAATGATATTTTTAAATATAGTTTGTATGTTATTTTTCTTCATCTTCACTTTTAATTTAATTGAGTTATGTAGTGGTATGTTATAATCAAACTCAAATGATCTTTTTTTGGGGTACCCTTTCATGTGATGTTTCACACAATGTTCATCCCTTTTTCTTCCCTTATTCAATTGCGGTGTTTATGTGGTTCATATTGGGTAATTGAACTCACATAAGAACTATCAAGGCCATGTAAATTTATGTCATGGTCTCACAAATAAATAACATACAAACCTAGATAGCGCATTGAGTTCTTCGTGTGTTGCCTTGGTGAGTTTTGGTTATAAAGTCGAACAAAAATCACTCAATCATCGGCGGTGTCTGGTGAATCATTGTGTGTTTTTGACTGAAATCTAGGAGGTATTCTATCATAAAATCTGTAAAAATATGGTACTAGTTGTTAAAAACTAGGTATTAAAATATCTATACCATTTGTCTTTAAGCGATGAAGGATGAGCATCATGATACTTCCCTGGGTTGATCACATTTAATTAATCTTGTTCATTTTTAAATTATTTTATCGCTTTAGTTTTCTATTTTCATATTTAATCATCAAACCCCATGTTTTCCAAGATATCATTATCCTTATATTTTCATAATAAAACTACTCATTTTAAATTAATGATCTAAGGATCCATCGAGAGACGACCTAGGGTTGCTGCTATACTATAGAAATTCTAGTAAAAATTAAACAACGAATTTGACGCACTTGACAACGCGATCAAATTTTTGGAACCATTTTCCGGGATCCAAGATAGTGTTTTTTTTATTTCCTTTTATTTATTTATTTTACTTCTTAATTAGTACTCCTTTCAATACCCCTCCCCCATTTTATTGTTTTGGTTTTGGTTTTTTGTTACTATTTTTGGTTGTTTTTGTGTGTTCTTCCTCTCCATATCTATCTCTATCTTCTTATTATTATTCTCTATATATATCTCTATAATTATACGGTATAACATTATATTCTCCTTTCACCTTTTTAAGTGATTTTATCCATATTCAATCATAAAAAAACAAAGTTCACAACTTATTTGTGTGACCCGGTCAGAAAAAGAAAAACTGCTTGAATTTGACCCTTAAATTGAAAAGACACTTCACACACAAATCAAGGCATCTAGAGAAGGTAAATTAATTAACACTGAGTAACCTCTTTTGTAACCTCAATTGGTCCTAAACCACTCAAAAATTGAACCCAATCAAACTCAAGAAATCATGGCTATAAATAATCAAACCTTAAAAGAATTGACCACCCTAGATGTGGAGTACCAATCTACGTACATCCAATATCCCAAAAAAAGCAGCCAACGTTGAGCTGAGATTAGGCCTCATCCACCTACTTCCCAAATTCCATGGTCTTCCTGGTGAGGACCCTCACAAACATTTGAAATAGTTTCACATAGTGTGCTCCACCATGAAACCCCAAAATGTGTCTAAGGACCTAATTAAGTTTAGGGCCTTCCCTTTCTCCCTTGATGGTGTAGCCAAAGACTGGCTATACTATCTTACTACCACAATTGGGGCTGGAATGACCTTGAAAGACTCTTTTTAGAGAATTTCTTCCCTACCTTCCAAACTAAATTAATTAGGAAAGAAATATGTGGCATTAGGCAATCACAAGGAGATACCCTTAATGAATACTATGAGAGATTCAAAATACTTTTCTCAAGATTTCCCCACCACCAGATTAGTGAATAACTATTAATACAATACTTTTATGAGGGACTAATCTCCATGGATCATGGAATGATTGATGTTGCAGCTGGTGGTTCCCTAGTTGATAAAACATCTTCTGCTGCTCGTGACTTAATATCCAACATGGCGCAAAATGCAAAATAATTTGGTACACAAGATATTTCACCAACCCAAGGATTTTATGAGGTAAGTAATTCATCTCTAGAACAAAAGGTAGATAACAAGCTTGATGATATGCATACCCTTATAAGGCAATTAGATCAAGCACAAGGTAACTCACAATCTTCTCATGTTCCATTACATTGTGGTATTTGTTCTGCCAATACTCATTTTTCTGACCAGTTCCCACAACTTCAAGATTCACCCGAGTCTTGTGTAGCCGTGTTCCCAGGGAATCCATTCCAACAAGAACCTCACTTCAAGAAAGAACCATTTCATCCAAATAAAAACCCTATGTAGCAACCACAACCACATTACCGACAAAGAGGAAACTCAAGCTACCCCAAGAATAATTGGTATCAACAAGGCCAAGGTATGAAACCTTCTTATCCTTCAACTTCTCAAAACAATCATCCAAACCCTCCCAAATCTGAACCAAGCCTCTAGGATATGGTGAAGAAAATGTCAACCAAAAACCTACAATTCCAAAAAACCACACAATTATTTGTTCAAGACCTACGAAATCAAGTGGGGAAATTAGAAAACACCATCAGTGAGCTTAAGATGCAAGGTTTTTAAAAACTACCATCCCAACCCATTGACAATTAGAAGGAAAAAGGTAATTTATGTGCAATTACACTTCGTAGTGGTAAATAATATTTCTCCTTCTACTGATTCTACACAATAGGTATGCCCCCTCATGAAAACAGTATTTCTCTACCCATAAATGATTCTAGTGAAGAAAAACATAACCAAAAGGGTAAATCAGTTATCATTAAGGATTCCCATGAACAATCCATTCCTATTATTTTTCCCCAAAGACTCTCTAAATTTAATAAGAATTATGATAATGAAATTGATAAAGAAATAATGGATACATTTAAAAAGGTTTAAGTTAACATTCCTTTGTTGGATGTAGTTAAACAAATCCCTCGATATGCCAAATTTCTTAAAGATATTTTTACCCATAGAAGCAAACTGAAGGGGAATGAGAGAGTCAACCTGGGAAGGAACGTTTTAGTCTTAATTCAACCAGATATTCCTACCAAGTTCAAGGATCTGGGAACTTTCACAATACCTTGCACCATAGTGGAGACATTATTTTCAGATGCTATGCTAGATTTAGGTTCTTCAATTAATGTGATTCATTACTCTGTGTAAACTTCATTGCAGATTGGAGAGCTTCAACTGATGGGAATCATAATGAAACTTCCAATTGGAGAATAGCACACCCATCAAGAGTGATCGAGGATGTCCTTGTAAAAGTGAAAAATTTCATATTCCCCACCGACTTCTATATTCTTAAGATGGAGGATACCCAAACTCAAGGACATGACCCTCTCATACTTGGGAGTCGATTTCTCAAAATAAAAAATACAATCATCAATGTTCACAATGGTATGTTGTCCATGGAGTTCGGTGGAGAAAAGGTAAGTTTTAGCTTCCTTAAGGCTATGAAGCACCCCGTTGAAGAGCACTCCACTCTTCCTATCTATTCGATGGAAGTTCTCTTAAATGATGCACACACACAAAATTATCTCCTCAACCCATACTCTGATTCATTTTCCTCTTCATCACCCTTGGATGATTTGAGTTTTGATTCATGTTTTGAGTGTTGTGTAGGATCTAAAAAGTGTAAATTTTGTGATTTAATTGATGAGTGTGTTCATTATGAGGTACCCATGACCGTATATGGTTCTAAAAATCTCATTTCAATATATTCTCTATCATTAGAGAATAAACATGAGCAGATAGATAGCTTCAGGGACCTCACTCCCCCTAAACACCCCCCCCCCTCAATCCAAAAACCACCGGTGTTGGAACTTAAACAACTTCCTTCTAATTTAAAATATGTGTATCTTGAGGGTATTGACCAATTTCCCATCATTATTTCTAATAACCTCTCTCCACAGCTGGAATCAAAACTGCTCAACTTTTTGAGAGAGTGTAAAAAGGTGATAGGATGGACATTTGATGATATTCCTGGGTTTATATCATCTATTTGTATGCATAATATATTTTTGGATGATTAGGGTAAGCTCGTAAGACAATCTCAATGTTGGTTGAATCCCACTCTCCTTGAAGTGGTAAAATTGGAAGTCAGAAAATTACTTGCTGCAGGGATTATTTATCCCATATCTAATAGTAAATGGGTTAACCCAGTGCAAATTGTTCCTAAAAACTGTAATAACAGTTGTATCAAATGAAAGGAATGAGTTGGTTCCAACACGTGTGCAAAACAGTTGGTGAGTCTGTATTGACTACCGTCGACTGAATCAAGCCATGCGGAAGGACCACTTTACTCTACCTTTCATTAACCAAATGTTAGAACAATTTTATGGTAAGTCCCATTATTGTTTCCTTGATGGCTATTCAGGTTATTTTAAATCTATATAGCCCATGAGGATCAAGAAAAGAAAACATTTACCTGTCCATTTTCCACATTTGCATACAGAATGATGCCTTTTGGTCTTTGTAATGCTCCTGGTACTTTTTAGCGTTGTATGTTGAGTATATTTTCAGAGTACCTTGAGAATTGTATGGAAGTTTTTATGGATTATTTCACAGTTTATGGAACTTCTTTTGATGACTATTTTTCACACCTAGGTTCTATCCTCCATCGTTGCATAGAAAAAGATCTTGTATTAAATTATGATAAATGCCATTTCATGGTTGAACGGGGGATAGTTCATGGGCATGTTATTTCCAAAGATGGAATTCAAGTGGATAAATCAAAAATTGAATTAATTTCAATGCTTCCATATCCAAAATGTGTTCGTGTGGTGCGATCTTTCTTGGGTCATGCTGGTTTTTACCACTGATTCATTAAAGACTTCAGTAAGATCACACTTCCCTTATCCCGGTTATTACAAAAATATTTTGAGTTTGTGTTTGATAAAAATTGTGAAGATGATTTCAATTCACTAAAAAGGAGTCTCACATCACCTCCCGTCATCCAACCACCAAGGTGGGATCTCCCCTTTGATCTTATGTGTGATTTCTCTAACTATGTGGTTAGGGAAGTTTTATCACAAAGGGTTGAGAAGGCTCCTCATGTCATTGTGTATGCCTTATATACCCTTGACTCGGCCCAGGAAAACTACACAACCATTGAAAAAGAACTTCTTTCTATTGTGTTTACCTAGGAAAAATTCCGTTCATATCTTATCGGGTCAAAAATCTTTATCTTTCCTGATCATGCTGCCCTTCGTTTTCTTCTAAAGAAACCTGAAGTTAAGCCCTGCCTCATTCGGTACATGATTCTCCTCCATAAGTTTGACCTTGATATTCATGATAATAGAGGAGTATAAAATTTTTTATATGACCACATTAGTAGGATTTCCCCACCACTGGACCATCATATTGACTCACCCCTCCCCGTTGGAGAATTCTTCCCTCATGAGAACCTTTGTGATGTTGTGGACCTTACCCCCTGGTATGCGGACATTGTAAATTTTCTAGAAACATCTAGGGTCCCCACTGATTTCATCACTTCACAATCCCAGAGACTTAAGCATGATTCTTGATGGTACATTTGGGATGAACCTTACTTGTGAAGAATTTTTAGTGACCAAGTCGTTCGTAGGTGTATCCTTGACCATGTGTTCACCTCTGTTTTGACCTTATGCCACACTTTGGCTTGTGGGGGCCACTTTGGATCTCAACATACAGATCGAAAGGTCCTTGAATCGGGACTTTATTATCCAACATTTTATAGGGATGCCCATTGATTTTTCAGGTCATGTAGTCATTGTCAATTCACAAGAAATATCTCCAAGAAGAATGAAATTCCCCAACAGCCCATGTTATTCTGTGAAATATTTGATGCTTGGGGCATTGACTTCATGGGGCCTTTTCTAAATTAATTTGGATATGTGTACATATTATTAGATGTGGACTATGTCTCTAAATGGGTGGAAGAAAATTCCACCAATACCGATGACTCTTGAGATGTTGTTGATTTTGTGAGGTCATAGATTTTCAGTAGGTTTAGTTTGCCGAGATTCATCATTAGTGATTAGGGTTTACATTTTTTCAATCACAACATGAAAAATTTGCTTCGTAAATATGGGGTTGTTCATAATGTCTCCACAACATACCACCCCCGAACTAACGGACAAGAAGAAATCTCAAATCCAGAAGTTAAGTGAATCTTGGAAAAAATGGTACAAGCCAATAGGAAATATTGGAGTTTGCAATTGGATGATGCACTTTGGGCGTACCGTATAGATTTTAAAACCCCAATAGAAATGTCACCATATAATATTGTGTTTGTAAAGGATCTTCACCTCTTAGTGTAGGTATAAAACCGTGCATATTGTGCTGTTAAACAATGTAATATGAATCTTTCATATTCAGGTGAGCATAGGAAGTTATAGATTCAAGAGTATGAAGAAATTTGACGTGATGCATATGAGAACTATCGGATCTATAAAGAGAAGAAAAAGGCTATCTATGATAGCATGATTCATCAGTGGAAGTTTCATATTGGTGAGAAGGTCCTCATGTAACATTCTAGGCTAAAGCTCTACCTAGGTAAGCTTTGTTCTCGATGGCTCGGTCCTTATACTGTTATTGATGTTTACCATTTTGGTTCTATATAGGTTTTTCATGAGAAGAGTGGATAGAGGATTACTTTCAATGGGCAGAGGCTCGAACACTTCTATGAGGATTTTCCAAATCATCTCGTAGAGGAAATCCAACTGATAGATTCTACATATGACACCACTTAGAAGGTTGTCCCTTCTCCCTACCTTTATTTACTTGTCTATTTATTTAAAATACTTTCATTGAGGACAATGTAACTTTTAGGTATTGGGGAGGGTGAAATTTCATAGTTAGGATTAAACAAAACAAAAAAAATAAAAAAAAATAAAAAAGAAAATTTTGTTTTCATTTTTGATTTATTTTTCCTAATTTTGTGTTTTTAGATAAAAATTGTTCTTGAAAATAATATCCAAAATCATTTTTCATACTTGAGTCGATTTTGTGTAAAATTCTGTTGTTTTTGGAAAAATGTTTTTCAAATGAATGTTGATATGGAATCTTTTTTCTAGAATTTTTATTTTAAAATCATTCATAGGTGTTTAATGGATTTTTGAATCCCATGTCTCATTAACACTGACCAATATTGTAATCCCTTAACTGAGAGACATTCTAAAACCTTTATTGCATATTCTTTCTTTTAATCACTTTCTTGAGAGTCTCGGGTCTTGTAGAGAAACTAGAACTTTCCTTGATTCTTTTTTAAGCCATAAGATTCAAGTATGCTACATTCATGATAGAGGAAATCATTCATTGAAAATCCCTTTGAACAATTATCCTCTATTTTCATCCACCTTTACATTTTATCCTTCTTAAGCCTTAGAGACCATGAAATGCCTGTTAGGTAGCCACATTACAAGATAATTTATCCCTACCTACCAATATCTTGTGTATAATGTTGTTTATTTTTAGCAAGTGTGGGTGAGAGGGTGTTTCCATAGGAATTCTAGGGATAGAATCATTGTAATGGGTTTTTATAAAGGGTGCCCATATTTTCATTGGGCAATGGGTTCGCAAACCATATTATATCATTTTTTTACACATGTTTCCCTCTTTATATCAAAAAAACTATATATTAAAAAAATATAGTTTTGTACATTGAAAAAAAACAAAAGAAAAAATGGATAAAATATGATGTTTACTCATTATTATTCATTTCTTGGTTATGACCCACAGAGATAGACAATAGGGAGAGTGAGTTGAAGGCGATACACTTTGTGATGGGTTGAGTGTGTATATTCATTGTGAACACTTTATGAATTTTGACATGTTTTGTACATAAGAGATTAAACACTCCTCTTCTGCCTCAGATTTTTAAACATTAAATCCTACCAACCCTTGAGCCTCAGAACAACCTGTTGGAAGTCCTATTGAGTAGCACACTAGTTTCTGCCGGTAGAGAAATGAGAATCTTATAAATCATATGGTAAGATCACATGAACTCTGGGAAAAGAGCATAAATCCACTTTCATATGTTTCTTGAGTGAAGAGGGAAAATTTTTAGGTGAGGTAGGTTGTGACATGTTTCATGGGTGAACAAATGAAGTTGAATAAATTCAAATGTGAGAAAATAAAAATGATAGGAAAAATGATTCTATAAATGAGACATGATAAATTTAATTTAAAAAGAATCTTGGATGTTTTCACACCTTTAAATTAGTAATGGGACATGCTTAGGATATTATACTTTTCCTAGGAGTGAAAATGTTTAGGTGTGGGGGTGTGATCGTACCACAATTCACTATTTTACTTCACCCTTATACCAATGTATTAAATAGGTTTTGTATTGGAAACTACAAGTATAATAAAAAATAACTCCATTTTTTATTCAATTATTTTGTTTTTAACACTATTAAAAATAGAAATGTTACTTTTTTGACAATTGCATTAAAGGCGGAGGTGATTTGGAGGACCCGTGATGAAGTCCAAGAAAAATGGGCCAATCTGCACAGGATCCAAGCACATCAGTGAACTAAAATTCATACCTATACTCAAAAGTGTATCCAAATGGGCTGAAACTTTTTTTTTTTGGTCCAAAATATGATGGTATATATTTTATATGAAGGAACAGAAGCCTAATTCGTCCATTAAGAGTCTCATATGGACTGATCTGTCCAACAAAACAAATCTGTACAGGATCAAAACATTTCCTCTGTATTTTGGAAATATCTCGTATTATTTACAATATCGGGCCACAAAATTTTACATGTACATATGAAAGGTATCTATCAAAAACTCATTAGTTTTGTTCAAAATTATATAAGACTTTCGGACCAGACAAAATCATGTCTCAAGAGGAATTTCTAAATCAGGGTACCCAAAACCACTTCCTAGTTTTCCTATAAATTGGAACCATGGGCACCATATTTTGAAGTTATACCAGGAGGAAAGGTTCTACCATTTTGGAGTCCCAAATTAGTCTTCTAATCATACCTAGAAGTTATGGAGGCTATGGGAAGTGATACTTCAACATCTTCTTCTTCCTCCCCTCCCATGGATTTCTAAACCCCTTGTGATCACCCAGGGAGGAACGCGATGTAATCCCAAGCTTCATGTTTGTATTATTTTTAATGATATTTTTAATTACAGGTTGTATGTTTTTTTTCTTAATCCTATATTTTAATTTAATTTAGTTATATACTGGTATGTTATACTCAAACTCAAAAGATCATGTTTGGGGGTACCCTTTCATGTGATATTTCACACACCATTCATCCCTTTTTCTTCCCCTGTTCAATTGAGGTGTTTGTGTGGTTCATATTGGTCAATTGAACTCACATAAGCACTATAAAGGCCATGTAAATTTATGTCATTATATCACAAAGAAATAACATACAAACCTGGATATCACATGGAGTTCTCTATGTGTTTCCTTGGTGAGTTTCAGTTATGAAGTCGAACACAAATCACTCAATCATCGGTAGTGTCCGGTGAATCATTGTGTGTTTTAGAATGAACCCTAGGAGGTATACTATCCTAAACTCAGTAACAATATAGTACTAGTTTTTACAATCTAGGTATTAAAAGATCTATACCCTTTCTCTTGAACCGATGAAGGATGAGCATCACGAGACTTCCCTGGGTTGATAATGTTTAATTAATCTTGTTCATTTCAACATTATTTTATCGCTTTCATTTTCTATTTTCACCTTTAATCATCAAACCCCATATTTTCCAAAATATCATTATCCTTATATTTTCATAATCAAACCCCTATTTTTAAATTAATGATCTAAGGCTCTATCGAGAGACGACCTAGAGTTGCTGCTATACTGCAGAAATTCTAGTAAAAATTAAACAACTAATTTGATTCACTCGACAACATGATCACCTTTCGTCTTGATTTATTTTCTAAATCAAGTTATAGGGGTTGGAGCGTTAATGCTAATTTTTTATATCTACTTTTTTTTAGACTTAATTAGAAGATGATAGTAGAGGAGGTTCATCGTACTAGTATGATGTAGGTGGTGCAGACCTTATTTTGTGTTTTTGTGGACATTTGGGTGGCGCGGCCTTTGCCGCATCTTCGGGTATTTTTTAGTGGAACCCATTTTATCTATTGTTTCATGTAGAATTAATTATTATACTCATGGGATTCCTTTGAGCATGCCCAATTTTTGGAATTTCTTGAGCGAGGATGGGCGAGAGGTCATCGCTCTTTGGGACATTTTGGACAGGGTGCCAAAATGGTTATAATTGTTCTGAATTTTTTAAAACTGGTATGTTTAATCTGGTAAATCATGATTACACTATTTAGAGGCAATAAATACCTTAGTACTGTTGTGTGATAGTCGTTGGGAAAGTGCTAATCAACTGTTTAGATTGTTTTACCCATTAAAAGTAAATTGTTTAATGTGATAAATACATAATTGCTGAATTGCATATGCTAGAACCCTTGGGGTTTTGTTGGGAGAGGCCCAGAGACTTTTGAGTGATGTTGATGACAAGTTGGGCATGACCTAGGATTATTTGGGTGGTTTGACCATGGTATTGGGCATCGTGGATATTGGATTAAGGTAGTGTGACTATCAGGTTGGGCAAGGCCATGGTTACTTTGGTGGTAAGGCCATCGGATTCTGAGCGACATGGTTGCAAAGGAATGAGGTTCCAGAGAGGTTGTGGCTTGGGTTCTAAATTTGGTGATGGCTGCTCACTCATTCCTTGGTTTGTGTGCACACAGGTAGACTCTGTGATGAGGTGGTTTTCACCGCTCATGTGGGTAGGGACCCCCATAGTTTCAGTTAGGTGGTTATGGTTGGGGATTCTTGTCGTGGAATCCATGTGGGAGTTTAGGAGGCTTCAGAGTATTTGGGTGTGCCTTCAGGGTGTCAATACTTGAGACATGAGGTGTCATGGGTCCATGGGACCAGGTTACTATTGTTTGGTCGTGCCTACGAGAAGTTGGTACTTGAGACACAAGGTGTCAGGAGGCACATGGTTCTTGGTTACTATTACTTGGGTGTGCCTTTGGAACGTTAGTAGTTGATACATGAGGTGTCAGGAGGCACATGGTGCCGGGTTGCGGGACTGAGATTCCAGCATTGGAGGAAGAAGTTGATACTCCCTGGTGGCTTCTGAGCACCAGTGGAGTTTGTGTTTATTTATGCATTATACTATTTTTCATTTCTTTCTTCAAGACTCATACTAGGTACACACCTTTGGATGGTATCCTACTGAGATTCATCTCACACACTACATGGGCCCTTCAGGATGCGAGTAGACTTTATGGTTTTACATAAAGGTAATGTATTAGCCTCAAGATATGGATCATAGTGTTGTTTTACATGGATATGTTATGGACCTTGAGTTCATTCCTAGTTTGAGTTTTTCTTTATTTATCTTTTATTTATAGATCACCATGCTTACATTATTATTATAGCTATTATTGGTTAACCATTAGATCCTTTGTTTATTTACATGTATGACCTTCTATGTATGCATGCTTTGTTGTTTCAGTAGTTGTTTCAAGTGTTATTCAGAATGTTGTTCTATTTACTTTCCACTAAACTTGTTTATAAATTGCTTCCGTTGTTTATCTATTTTGGATGTGCTTCCACTATGCGGGTCTAGTTATAGTATAATGAGTCTTTATGGTTTTATTATTTTACTCAGATCAGTACCTTTATTTTCCTCTGAGAGGTTATAGCCTCCCCACTATACCTTTTTACACCCTCACTTCTAGTAGGAAACCTTTTAATTTTTGTGAGGTGGACCTAAGGTTAGTAACACACGAACCATTTAGCACTATTAAATGGTTGTTCAGGTCATGATGTTACAAATTAGTATCAGAGGAGTTGTTCTTGACAGAGATTTAGTAGTAGATTTTCACTGAATACTAATGATATCGAGACTAAATTTTTATTTGTACTAGTCTTAATATTTGGGATATGGTATACTGGAGATAGGTTGTTATTGGAACTGGGTTTTTAGCTTGTGCTTGGGAGCCTGCAGCCCCAGGTATGATGGATGGACCAAGTTACCTTGGGTGGGAATTGTTGTTTTGATTTTACTCATATTATAGTTTATATGATTTCCACCTTGGTGGCTCACTTGGTATGTGATGTTATTGATTGTGATATGTGACCCTTAACCCGGTGCGGTAAGGGATAATTGGACCTTGGTCCGGTATGTCAAGGCAAGTGTTCTTGGCTTTTGATAAAAACATTGTTAGAGTATTTCAATTTTATATCTACACGTATGCTTTGTGAAGTGATAATACCATGTGAATAATATCAATTTCCATGCTATATATGCTTTTGAAATGTGTAAGGTGAAATTATTGATATAATTTCTTGTTTATTGCACTGTAATATTCCATGATTTAAATTATGTAAAATTGCATGTGGCATTGTATTTTGGCCTGGATTGTATATGACTAGCCAGGTATTATGATAGAGTTGATGTTTATCATCATGATTGGGTTACTCGATCGTCGGTTTGAGGTAATGATGGTTGTCGAGATGGGATGGCCTATGATACTTTTGCTACTTTGCTCTGTTGAGGGCGGGTAAGGAGGTTGTGGGGCTGGGATGCCATGGGAATGGTCATGGTGTGGGAGAGTAAGGGTATTTTTTATGCACTTCCTTTTACTGTTTTTCTTATCTTTGTGAATATATTGTGATATATATATTGGATGTCTGACCATTGATGGTATTCAGTGGGTTCCTCCTAGAAAACTCGATGGAGCGTCAGGCAGGTGATGGTACAGTGTAGCAGGAGCACGATCAGGTTCAGACACCTGACACACAGGCAAAGCATGAGCCGTAGGTATAGGCTCAGGGACAGGATCCAGTGTAGGTAGGGCATCTTCCGGGTTTGACAGCATTCAGGTCGTGACTCAATGAGAAACTTCGTTCTAGCCTAGTATGTGTTTTAAAGGGTATTGACAAAGGTGAGTAGGGAACAGATCCCTCTATGGTGTATCTGACGTGAGAGTTCCAGTTGTAGAACCCGCCGCTTTTACAGGGTGAGGGTGGTCCACAGGCAGTTGAGAACTGCATAGAGAGCATGCAGATGATCTCTGAGCAGCTCGAGATGCCTCCAAGGTGGAGGGTAAAGCTAGCGACATACATGCTGACAGGATCGACAAAGCATTGGTGGGATGTGCAGGTTCAGGCTCACAGACACAAAGGACTGGCAAGGAAGGACTTCAAGGACAGGTTTTTCGATCACTTTTTCCTAGAGACACTGAGGGTAGATAGAGATCGGTAATTCTTGATCCTTCAGTAGGGTGACATGTTTTTCATGGACTATGCAACTACTTTCACTAAGTTGTCTCTCTTTTTACTAGGTATGGTAATCAAGGACCCCTCAATGGTTAGATGCTTTAAAAATGGATTACGACACACCATATGGGTGCAGGTAAACATCTTTAGGCTAACCTTGTTCTTATAGGTGGTGAATCAGGCACTCATAGTCAAGTTCAACCTGAAGGGAAGGTCCTGTTTGAGCCAGTTGGTGGCTTCAAGTGATGGTTCAGATAGCATCAAGCATGGTCGAGATGAGTTATAGTAGGTAAGTCAGGCCAAAGACTAAGCTAGACCACCTGGTGGAAGTTCATCAGTGGTTTTCTTTCAGTTTGGACAGCCAGGGCATGTCCGAACTCAGTGTGACAAGCCTCCAAAGGAGTGTCAGGTGTGTTGAAATTTCAAGCATCTCGAGAGGTTTTGCATACATCCTTCTCAGACAGCCTAAAGGCAGGGGCACGGATAGAATATGGAGTCTCAAGTTAGACTAGGATCGGTACTAGGTGAGGGTAACCAAGGTTCATCTGCACATGGAGGATGTGGCATAGAAAGTGGGACCCATCCATGGGGTCAGTGTCCAGTGACTGGTGTAGCACCATAGGGGGGAAAGGATTTAGGCAGTCGTGTTCCAGGCCAGGTGCATGTTGTGGAGCTTCCAGGGGTTGATCAAGCTGGTGAGTCAACGATGGTCAGAGTTATACTGTGGGCGTGGCTGTTATTTTCTTGTTTTCTTTTGGCATGTCCTGTTAAGGCATGCCCGTTTTGAGTACACGAGGTGCATAGAATTTATTTGTACTGACCAGATGTTGGTCAGTGGGATTGTCACCATTTTGGGTGTGTGATATATATATATATATGTATATATATATATATATGAGGTGTCGTGGGCATTAGATCATCGATGATGTGGGTTACATGAGGTGTCGTGGGCATTGGAGCATCGATGATGTGCGTTACTTGAGGTGTTGTGGGTATCAAAGCATCGATGATGTGGGTTACTTGAAGTGCATGGCACCAGGTTTTGTTTTTAGCATCCATGGGATGCAGGACCTCATTGAGGCGGACACCGATGCGGTGTGGGACATTAATGGGTGTCAAAAGAGACACAGGAGCACCTTATGAGGTGGATGAGTGATGATACATCACAGGAGGACCATGGGTTCGGAAATAGGTCGGTGAGCCTCTGTTTGATTTGAGTTTTGAGACCAGAGTTATCTGGAGTTTTTCTTTGCCACCCTTGAAAGGGAAATTTGTGGATGAATTACTTTAATGGGGGAATTTTGTAAAAACCTGGTTCTTACTTTAAGGTACGGGTTTCTTTTTTTTTTTGAGCTGTTGTTGAGAAAACAGGGGATACTGGGTGGTTCTGGACTAAAACTGGGCACATGGCATGATTTAAGGGTTACACACTGTGTAGTTCTGGGTACACACTGTGTACTGTGGCCGTGTCTGAAATCCATACATGGTGTGTGAGCATGTTGGCTGGGTAGAGGGGACTAACCAAGTACACGCCGTGTACTCCCAGTAAACATCATGTATTTTACCTGTTTATGAGGGATATATATGGCGTGTGGGAAAGTCAACAAGGAATCGAGAAAAAACCAAGTACACGCCGTGTACTACCTAGTACACGTCGTGTAGTCATGTCGGTAGGTCTTGGAAAGTAATTCGGCGAAAAATAGTCTCCAAATGAACAATTAAAGAGTATATACAACATGTATACCTATATATATGTCGTGTACTTTATTTTTTCTCCTAAAACAGGAAGTAGCCTCATTTTTTGGTTCTGTACAGAACCCTCAAAAACCAGGCTACTGGATTTTATTTCTTCTCTGATTTCCTCATCCAAAGTCTGATCCAAACATCGTTAGATCCATTGGAACCCCCTTAGTAAGGGCTTAATTCCTCTTAAGCCTTTTGTCGTGATTTATATTCTAAACCGAGTTATAGGGGTTTGAAAATTAATGATTGTTTTGTAGATCTACTGTGTTTTAGACCGAATTAGAATCCAATACCGGAGGAGGATCATCATACTAGTACAAGGTAGGTGGTGCATACCTTATTTTGTGTTTTCGTGAACATTTGGGTGGTGTCTCCTTTGGCGCATCTTTGGGTATTTTTGAGTAGGACTCGTTTTATCCATTGTTGCATGTTGAATTAATTCTCAGACCCATGGGATGCCTTTATACATGCCCTATTGCCTAGATTGCTTGAGTGAGGTTGGGTGAGAGGTCATCGCTCATTGGGACATTTTGGTTGGGGGTTCCAAAATGGTTATAATTGGTCTTTTTTGTTTAAAAATTGTATATTTAATCTGGTAAAGCATTATTACGTTGTTTAAAGTCATTCAATACCTCAGTATTGATATGTGATAGTTGTTGGTCTAGTGAAAATCAACTGTTTGGAGTTTTTTTCATGTTTAAAGTGAATTTTTTAAGGTTATAAATATGTAATTGATGAATTTCATGTGCTAGAACCCTTGGGGTTGTGTTGGTAAAGTCCTATAGACTTTTGAGTGATATTGATGATAGGTTGGGCATGACTTGGGATTATTTGGGAGGTTTGACCATGGGATTGGGTGTTGTGGATGTCAGATTGAGGTAGTGTGACTGTTAGTTCCGGAATGGACTAAGTTACTTTGGTCGCAAGGCCATAGGATTCTGAGCAACATGGTTATAGGGTCACAAGGTATCAAAGAGGTTGTGTCTTGGGTTCTAAATTTGGTGATTACTGCTCACCCATGACTTCAGTCGTGTGCACACATGTCGACTCCATGATGAGGTGGTTTTCACTAGTCATGTGGGTAGAGACACCCGTAGTTGTGGTTAGGTGGTTATGGTTGTGTTTTCTTGTTGTGGAAGCCATTTGGTAGGTGAGGAGACTTTGGATTGTTTGGGCGTGCCCTCGAGAAATCGGTACTTGACACACGAGGTGTTAGGGGTTCATGGGACCAGGTTACTATTGTTTGGGCGTGCCTATGGGACATCGGTACTTGAGACACAAGGTGTAAGGAGGCCCATGGTGCCAGGTTACTATTACTTGGGTGTGCCTTCGGGACGTCGATACTTGAGACATGAGGTGTCAGGAGGCACATGGTTCTGGGTTGCATGACAGAGATTCTCGCATTGACCAAAGAAGGTGATACTCCCTGGTGGATTCTAAGCACCAGTGGAGTTTTTGTTTATTTTTGATTTGTAATATTTACTATTGTCTACTTAAACACTCATACTAGGTACGCACCTTTGGGTGGTATCCTACTAAGATTCATCTCACACCCTACACGGGCCCTTCAGGATGTGTGTAGACTTTATGGTTTTATGTACAGGTAAAGGATTAGCCTCATGAGATGGATCATAGTGTTGTTTGATATGAAGATGGTATGGACCTTGAGGTCATGCCTAGATGGAGTTTTACTTTGTTTATATTTTATTTTTGGATCATCATGCTTACATTATTATTATAGCTATTATTGGTTATCCATTAGTGCCTTTGTTTATTTACATGTATGACCTGATATTGATGCATGCTTTGTTGTTTTAGCAGTTGTTTCAAGTGTTATTCAGCATTTTGTTTGGTTTACTTTCTACTACACTTTTTTATCTATTTCTTTCGTTGTTTATCTATATTGGATGTGCTTCTGCTATGCGGGTCTGGTTCGAGTCTACTGAGTTTTTATGGTTTTATTATTTTACTCGGACCAGTACCTTTATTTTCCTTCAAGAGGTTATAGCATCCCCACTATACCTTTTTACACCCTCGCTACTAGTTGGTATCCTTTTTCCTTTGAGGAGGTGCGCATAAGGTTAGTAACACTCAACCCATTTAGTACTATTTGGTTGGTTGTTCAGATCGAGGTGTTACAGCATATCAGTTATAAAACACATCTTGGAATCCTAGGAAAATAAAACATAAGAAAATGGTGAGCTCTGATGCTCAGTAAGGGTAAACAATATAGTAGAATCTTTCATAAATATGCATAAATTATTAATTCAATGGATAAAATTAAAACACAAGCATTTTAAACATAATCTTCAGCATAAGATGTCAAGAATAAATCAAATAAATCCATTTAAACATTCACATGGATATTATACTAGTCAAATAATCACATTTAATATCAATAACTAATATCATAACAATGGAATACAGAATACCATACATCATAACCACACCATCAAGGCCTCGTGCTAAGAAAATATATAAATAAGTAAAAAATCAAAGTAGTTTGTCTCATTAGACCTACCGATGCATCGAGGGGCTATAGTGGTCCCTGACCATCACTTACTAAGTCTAATATATTCCTCTTATGAAAGGGTAAAACATAACCAATATAAACATTTGTATTAAAACTAGCATACAAAATAATAAGACTTTAACCATAAATCATGAATGGTATCTAAATAGCATATTCAAAATCACTAGTCATAAACCATTCATTAAAATATAATAAATGATATCATAAGACATCAGCCTCAATTAACAATAATATCCAAAAAATGAGGTTTACATAGATGAAAATACTCTAATAAAATCATTAAAACTCTTTAATAGAAATATCCCTTCTTGATTTGAAAATATTAAATAGTCATGCAGATTATAAAATAAGAAATTTAAAAAGAGATTTTTTGAATTGAAGTGTCCCATAACACTTTGAAACTTTTTAAAGGAATTAAAATTTTAAAACATTAATGTCCATATAAATAAATCCTTAAAACCATTTTGAAAACATGGAAATTAATGAAAATTATTTAGAAGAATAAATCTTTAAAACATTTAAAATGATGATTTAGATAAAGAGTCCCTTACATAAAAACTTAAAAAGATTCATTTTTGAATTTTTTTGAATGAAATTAAAAATAGACATAAAATTTCCTTCATAATCCTTTTATATCCATATAAATATTTCTGTTAAATAATATCAAGAATATCGAAATAGAGAGAGGATTAATTCTTTAAACATTCAAAGCGTCTCATACCACTTTAAACATTTAAATAATAATCCCAATATCTTCAAATGAATATTTAAATACCATGAAGATAAATTTATTCATGATATCAAATATAATAGGGGAAGTACATACACTAAACAAAAGAAATAGGTGGTGAACATGGCTTACATCTCACAAAAATTAAAAGTGAGACAAAATTCCCTTACCTTAGGTCTGATACTCTTTGTACGTGTTCGAAACACCTGTATAATGGTTTTAAACATATTATTAACTTATATTGGAATAATAATAATATTTATGATATCATATATGATTAATTTATGACTTTATATTACCCATTTATTAAAATTTCTAAATTAAAGCAACATTTTATGTAATAATCACTTTGTTTGTCGTATGTGTTTTGACTTGTTATTTTTGATATTATTATTTAGATCATGATTTAAATACTTATAGAATGTATAATATGATTTATATATCATATATATTCAGTATATAAATATATATAATAGATATATATATATATGAAATGGAACACACCATTCATGGAGACGGTAGGTTGTACGTACGCATGAACACTATTTTTATTCTTATCATATTGAATGGAAGAAAGTAAATAAAATATTAATATATATATACATATATTTAAAATAGCATTATTATGTCATATATTTCATATTTATTCAGTGTATACATTTTTATAATCATTCTGAAATGGCTGTGATGGAGGATGAATTGCATCGCATCGTGGAGACGGTAAGTCATACGCACGCACAAGCAACGATGTCATTTCTTTAATAGTTAAATTGTATTAAATTGGATGGAATGTGAAATAAACAGAAATAATATCATTTCATATTTATTATTTAAAGGCTTTATATTTATCATTATACCCATTGAAATAAATTATAGATGAAAAACAGTTTACACCACGGTGTGGAGACGGTAAGTTGTACGTACGCATGCATGGTGATATTGTTTTTTGTATGATGGGTAAAAGGAGGGATATGGTTGTAGCATAATCATAACAACATATAAACATATATTATTTGTTTTATTTATTACTTTAGTATGGAAACAATATAGGAAAACAAATTATAAAAAGAAAAGAACATTGAAAGAATTGGTAAAATAATTACCTCTTCTTCGAGTGTCTCCTTTTGATTTGCACAAAAGGACTCCTTAGGTTGTATTTATGACAAAATTATGGCCTATAAGATGAAGTGAGGAAATTTGGGGGGATAAATGGTCAGTTTTTTCTAAAATTAATGTCATTAGAGGTGTAAATAAAAGAGAATTATAGGTACCCTTTTATAAGAGAGGGGAGGGGCACTTTTGGAAATTCGAAAACTATAAATTTTTTATAAAATGATTTTCGATTTAAAATATATCCATGGTGAGTTATTTAAAGGATATGATGATTATGGGTCTAAATCCACTCAAAAAATAAATTTTAAACATTTTTAGGTCATAAAATTACCTTCTCTTTTGGCTTTAACCCTTAGTTAAAAAATTTAACTTTTACGGTGAAAACATTTCCTTTTACACTATAGGGTTAATATAGTTACTATAAAATACCAAAAGAACCCCAATTGGATCATTTATAACATCTTTAACACTATCCAAGTTATTTTTCCAAATTATAGATTTTTTATAAATTTTATGTCATTTAATAAATTATTATTTATTTTAAAATCTCATTTATATCAATTTTAACACTATTTATTATTTTACTTTTTAAAAAATAATAAAAAATTTATTAATTTGAAAAAAATACCTTATATCATCCCTAAAGTTCATAATCATCCAAAAATTTTGTATATGGCATCAAATATTTCATATAATTATTATTTTAATATTATTAACATCATTTATTTGATTCTTCTTTTAATAAATTAATTAATACATCATCATTGTGTCACCATTTAATTTAATTATATATTTTCTAAAATTATAAATAAATTACCAAGATGTATATAAACATTTTATCTTTCTAATTAATATTTATAGTTAACCATATCACTTATATAACCTTATATAGTTGACAATATCACCTATACAAGCAATGTGATTCATTTTACATCACCACCCAATGTGATATAGTTTACCATTGGTTTTTTCATTTTTTATTTAGATGTTTACCTAGGTAAATAGTTTTTAAACTAACTGATTTATATTTTATTTAAAAAATATACAAGGTTACACTTATTAAAAAAATTATTTTTTGGATCTAAATTTAATATCCATTTAATCTAATTAGATTTATAAATATGACAAAATCAACTTTTAATTTAAAATATATAATATATAAAAAATATTTTTTGTAGAAAAATGACTTTTATTCATTATTTTGTATTGATTACCAATTGAATGTGTTCCAGTATACTTATATATAGGTTTAAATATAATATTATTTATTTAATTTAAATTATATAATTTTATTTGAATAAATAAAAAATTAATGATATTAATGAAACAATTCTTTAAAAAAAATTATTTTACCATTATCGAGGTAATTAACGGAAATATTACTAATATTATCTATATGCCTAAAAATGCAATTGAACATGTCATATTATATTTAAATTTTTCAATAAAATATGACATACATTTTTTTAATATTTAATTTCTAAAATTGATGTTATCGAATTTTGATTATAAGCACGTAAAAACAGTTTTTAGTGTGAAATATTACTTGAGCTTCAAAAACATTCAACATGTGTTTTATAAATTCAATATAGTATTTTTAAATGATTTATATTACTTATTAAATATATATATATATATTGTATATCAAAAGTGTTTTTAAAAATTTTAAGTCATTCTTATATTATAAAATTTACTGTTTTTAGTAAAAGTTGGTCTTTTACTATTTACCTAAAAATTGATTATTTCATAAAAGAATCAAAAATTAATCTTAGCCCAATATTTATATAATTAATTTAAAATTAAATTTTATTAAATAAAATTCAAATTCTAAAGTTTATATATTTATATTTTAAAAAATTATATAAATTATAAATAAAACTAATTTTATTGGAAAATGTTATTTTTAAACATTATGTGTTCTTAATAATATTTCATATCAATTTCTAATTTAAGTAATGTTAATATATTAGTTTATATATAATAATATTTTGATTTTTCAATTTATTTTATTAATAAAATATATATAATATTTAAAAAAATAGTTCTTTGAAAACAAATATTACTTTTATATTAAAAAAACTTTAAAAAATACCATTAATTAATTAATTATATTCTAAAAATTAATTTTTACTACTCCAATGATATTCAAATATATATTTGAATTATATATATATAAAATATCATATTTTAATAATAATAATGTTTATATTTATATTTGAAATAGTTTAATATCATATTTTTATTTTATTGTGAGTTATATTATTTTGAATTTACTTCTTAACAATACCTAACTTTAGTATCCTTATAGGATACATAATCAACAATCATAATTACAATGATTGTATTTGCAACAACCATATTTCAAATAGAAATATTTCATTCTTATATATTTAAACATACTATCCTTATTTCATTCACACTTCACATTTCCATAATGGTGATTCTTAAAGGAAATGGTAGTCCATAGGAGTTTCAAGTTATAAAGATATTATTCTTTTTTATTTATTATTCTCTTTTAATTTTTGAAGTTTTAAGGAATTTAATCATTCATGATGCGTGATAATCCATTGTATGTGATACATGGTTTCATATACCTTTATTATGATGTTCTATTATAATTGAATAAAGTTTCATTAGATTGGTTCATATCTTGTGTGTCCCAGTCTCTAATCCTATATTAATTATTTTTAAATAATAGGGAAACATTATTTATAATTATAGAAATAAATATTAATAATAATATTAATAATAATAATAGTAATAATATTGTAACATAAAACTTGGGTAGTTGCAGTTAAACCTGGCGTGAATGCGGCCCCTAGTTGAACACTAGAAGATGTTAAACTTGGGGTGAGCATGGACCTAGGTTGGATGTTGGGCCCCAAGGATGGTTATAGTATTCCCAAGTGTCAGTGATATTGTTTAGGATAGGTATATTACCCTCAGTAGGATTTAGATTGGCACGGTCATCCTTACATGCCAAGTGAAACCCCTGTATTGGTTAAAGTATGTATGCATCAATCCTAGGGTGAATCTGGCCCTTAGGTTCAATGTTTATTTGTATATATAATTAAAATTTTATAATTGGTGTATTGGTAAATTTTAGCTGGAGCACTTCTGTGTGCATTGTTTATGGGAGGATTATTTTAAGAACAATGTTGGTGGTGGCCTACTATGTTTTACTCACACCAGGGTTGGGCCGCCATGGCACTTGGGTACCTGAGCATATGCACTTGATTTTAGGTAAATGTATGAGAAAGAACCTAGTGTTTGGTTATTTTTTCGGATTATAGGATGGATTATGGGAATTAGGAATAGGTCGGGACTCGAAACTATTTTCATATTTTTCTCATTTTATTTTTTAATCTTTTAGGTTTTTTAGTATAAATTCCTGACATGTGTGGTATACATTTCATCCAATATTTCATGGTGTATTTTGAGTGGAGTTTGAAATTACTTAGATGTCCTTCCTTTTTCTTATTTATATGATTATTATTATTTTCCTATGTTGATATTGTAGAGACCCGAAGCCTGACGTACATGGATATTACATTACATTTGCGGAATACTTAGTACATAACAAAAACACACACACAAGGATCGTAATAGTTTAGTGTCTTTGGAAACTCGGAACGTAATCTTCTAATCGAGGTGAAAGATCTTCAATATCTCCCATAAAGATCTTCCCTTTTTTTACCTAAAACCTTTCTTTATATCCTGGGGAAAATAAAACATAAAAGGGTGAGCTCAAATGCTCAGTAAGGGTATACAAAAGAAAAATCAATCACATCATATTCATAAGAACATAACTTTTGGAAATCTTAACCTGCAAAAGAGAGCATAATTTCATAACATGGGATAAATCATAGTAGTGAAATGAAATCCCAATAATCATAACTTAAAACATGAAACATTGTGGCATACACACATAATCATAGAGAATCATTTCTTGTTAGTCAAGACTCATTGCCAAGACTATCTTAGTGGACAAAGTCCCTTTCTGAATCGAGTAACCCTCGTTTCAGTCCTGTTTCACTGAACCGGTATAACCTACCATTTCAGCCATGTCTATCTCATGAGATATAAAATCTTTACCCAATGCATTGGAGGGATATATAGGTCCCACCCATCTTATAATGAATCCTTTCTTATGTGTGCCACATAATCATAAACCATACATCATAGCGTAACCCATGTAATAAAAATGGGATTCTTAAACAACATGACATCATAAAACAATTCATATAAGATAAAGGAATTCATAAAAATATTTCCATCACAACATAATCAAACCAATGTAATAATAGGGATAAAAACAGAACCCTTTTATTATCTTAGATGGAAAATAATTTTGATAAAATACTTGAACTCCATTCTTGAGGAAAATATCCTTTCTACTTCAAAAACATTTTTCCTTTCATAACATGTCATACGAATTTAAAATAAAAGAAGTTGATTAAAAATAAACATTAAAACTTGTAAAGTAAGCTTCTTAGAAATAATGTTTTAAAAATCCATTCATGCCGTATAAGTTAAAAAAAACATTCTTCATACTTTTGTCGGAAAAGTCAAAAAGTACCTCGTACGAAAAACGACAAAAGATTCCTTTCATAAATATTACTAAAAACTCACCGAAGGGTAAAAATGGATTTAAACAATTGTAGGTGGATGGAAATAATATTAAATATTGATGAAACATGGATGTGGATGATAAAATACACCCCAGTAAATACTTACGAATAAACAATCTCGGATAAAAATGAGATTGTGATATTTCCCTTACCTTATGTCCGACTTGCTTTGTAAGTGTCTGAACCTCCTGTATAATGATTTAAATCATGTTATTGACTTATTCCAGAATCATATTCATTGTTATTATATCATATATGTTCAACTTATGACTTTATATTACCCGTTCTTTTGTAAATTCATGTTAATGTAGCGTTTTGGGTAAAATCGTCTCATTTGTCGTTCGTGTTTTTAACTTGTAATTATTCATATGATTACTTAGATCATGATTACTTAATTCTAGAATATAAAACATGATTTATATATATATATTCAGAATATACATATGTAATAAATCAGTAAATGGAAAGAAATACACCGTTCATGGAGACGGTAGTCCGTACGTACGCATGAACGTTGTTTTCGTTTCCTTATTGAATTGAATGGAATTAAGTAGATGACATACATATAAATATAAATAATTCCAGTATCATTATTAGGTTATATATTTCATTAGTACTTATTATATATACTTTATAATCATTCATGAATGGTTAATTATTAAGAATGAATCTCATCGCGTCGTGGAGACGGTAGTCCGTACGTACGCACGAGCGATGATATCATTTCCATAATTATTGAATTTAATTGGAGTGGATTATACAATATATCATAATCAATATGATGTTGTAATAACTATGTATAGTTATTCTTTACACCATTATACCCATCCATGTAAGGTGGTGGTGGAAAATAGATTACACCACGGCGTGGAGACGGTATTCCGTACGTACGCACGCGCGGTGATTTCATTTTTCCGAAGGATGGATAGAAGGTGAATTAGGGTTGTTTCATATTTATAATAACATATCAGTATGTAAGTAATACTGATGTTATTACTTTATCATGAAACAACTAAAGAATAAGAAGTTGAAGAAGAAAGAAATTGAAAAGATCGGTAATGGATATTACCTCTTCTTTGGAACGCTTCTTTGAATCCTCCACTTAGGGAACTAATATTGGTCTTTGAAGAAGACCAGGACCTCTAGGATTATTCTAGGGAAGTGGAGAGGAGAAAATGGCAAGGGTTGGCCGAGCTTGAGTGCTCAATTTGGTGTGAGGAGGAGGGGGAGGAGGTACCCTTTTATAAGGGAGGAGAGGGGCACCTTAGGAATATCTCAAAATATTATTTTATATTAAAGTCAAAATCGGTTTATAATAGTTCCAAAGGGTATTATTTAGAAGCTAAAGTGGGTATGGGTCGAAATCCTATCAACCAAAAAGATTTAGACAAGTTTAGGATATTATTTTAACCTTATCAATTAGATTTAACTCTAAGTTAAATAATTTAACTTTTACCGTGTCTTTTTGTTTTCTTTCACTATATGGTTAATACACTTACTATAACATGCCAAACGAACCCTAAATTGTTTATTAATAATACATATATCCTTATCTAAGTCATTTGGCCGAACCTTAGATTTTTAGGAATAAAATAACAGTTAATAATATAATATTTGATTTAAAAACTATTTTGTGTCAATTTTGACACTATTTGATATATGATTTTTGTGAAAGTCATAACAGAATTATATGTTCGAACAAAGTTTATTAAATCAACACTAATATATCATAGTAACCTATAAAATTATTGGAATTCATAAAAAGTCTCAAATTACATTTATTTTGGTGTTTATAACATCAATCATGTCAATATTTCATAAATAAGATAATTACTGAATCATAATTGTGTCATAAATAAATTAAATTATTTAATGTCTAAAAATTATAAATAAAATACCATCATGTAGGAAATCTTTTTATCTTTCTAATTAATATTTACAATCGAATTTATCTTATGTATAACCCTATATTAAAAATGTTTTAGTAAATAAACTTTGATTTTAACTCTTTTAACTATTCTTTGAATTAAATAATAATAAATGTCCTAATCTAATCCAATTGGGTCTAAATGATAATATTTTACACTTAAGGTTGTTTTTTGTCGAGATACACTTGTCCAATAGAATTAGGACATGTTTTATGGTAATATCAATATCATTATTACCCTTAATTACCATATTTACTTTTAACCGTGGTAAATAAAAGTAAAAAGTTACTATTCACCAAAAATTATTTTCATCTCATTGAACCACATTTTACTTACTGACATCAACCGTGTCTCTCGGATTTTTGAAATTCCATTCACAGAAGCGGTAAAATTATGTTTTATGAAAAATTCAGTTTTTAACTACCACTTAGTAGTTTCACTATTCATCAAAAATTGATGTTTTTCAGAAAAATGCCAAAATTTCATCCTAAGCTATATTTCATATTCCGAATTCAAAAATGAAGTCTATTTTACCAAATTCAAAACATATAAGTTGCATTAATTAATTTTATAATTAAATCCCGTTGTTAAAACAAATAGCGTGTTTTTAAGAAACAATATCTATCAAAAGATTGACACTTGATTATGTCTGGTTTAAATGTGAAATTACAACCAATGACCAACATTGTATTAAATTGTAAAAATATATTCTAAATATATTTTAAAACCACTCAAATTAACAATTTATCACTATTAATTATTTCAATTAAAAAAGTTGTTTTTAATTATAATTTAGAAATTTTCACTATTCACCAGAATATGAAAGTTATCCGAAAAGTACCAAAATTTCACCTTAGGCTAAATTCGATACTCCGAATCTAAAAATGAATTCCATTTTGAAAAATAAAATTTACAAAATTTCAAAAAGTGGTTATTACTATTCATAACGGTTAGTTTTAATAATATTTTAAAGCATATCGTTGTTTCGTGAAACTCAGTATTGCGTACCACACACGCTATCGAGGAAGGTTGCGATTGCGTGTAATGCAAGGCAAGTCAAGGATGCGTGTTGTGCAAGCTCCTTTTGGTGTAGCGTACAACACAAGACATTAGTGAAATTAAAAAGAATATTTTTCATAAAATCTCGGGGTGTTACATTCTACCCCCCTTAAAATGAATTTCGCCCTCGAAATTCGTTGGGGTTATAAATGGTTTACTATTAGAAAGTTTATTTAATAGAAACCCACATCGTAAAAAGGAATACCAAAACCAATATTTTAAAACAAAAGTATGAAACTTAACGGTTACCCAAATAAACTAATCACTGGGTTTCCACATAGGTGAAAATATGGATATGGAAGAGAAATCTAACCATCATGTTCTGATGGAGAGTGGTAGAGAACATGGCTATGGAAAATCCAGTAATCACAAATCCATATATTTGTGGTAATATAAGGTACCATCTGATTCATCAGGTATAAGAGCACTAGGACAACATTTTTGGTTTTCAAGATCGTTTCCCTAAAGTTGAAGAGTTTGAATTAGAATAAATACTTACTTTATTTTGGTACAATCTCGCTGTTGTTCGTGCCTTGAACAATTTCTACTTCATATCTTAAATAAATGAAGTTGAATTTGTTATTCGTGAAGTGTTAGCAGATCATGTGATAGAATGACGGGTCATTCCATCTGTCTCAAACAAAAGGTTCGAAAAGTTATAAGTTCATCTTATGGTTAGATTAATCGTATATGGTTCCAAAAATGAAATTATACTTCGTATATCATACCGCTTAATAAAATAAAACTAGTTTCTACTAAACAGGGACTTCCTGTAGGCCAGTGGTAGGTGATAAAGGCCAGTCGCACTTCGGTTGTGGGTTCGATTCCCACAGCCTTGTCCGAAGCGATGGGCGGTCGCCCGTCCTGCAGGTTGTCCTTTTTCTAAAACTATAATACTATAACATCCCATTAATAATATCGAAAATCTTCTATCCTTAAACAATAATAACTTATGTCCAACATAATCCATTCTAATCTTTAGGCTTATCCATAATACTGCAGTCCACTCTCATAATATAGTGAAAATGATTACCAGAGATTTAATACTATCGTTAATCCCCATATATATGTCTTGTTGGTCACATTCCAAACATTCAAAGGCCTTAATCATGTATTCTCTTGAATACCTTAGTGAAAACATGAATGCAGTTAAAATTTAACACTTTCCACATACCAAAATCCTCAAAATTCTATATACTCAAACAATGATATCACTTAGTCATTATATCAATCATGAGCTCATGAATACTGTTAAACATTTCATTTTCTCGTTTTCCCTTCATTATGCGCATATCATCTTATTTCCAAAAAATATCTCAATCACTTTGAATACCACATCAATAAATATTGCAATACTCAATGATACAACATTATTTTGGAATCCCATTACATAAACACTTAATCATTCCACCACATCGTTGTCATATTCAACATTGCCAATAGTGATCGCATGTGAATTCCCTTTGTCCTTTGCCTTCAGTGGTTGCTCAAGTTGATCATCACTAACCCTTGGATTAGGGCATTTATTAGCATAATGCCCCATTTCCTTGCACTTGAAGCATTGAAGTGTTGGTGGTGCGTTCTCTGCAGTGTTTGCTTTATTCACATCATTAGAAACCCTTTTTCCATTACTTCGACACTCAGTTGCTCGATGACCTTCTTTTCCACACTTAAAACATTTTCTAGTCCCTTTAAGACAATCTCCACCATGCTTCTTTCCACACTTTGTGCATAAGGAAACATTCATCTTCTTTTCACCATTATTCTGAGATTTCCCCTTGAACTCCATCTTTCGTTTCTTGTCAAAACCATGAGATGGATATGTAATACCAACTTCCATTTCTACCTTGATAGCACAACGCACAATTTCTTCATAGCTACTGAAGTCTCTTATAGCTAATGCCCTTCAAAGACTTGGTTTTAAGCCACTGAAAAATCGATCAACTTTACTTTCAGGTTGGATAATAATGCCAGATGCATACCTTGCAAGTCTTGTAAAATTCGCTTCGTATATACCAACAGATTCATCATCCTTTTGCTTTAGTTCAAGAAACTCCTTCTCCATCTTTGTTCGAAGAATACGAGGGAAGTACTTATTGAAAAATAATTTCTTGAACTCGTCCCATTCCATGGACTCAATTTCATCTCTTTGCCTTGTATTCTTGATAAGATTCCACCATTGATCAGCTTCACCTTCCAAACGATATACTGCTAAGATGACTTTATCATGCTCAGAACATTGAAGAACTGAAAATATCTTTTCAGTGGTACTGATCCATTGTTCAGCAACAAGTGGATCAGAAGACCCACTGAAAGAAGGTGGACGTTGCCTCATGAAGGACTCAATAGAATATTGTTCCCTCCTCTGCTCATTTGGAAGTCCAGAATGATTCATAGCTTGTGTAAGTATAGCAATAAGATTTTGCACTCCATCTCACATAACATTTGTTTGTTCAGGAGGGCAATCATTGCATTGATCAACACGGTTCCTTCGGGTTCCAGCTATCGTCTAAAACCCAAAAAGAATAGTGTGAGAGGCAAAAATCATGCTAGGGAAAACAACATAATAAAGGGGGAGTACCTTCAATATCTAACATCTTAGGTTTAATTCTATGATCGTTAGCGTAATTCTAGTACTATAACCTATACGTATACTTAACCTTAGGGATCCCTAGACATACCGTAGAAATATCTCTAGGGATCTCACTAACGTTTTCGCATCCTAGTTTCCAAAGGTTGACTAAACCTTTCCTCTGATACCAACTGTAGAGACCCGAAGCCTGACGTACATGGATATTACATTACATTTGCGGAATACTTAGTACATAACAAAAACACACACACAAGGATCGTAATAGTTTAGTGTCTTTGGAAACTCGGAACGTAATCTTCTAATCGAGGTGAAAGATCTTCAATATCTCCCATAAAGATCTTCCCTTTTTTTACCTAAAACCTTTCTTTATATCCTGGGGAAAATAAAACATAAAAGGGTGAGCTCAAATTCTCAGTAAGGGTATACAAAAGAAAAATCAATCACATCATATTCATAAGAACATAACTTTTGGAAATCTTAACCTGCAAAAGAGAGCATAATTTCATAACATGGGATAAATCATAGTAGTGAAATGAAATCCCAATAATCATAACTTAAAACATGAAACATTGTGGCATACACACATAATCATATAGAATCATTTCTTGTTAGTCAAGACTCATTGCCAAGACTATCTTAGTGGACAAAGTCCCTTTCTGAATCGAGTAACCCTCGTTTCAGTCCTGTTTCATGGAACCGGTATAACCTACCATTTCAGCCATGTCTATCTCATGAGATATAAAATCTTTACCCAATGCATTGGAGGGAGATATAGGTCCCACCCATCTTATAATGAATCCTTTCTTATGTGTTCCACATAATCATAAACCATACATCATAGCGTAACCCATGTAATAAAAATGGGATTCTTAAACAACATGACATCATAAAACAATTCATATAAGATAAAGGAATTCATAAAAATATTTCCATCACAACATAATCAAACCAATGTAATAATAGGGATAAAAACAGAACCCTTTTATTATCTTAGATGGAAAATAATTTTGATAAAATACTTGAACTCCATTCTTGAGGAAAATATCCTTTCTACTTCAAAAACATTTTTCCTTTCATAACATGTCATACGACTTTAAAATAAAAGAAGTTGATTAAAAATAAACTTGAAAACTTGTAAAGGAAGCTTCTTGGAAATAATGTTTTAAAAATCCATTCATGCCGTATAAGTTAAAAAAAACATTCTTCATACTTTTGTCGGAAAAGTCAAAAAGTACCTCGTACGAAAAACGACAAAAGATTCCTTTCATAAATATTACTAAAAACTCACCGAAGGGTAAAAATGGATTTAAACAATTGTAGTTGGATGGAAATAATATTAAATATTGATGAAACATGGATGTTGATGATAAAATACACCCCAGTAAATACTTACGAATAAACAATCTCAGATAAAAATGAGATTGTGACATTTCCCTTACCTTATGTCTGACTTGCTTTGTAAGTGTCTGAACCTCCTGTATAATGATTTAAATCATGTTATTGACTTATTCCAGAATCATATTCATTGTTATTATATCATATATGGTCCACTTATGACTTTATATTACCCGTTCTTTTGTAAATTCATGTTAATGTAGCGTTTTGGGTAAAATCGTCTCATTTGTCGTTCGTGTTTTTAACTTGTAATTATTCATATGATTACTTAGATCATGATTACTTAATTACAGAATATAAAACATGATTTATATATATATATTCAGAATATACATATATAATAAATCAGTAAACGGAAAGAAATACACCGTTCATGGATACGGTAGTCCGTACGTACGCATGAACGCTGTTTTCGTTTCCTTATTGAATTGAATGGAATTAAGTAGATGACATACATATAAATATAAATAATTCCAGTATCATTATTAGTTCATATATTTCATTATTACTTATTATATATACTTTATAATTATTCATGAATGGTTAATTATTAAGAATGAATCTCATCGCGTCGTGGAGACGGTAGTCCGTACGTACGCACGAGCGATGATATCATTTCCATAATTATTGAATTGAATTGGAGTGGATTATACAATATATCAGAATCAATATGATGTTGTAATAACTATGTATAGTTATTCTTTACACCATTATACCCATCCATGTAAGGTGGTGGTGGAAAATAGATTACACCACGGCGTGGAGACGGTATTCCGTACGTACGCACGCGCGGTGATTTCATTTTTCCGTAGGATGGATAGAAGGTGAATTAGGGTTGTTTCATATTTATAATAACATATCAGTATGTAATTAATACTTATGTTATTACTTTATCATGAAACAACTAAAGAAGAAGAAGTTGAATAAGAAAGAAATTGAAAAGATCGGTAATGGATATTACCTCTTCTTTGGAACGCTTCTTTGAATCCTCCACTTAGGGAACTAATATTGGTCTTTGAAGAAGACCAGGACCTCTAGGATTATTCTAGGAAAGTGTAGAGGAGAAAATGGCAGGGGTTGGCCAAGCTTGAGTGCTCAATTTGGTGTGAGAAGGAGGGGGAGGAGGTACCCTTTTATAAGGGAGGAGAGGGGCACCTTAGGAATATCTCAAAATATTATTTTATATTAAAGTCAAAATCGGTTTATAATGGTTCCAAAGGGTCTTACTTCGAAGCTAAAGTGGGTATGGGTCGAAATCCTATCAACCAATAAGATTTAGACAAGTTTAGGATATTATTTTAACCTTATCAATTAGATTTAACTCTAAGTTAAATAATTTAACTTTTACCGTGTCTTTTTGTTTTCTTTCACTATATGGTTAATACACTTACTATAACATGCAAAACGAACCCTAAATTGTTTATTACTAATACATATATCCTTATCTAAGTCATTTGGCCGAACCTTAGATTTTTAGGAATAAAATAACAATTAATAATATAATATTTGATTTAAAAACTATTTTGTGTCAATTTTGACACTATTTGATATATGATTTTTGTGAAAGTCATAACAGAATTATATGTTCGAACCAAGTTTATTAAATCAACACTAATATATCATAGTAACCTATAAAATTATTGGAATTCATAAAAAGTCTCAAATTACATTTATTTTGGTGTTTATAACATCAATCATGTCAATATTTCATAAATAAGATAATTACTGAATCATAATTGTGTCATATATATATTAAATTATTTAATGTCTAAAAATTATAAATAAAATACCATAATGTAGGAAATCTTTTTAGATTTCTAATGAATATTTACAATCTAATTTATCTTATGTATAACCCTATATTAAAAATGTTTTAGTAAATAAACTTTGATTTTAACTCTTTTAACTATTCTTTGAATTAAATAATAATAAATGTCCTAATCTAATCCAAGTGGGTCTAAATGATAATATTTTACACTTAAGGTTGTTTTTGGTCGAGATACACTTGTCCAATAGAATTAGGACATGTGTTAGGGTAATATCAATATCATTCTTACCCTTAATTACCCTATTTACTTTTAACCGTGGTAAATAAAATTAAAAAGTTACTATTCACCAAAAATTATTTTCATCTCATTGAACCACATTTTACTTACTGACATCAACCGTGTCTCTCGGATTTTTGAAATTCCATTCCCAGAAGCGGTAAAATTATGTTTTATGAAAAATTCAGTTTTTAACTACCACTTAGTAGTTTCACTATTCATCAAAAATTGATGTTTTTTAGAAAAATTCCAAAATTTCATCCTAAGCTATATTTCATATTCGGAATTCAAAAATGAAGTCTATTTTACCAAATTCATAACATAGAAGTTGCATTAAATAATTTTATAATTAAATCCCGCTGTTAAAACAAATAGCGTGTTTTTAAGAAACAATATCTATCAAAAGATTGACACTTGATTATGTCTGGTTTAAATGTGAAATTACAACCAATGACCAACATTGTATTAAATTGTAAAAATATATTCTAAATATACTTTAAAACCACTCAAATTAATAATTTATCACTATTAATTATTTCGATTAAAAAAGTTGTTTTTAATTATAATTTAGAAATTTTCACTATTCATCAGAATATGAAAGTTATCCGAAAAGTACCAAAATTTCACCTTAGGCTAAATTCGATACTCCGAATCTAAAAATGAATTCCATTTTGAAAAATAGAATTTACAAAATTTCAAAAAGTGGTTAATACTATTCATAACGGCTAGTTTTAATAATATTTTAAAGCATATCGTTGTTTCATGAAACTCAGTATTGCGTACCACACATGCTATCGAGGAAGGTTGTGATTGCGTGTAATGCAAGGCAAGTCAAGGATGCGTGTTGTGCAAGCTCCTTTTGGTGTAGCGTACAACACAAGACATTAGTGAAATTAAAAAGAATATTTTTCATAAAATCTCGGGGTGTTACAGATATACTATAGTATGCAAGTAAAATAACTCCACTATACTATTATAGACCCACACTACTAGTTGGAAGCCTCTGATTTATGGTGAGGTAGGCCTGAGGTATTGCAGTTCTCCATTAGTCTAAGAACTAGTCAGTGTTTCTTGGATGCGGGATGTTACAATGTAGTTTAAGAGCATTTTTATTTTGTTATGCTATTTTATCATGGTATATAGGAGAATAGGATTGTGTTTAGACATGGTATTGAACTTATTCTTAAGACTAGACACCCCACATTTGAGGTCAGTCAATGTTTCCAGGGATGGAATTGTAGTTCATGTTGTTCTCTTTTATTGTTTATAAGATTTCACCTTGAGTGATACATTTGGTTGTGATGTTACTTATTTTTGTGATTTTTTTTCTTGACCCGATATGGAAAGAGAGGGTGTGTTCATGCATCATATCATGACCTTATTTCTTATGATTTATTACATACTTACCTAGGATTTGACAGGGGGCAGTTATTTAATGTGTTGACAGCAATTTATACAGTGTTTCCATATGGTTTTATTATGGAATCTAACATAATCGATCCCCTAAATGGATAAAAGACTTATTATATGATTATTTTGTATTGATTATTATGAGTTATCTGGTAAATAAAATGATAATTTCAGCTTATAGTGTTTTCCACTATAGATTGTAATTGACATCTTACTTAACTAATCCTCTTCAGTGAAAACTTCTAGTTATATCCCTATAACCTTGATAACCTTATGACATGGGTAGAGTAAGATAACAGAATGTCATTCTTGTTGTAGATTCAATTGGAGTTGTGGCCTTGACATGTGATGTTGTGTGTCTATATTTGAGCCTTGTGGGTGGATATTTATATGTGTATACGTGTAATGATTTATGTTTGAACTGGTGTGTGAGGCCCTAGGTTGGTTAGTTGGTTTGGGAATTTTTGATGTCATGTGTTCTAGATAAGATACAGAACACATCCTATGAGTTGGGGGCCATGTGAGACTTAGCATAATGTGTGGTCTAGGAGGTAGATCCTAGTGACCTTCTTTGATCATGACTCTAGAATATAGAGTTAGTTCCTTGAAACCTTATAGGGCAACCCATGAGAGGGGTTAGCCAAGTCTGTGAGTTCTAATAGGTATGAAAATTTAGGGAGGTGTGTTTTCACTTATGACATTGAAACATGAAGTTTGATACTTGATATGTTTTTTAGGCACATTATATGCCTCTGGAATTTTTTGATAAGCACTTGTGAGCTAGTTTTTTGGTTTTAAGGCTGGTTTGAGAGGGTAAATATTTTTCATATGTACAGCCCTATTAAATCCCAAGTTTTGTTTCTGGTGGGTTAATTGATGGGAATCATGGATGGTGTACATATCACCAGAAATGTGTGTCTAAGAACTCTTTTATAAATCAAAGCATGATAGGTGTTCAAACTTTTTTACTTAGGCATGTGAGGTTCCTTGGGCATGTTTGTATAGGTGGGGTAGACCTGGTGTGTATTAGGTTGATCGAATATGAAGTATCTATGATTAACAACACCGTCAAAAGGGGTTTAGTGGGAGGATTGTGGAAACTCATAGTACTCTTGAATTCAAATAATGTTGGGTGTTGATGTGTCAATAGAGCATATGGTTTTTGATGGCATGACCTGTTTGGTGTCTGGACCAATCAACTCAGGATTATGCTTCAAGAGTATAGTAAGAGTGTGGGTTAATAGTTTTGGTTTTAAAATAATTTCATTTGATGGTAAATCATATAATAGACCTATAATAAATGAAGTATCATTTTCAAGAGTGTTAAGTGTGCCTTGGTTTTTCAATTTTCTGGTATATATAAGAGGCTTGGCCAGTGGCTTATACATGTGACCCAAGTTTTTGTAGGATGTGACTCACTAGAGTTGTGTTTGGTCCTTGTGTTGGGTTGTGTATTAGTGTGAAACCATTGATCTTTGGTGGAATATTTTTTTCAAAGTATGTGTTGGAGATTTGTTTTTCCATTGGTCTTATGGTTGAGTAGTGCTAAATCATATACCATTGATGTTTAAATAAATAGAAAGTATTTCATAGAGGCTGAGTACCTATGTGGGTTTGATATGAGCCTACAGAGAATGGTGGCATGGGGCCTCTTTTGTGATTCATTGTTTCCATGTGGTAGGGGAAATATTTTTGGATGGATCAAGTGTGATGACCCAACTAATCCAAGGTGGAGCCTTGAGGGAATTGTTAGAGGTTTACATACCAGATAAGGGAGTGTGGATTGGGAAGATCATCCCATATATGGTTCCAATGAGACCTATTTAGATTGGTTCTTTAGGATCAGTAAGGTATGAGCCGAATGGTGTAGAGTATTTCATCTTCTATTTATAGATGTTTCCCTCATGGTTGGAAAGTTTCATGATAGGTATTGTGAATTTAATTCCTATGATCTAGAAATGGGTGATAAATTACCTTTCATGATGGTTCTCACGGGTGAATAGTCTCAGCCCTGTATATCCATCATTTTTGGTGATTGACATAGGGTTCTCCATAGTGATCAAAAATGGTTTGTTTATGTGAATACATGGAATATCCTATAGTGTGGAGCAAGATGTCATCCTTGGTGATGCATCCCTCATGTGAGGGGGGTCAGTGGTGCATGAGATTGATCAGTATATTATTTTTATGGGGTTTTGATATTTATGGATAAATGAATCGAAATTCAATGGATTCTTTAGTAAATTATAGGTTTATAATCAACTGCAGTTTCATATGCTATCTAAGCAATGGCTATAGGCCCGGATGAATTGTAGTGATCTAAGTGTGATCGGGTCAGTGGAGTATCAGCGCTCATTGTGTAGAAGGAAGGCGGTTTCGGTTGGTGGAGGATTTAATCAGGAAGTGGCATTAATAGTTGGTTGGGGACTAATATGTGCATGATTGGATGGTTTAAAGGTACCATTAGAATTTAACTAATCATTATTGGATAGTTTAATGAGTGTATCAGTGGGCAAGGTAGAATGATTTTTCAGATAAGATAGCTGAATAGGTTTCAACTTTCTATATTCTATATGATCGGTTGTGTCTAGGTGGAATCCATGTTTGGAAAAACATTAAAGATGTGGGTGATTTTTTTGAGTATTGGTTGGGACTTTCAATAAAAATACTTTGTGGTTAGGATTCTTAAATGGATGGTAGATACATGTCCTTTTTAGTTTGAATTCTGAAATAGAGGGTTGTATTGGCTTCTAACTGGTTTTTTCTTAGGTGATTGAGCATGGTGGATTGGAAACCATATAAGAGGAATCGTTGGAGTTATGAGATAATGTTTTTATATGAAACTCCATTGATGGAGGGATTCTTGGTTTAGAATTATCCTCTTTTATCTAGTTCCTATAGTGGTGAGCATTTTGAGCCTAGAAAGAAATTGGATGAAGTCACCTCATGTATCATGGGGTTGACGGGCTGATGGAAAACCATGGACGTTGACTAGACTTAGAGAAAATTAAATAATTATATCCATATTAATAAATTATATAGTTAATGGGGTTTGATCCATTGGTAATGACTTCCAATAAGTGTTTTTGGCCAATTTGACAAGAAAAAACATACAATAAATGTAATATACTAGTGACAAGGGAATGTAAGTGATGATGAAGGTGAGTGAAAATGAGAAATGGTTAGATAAGGGAAAGAAACAACAAATGAAAGAGAACTAATCATAGATTAATGAGGAACATTTCATATGTGAAGCATGGAAATTCTATTGGCCATAATTTATTTCTTTTTTTTTATATTTTGTTTTTTATCATCATTCATGCATAAATATTGCTGGATTCGGTAGAGAGAAGCTTATCCATTCTCTCAAAGGACCAACCTATGGGTGAATAGATCCTATAGTTCCTCAATTTAATCATACACTAATTCAAAAAATAATGATACCAATCTTACATTATAATCAACTTCTCAGTTAATCCTAATATGCTACCCTACATGAGATATCCTCTTCCCATATGTATTCTTAGTTAACCAATTAGTTACAAAGATGTAGTTAGGAATAGTTCTCACTGGTTCCTGAAATTTAAAATTTATCTACTACTTTTAAGAATGAAAACAATGGTTTTTTTTTCAAGAATACATCATACATGAATGAAGTTATATTAATAACCATGGAAATCTCATTCCCCTGGTTCATTTTATCCAATAATCATGATTATATTAAAAATATGTTTTAATAAGTTCAAAAAAAACATTGCAATATAGTAAATAAATAAATAAGTAGAGAAAATATGTTCTCGGTGGTAGAAATCCATCTCCTCCCAATATCCACTAATGGTCTTCTATATTCTCCTCCAATTATCTTACCTTTGGAATCTCCTTTGTTGTTTCTCTAATTGATCTATCCCTCCTTTCCTAATTTTTTATCCCAGTCACCTATGAATAACAACATCCTCCTAATGCTACCCTCATACTCAGCATCATAGCTTTAATATTTCCTTGATAACATCCATGTGGTACTATTACTATTCATTTTTCCTCCACACCAGTAAAACAAACATAATCCCCTGTAACTGAATTCATTACTCCTTTATATTACATTCCAAACAGCGACCATGATCCCAATCTTGGATGATCTCCATGTGTAATATTTAGGGGTTGTAATTTAAAGAATATATAATTCTCAAATATTCCATCTTCTCCCATGATCACCTTTTTATTTTTATTTTCCTAAATCAGGTGGACAAATAGAAAAATATATGAATGTTAATGTTTAGATGACTTTCTCTGATTAGAAAAATTTCCCCTACTATGTTTCCTCTTCCTGGATTTAATTTCTTTCTTTCTAAAAATTTATGCCAACAAAGAGATAAAATTATTTTTTTATATGCTTTTTCATAACTTTTGTACCACCCTATAATTAATTTATCAAGCCATTATAGTGCATCCTTACTACCCTTCTGTGGAAATAGTGATTTTGGGAATAATTTTCTTTCATGAATTTGGCCGCGGTTTTCAGTACTTGTTTCAAGCTTGAACATCTATGCAATTTCAAACTTGATTGAGTTTATATTCAAGCATCATAATTTGGTCTTGTAAACCCAACTTAGATACGCCCAAAATCTCCCATGCTGATAAACCTTGGAATGTATAAAATCATTTTCCCTCTTCTTTGATGATCCAATTTTTGCCTTCCTCAAGATCTGCTTCAATGACCATAATCAAACCCAATATTGATTCTTTAAGACTTGGTCATCCTACCCATTAATTATTTACCACGAGTCATAGTCAAAACCTGCATAATTATACATTGAAAACTCAAGGGTTCATTTTTTTAGATTCATTATAGAATTCCATCAAACAGGTTAAGTGTGTCAGGATTTATCATTTTGATTGTAATATTGGGAAGTAACTAAGGCCCCTCTATTCTTAGATTAAACTTGCATAGGGAGAAAAAATGATTCCAAATTTTTTCTTCTTCTAAGCTTGGCATTGTAATCCTCATCTGAATTCAACTTCAATTAACTCAACATCAGTTTCTAATCTTCTTTGATAACTCAATCATAGATTCAATGTAAACAAGCAGTATCAAGGTATGGATTGATCATCAATCCCTTGACAAGTCTCAAATGGTAAACCATGTATTTTCTTTAACCATTCGAGATTTTGGGCTCATTATCTCAATCAATGTTACTCAATGTTTTTATGGTATGAATTTGAGTGCATCATCTTTTTCCTCATCTCAGTACCCTATCTTAGTTTATAATATTAAGCATTCATCATCAACTCATCATCTTTATGAAATCTTGGATTCAAAACTTCTTCTAATATCAGATATATTTTTTTATTCAATCCATGAAATTAACTTCCTTGTTTCATATTTTTTGAAAAAAAATGACAATAGATGAATTTTTATTTAATGAGCTTAGGATGGGTTTAGGTTCCCTCACACATCAGGTTCATTAAATGTCGACTTCATAAACTATAAATTTTGTTTTGGTTGGTTCATCATAGAAATCATATTCTCTTGAGGAATTGTATGTTTTTATTCATGGATTCATTTGTATTCTCCAGCAATATTGGTGAGGTTCTACTTTAAATGTACATGGAATATTCTTGTAATATTGAGTTCAAAACTTCTTCATGGTTGATTATAGTTGTGTGGTATCATAAAAATGTTCTTGAGGTAAGTAAAGTGGCCAAAATTCATGATTAGTTCTTCAAGCATGCAGTCAATTCCTATCCTAAGCATAGTCATTTGAAAATTTTTCCATGTGGTAGGTTGGAGTGGAGACATATGGTAAGTATACTATTTCACATTGGGTAGTAAGTAAATCCGTGATCAATTAAATTTTATTCTTGTGGTCACTTAAGTGACCTTGGGGATAAAGTGTGGTTAGTTGGAAATTGGACCTTCACTCACTTCATTCTTTTCCCTTGGATAATTTTTTCCCATAGATCCTAAAAAAATATAGAATTCATATTTCATTGGAAATAAAATATTCAAATTAAAATTCAATCATACAAAAAAACATTGCATTATCAAATTCAAAAATTCCACAAAATATTTTCCATTTAAAATATTTAATTATGTAATAAAAAATTAAAACCAAATGAAACTGTGGGAATTGTGTAAAAAATATATTTCCATTGAAAAAAATAACAAAAATTTACTTTCGAAACGAATCATGGAAAATTTTTAATAACCACAAAAAATTATCAAAAAATAAAATTCAACAGAATCATATTCAACCAAACTTTTCAAAAAATGTTTCTATTAACAAAATATAGAAAATAAAAGTAAAGAACATTAAACCTTATAATCACTAAAAATGCATATTTTTATTATGATTTTCAAAGAATGGAATATTTAACATTGAATGATAAAATATTAAAAAAATATCATTTTAAGTACACTTTACCATAAAAATCACAATTTTATCAAAAAAATAGATATGGAAAGATGTGTTATAACAATTCTATATCATGGGTGCAGGAATGAGATGTCTTTGTGTTTCAGTAATGAATTTAAGTGGTGGCTTGTGATTCAGTGGTCTAAGCACTTTGAGTTCAAAGTTTTTTTATAGAATTGTGTTGGGCCTTCAAGGTCGGAATGTAGTCATTTAACAAGAAGTTATGATCGACATAAGTCTATAGATAAAATTTGATGACCACTAGGACTTATTGGGGAAGAGATGTGTTGTGTTAGGTAGTCTCTAATAACCCATGTATATGGATGGGTTTGAATTTTAAATGAAATTTTAACTTTCATTTACTAGATGGTTCATTTTAAGAAATGGGATTTAGAGTAGTGTTCTAAAGGTTTGGAGCTCTCAAAAGGGTATTTTCAGATGATGTTTCAGGTTCAATTGGTGGCTGGGAGTACTGGGAATACACTGAAGTCTGGTCAGGTGGTTCGAGATACACCTTATAGCCATTGGCCAATCGGTGGCCATTTCAAAGGGCCTTCTTACCAATAGGGGTCCACTGGTTGACCAATGGACCTACACTAGCCTGTTGATTGAGCCTAGAAGTTGAATGATCGACTACCTGAAGCCACCATCCAGCCGATGGAGTTTTTATATGGTAAAAATAGAATTCTTTTCCCTCAATTTTTTATAGGGGAAACCCCACTTTTCCCATAGTTGTTAGCTCACGTGGACCAGGGGTGTCTCCCCCTATATTCCCTTGACCCCCTTTCATGTGGGGTTGTTTTGGTTATCATTTCTCATGGATCATTGGTAAGTTTCTCCTTTTAGTGATCCCCAATCCTCTCCTACTTGTATCTCTCTAATTTTTGGTTCTCCCAATTAGGGATTTGAGATACAATTCCACCAGAGGATGGTGGAATTGTCCCGAGTTGATGGGGAATTAGTGAAACCAATATTAAGGTCATCTCATGACAATTTCTATATGAAATCACCGATCATTTTGATGGAAGTATGTCATTGTGTGAGTTTTTCAAGGTTTCCGAGATAAATTACTTATCTTGGATTATGGTTTAGGTTTTGGTTGATAGGGAATTTTCCCAAGGTAGTGCTCATCGCATTACACAAACCTTGAGAGGAGTGTTATTCTCAGTTTAGGTGTGATGGGATCACCTGATGAGTATTTTTTCAATTATAACAAATTGAATGGTTCTTGTTAATTATTTTCAATTTTTTAATTAATATTAATTTGATTACAAAATATTTTTTTGTGGGTTTTTTATATGTGAGTTTGGGTTGCATGTTGTTAAGTGTCGGTCATTAGTCTTAAATGAGCTCGGTAAGCTGGTATTTGGTCTAGGAACTTTAAAGAACATGCTTCAAGTAAGGTAGGTAGTCTCTTTAAATTAACCCATATACTCACCTTATGCTCTAGTTTTCATTTTCTTATCACATTGCCTTATCCATGAATCGACCTAGTTTAAATTAAATTTTTAGGAATAGCTTAAATATATCTTGAATCACCTTTAATATACCTTTTTTCTAACTGAAAAAAGATACCAAGTGGGGTACATTAGTAATAAATTGGATATGGTTTATGAAATAATAATTTTGAACTGATGCCTTGAATTTGTGTTTTTTGAAATATGAAATAGGGATGGTATTTCAGAAAATATGTTTTTAGAAATAGGAATTGAATATGGTAAATTAAGTTTGATTATTTGAATTTGAAATATAGAATGGTTTTGGTATTTTGAAATTAGTGTTTTGGTAATTCCCTTTGAAATGTTTCTTGGAAGTTCTATTTTAAAAGGAATTTGAAAATTAAAATGGAATAGGTTTTTGAAATTGAGTAATGAAATGGGTAATGTTCCAAGAACCATTTATTTAAATTATGATGAGGAATATTGTTTTTTGGAAATGGTTGTTTGTAAATTAATTTATTTATGAGAAATAGGAAACGCATGTTGCTATTTTTTTTAATTGATGGAAATATATTATGTTTGTGCCCATTAAACTCAGGGTGAACATGGCCCCCAGGTGGACTAGGTTGTGATGGACAGAACTGGGGGGAATACATCCCTCAGGTGGTTTTTCTATAGGTTCATGGTTAAAACTTGGGTGAACATGGCCACCAAGTGGATATTGGTTGATGTTTAAACTCTAGGTTAACATGGTCTCAGGTGTACATTGGGCCTCAGGGATGGTCATATTACCCCCAAGTGTTGGTGTTTTAGTAAATAAAGGGTATATTACCCCTTGTTGGAGTTGTATTATCATAGTCATCACAACATTCTCAGAGACACTCTTTCATTGGATGAAGAAGGTATATACCATTCCTAGGGTGAATTCATACCTAGAGTTCATAATTTTTTCATGTATTTAGTTTTAAATTTTTAAAATGGTTGTATTGGTAACATTTATCCTAAGCACTTCTTCATGCACTGGTTATGGATTGGTTATTTTAGGGACACCATTGGGGGTGACCTATTGAGTTTTACTCACACCATTCTTCGACATCCATTACACTTAGGTACTCGAGTAAATTCTACTTGATTTTAGGTATAGGTTTTGGAAAGTTCATAGTGTTTGGTTATTTCTTAGGTGTCTAGGATGGAGCATGTGAGTTGGGACCAGGCCAGGACTCAGAACTGTTTTCAAAGTTTTCTAAGTTTATCTTTTAGTTTTTTGGGTTTGTTACTATGACTATCTAACATATATGGTATATAGTTCATCTAATATTGCATGGTGTACTTTTAATGTTATCGGAACTTTCTAGGTCATTATTTTTTCCACTTTATCTTGTTGGTATTAATTTTTCATTGTTGATATACTTTAATATATGGATATAGTTTCCCCACCGTACCACTATAGAATCGTGATACTAGTTGTGAGACTCTAACAAACGAGGTGGTGCATCTAAGTTATTTCAATGTTCTGCATGTATGAGGACTGTTCAATGGTTTTGGGTGGCATGAAATTACAAAAATCATCATACATATTTGACAATAATCCAAAAAACATGTAAAAATATCAATTAAAAATAAAAACCATTAAATTAAAACCACAAAAACCTATGAAATAAATAGTTTACCAAATAAAAACACCATTAATATGATACTAGGTGATGCAATGGAATAAATATGACAATATGGGCTTGATAGGGGTGACGTGTTGGTGGGTAATGTATGCGGATGTTGATGGACCATCTTGGGATGGGAAAATGTAGGTGGTGGAAGGTGGTGCTAATAGAAGATTTATGGCACTACTTGGTGATGCAGTGGTGAGATAGCGATGGGATGGTATCGGCAGGGGCGGCATGTCAGCAAGGAACTGTGGGTATAGTTGGTGGTGGTTAAATTTAAAAATGGTAAGGCGTGGATGGGTTGTGGCACAAATGACCGGCTCCAATGGTGATGGCACTGTTAGTGTCTACTGGACGGGTGTGGTGTAGGCTCGGTGTATCCTTGGGCCCTTTAGGCTGGTATAATTAGGTTTACAGGATATATGTATTAGGGTTTAATACTCTTTGGATTGCAAGGTCAGGTAATGGGATCCCTCTTTTCCCAGAAAAATAAGAGAGGCTTTTCAGTTTAATAAAGGGGGGATTCCCCTATACCTATTTAAAAATGAAATAAATTTTTTATCATAAATGAAAATATATAATGATCATGAAATGAAATTCAATAGAATAAAATTCAACCAGACTCTCTCAAAAATATTTTTCTTAAAAAAATATAGAAAATAAAAGTGAAGAACATTTAACCTTATAAGCACTAAAAATGTACATCTTTATTATGATTTTTAAATAATTACATATTTAACACTGAATGATCAAATATTCAAAAATTATCATTTTAATTGCACTTTATAATCAAAATCAAAATTTAATAAACAAGATAAATGGGGAAAATGTGTAAGAATAATCCCACATAATGGGTGTGGGAGAGAATCATCTTTTTGTTTCATTAATAAAGTTAAGAAATGGATTGTTTTTTTGGAAATTTAAGCACTTTCAGTTCAAATTTGTGCTCTGCAATCACATTGGGAATTTAGGGTTGGAACATGGTCATTGAATGGGAAGTCACTAATGATGTAAGTTGAACGATAAAATTATACAACCACTGATACTTATTGGGGATGATAAGTGTTATGGTGGGGAGTCTATAATACATCTTGTGTATGTAGAAGTTTTAATTTTAAAGGAAATTTGAAATTTAATTTACTGGTTGGTTTGTTTTATAAACTGTGGTTCAGAAGAGTGTTTTAAATGTTTGGACCCCTAAAAAAAGTTTTTAATGAGTTTTTATGGTCATTTGGTGGTCAGAAGTAGCAAGAAAGAACTGAATGTTGGATTTGGTGGCCTAGAACCAACTACTCTTTACTTTATTCATTAATAAAAGCTTTATCACATATTGATTGTTCTTCTACGTGACAATGCATGTGATAATGTCCCAAGGATAGCTGTTGCATTAAAGGGTCATAGCAGATCCCTACTAGGATGAGAACCCAGAAGTGCCATAACACTATTCTTGAATATATATTCTTTGGTCGGATGATTTTATTTGATGGACACAAATAATACAGTCCATTAGGGGTGAGGACTCATAAAATTTTGAGGCACCTTCTCATGGTGTGTGCCCTTGGTAATATCCAGGAAGATATTATGAGAAAGAGACCTACCAGTAGGAAATCCACATTTCATAGTGTCATTGGATGTTCCTATCTGCGGATGTGTGTATTGTTCCTTAGACTTTAATATTATTATTAATGGGTATTACAACTCGTGCACTTATATTTATTGAAAAAAACTGTGACGACACACTATTCGCAGCAAGGTAGGATACGTTGGGTGCATCATGAGTAATACCGCATTAATATATAATGTGAGAAAGGATTTTTTCCTTCTATTCCATAATGGAAGTAGATATCTCAGGCCCTTTGACGGAATTGATATAGCCTAAGTAAATCCATGTCCATGGTAAGGAATGGGAAAGTTCAATTTTGGAAAGTCAAAGAACGAATAATCAAGCACATGGGTTGATGGCACTAGCATGCAACCCGCTTGATTTGAGATATCGAGACACAGGGATTATATTACACGGTAAGTGTTTGTATGAGGTGACACATCATTGCGGCGTTAACTTCTTTCTCTATGGGTGCCTTGGCGTGTTGCTAGACGCTAACCTTGGACTTTAGGCAGGCTCCGCCTAATGCCACTGAGAAAGAGGCCTAGAGGGTCACGCACTAAGTGTGTCCATGTATCTTAGTTAAATATTAATTTAACAAATTAAATAAATATTATTCTCGGCTATGCTTTAATAATTATTTAAGGATGCCTGATCGCATTTAATTTGACACTAGTTATTTGAGATAATATATTGTGGATGAAATAATATATATTTATTAGCGAGTAATGCAATTACATTTATTTAAGAAATAAATAGCCATTACTCAAGGAATAATAAATGTGGTGGAGGAAATAAAGGGAAAATGGAAAATAAAAGTACACGGCCTGTATATTGAATATACACGCAGCGTAGTTTTATGGAAAAAGAGTACACGCCATGTATTAATGATTACACGGTGTGTAGTTTTTCCAGTCAGGATTTTGAGGAAATAATATCATTTTATTAAATGAAATTTATTATAATCAGTGTGGGCGCATGTCAAGGAATTAATAAATCGACATGGGGGTTTTTAATAAGAGTTAATGAAATAAATAAAACGCATAACATTTTTATTTATTGTCATAACTCTATAACCTCCAACCTGATTATAAATATCCTCACAACCCCAACACTTTTCCCCAATCATTGTGCACAACAATTCTGGAGAATTATTTTAAGGCCGAAAGAACTACTTCCTCCAGGAACGCTCTCAAGACCGAGAGAGATCCTCCTCCATCGGATCAAGGCGATCGAAGGTGGACATCACAAGCGAAGTTTCTTCCATGCTAGCACCCAGAGATCCCTTCGGCGATGTCCAGAGATACGTGGCACACGTGTGGATCACTGCTAGAGGAATCCTATACTTGGATTCTATGACGCAACGACGGATCACAAGATCGTGACCGGAGACATCAATGAAGAAATAATTCCACCATGGAAATTCTTATGAATTAATTAAATTAATTATAACCAACATATGATAATCCTATGGTTATGGGATTCCCTCTTTTATTTTTCGTTCTTCGTTCTATTTTGAAGATCCGGAATTTTATATCATGACAGATCTCGGTTTGAAAGTTGTTTAATGCTAAAATCAAAGTTGGGCAGCCCAACCAATGCACTTCCATTGTGCCTGGAACCTAAAAGTGGTACCGAAGGTAGGTTATATCATTTATTATAATTATTTAGTTTTTCGTTGGTGATTTACGCATTTAATAATTTATTTGTTTCAATTCAATTTAATTGTTCTTAAAAATCTGAATCTTGAGATCTATTCCTCCCCTATCGTTTCTCATTCACCTTACAGAAACGAATTTTTCTTTTAATTTTGATTAAAATAAAATAGAGGAACTCATCCGGAGGTTCCAAATGTTCCTAGTTATACAAAACCATAATAAACGGCGTGTATTCGGAAGTACACGCCGTGTAGTCTAGGTTCAATGTATTGGACTGGTCCGCCAAATCAGGTTGTGTATTGATCCTATCTAAGTCATTTATGACACCGTGTGTTGACCAGGAATAGGTGGCACATGGTTTTCGGATTACACACTGTGTGGTCCAACAGAACACGGCGTGTAGTCCCTTCGGGTTAGGGTTGGACCGTGTACCCTGTACACAGCTTGCCTGACTGGAAACTGTGTAATGCGGAAACTACACGGCGTGTGTTCCACTAAACACTCCGTGTACTTCAAAAATTTCTGAAGTACATTAACACGCCATGTCCCCGGGTGTGTACTTCGGATGGACGGTGAAGAAAAGTACACACCGTGTAGTCATAACTACACACTGTGTACTCACCCAAATTACACAGATTTATTAAAATTTATTATTATATTATAAAAAACCATTGAGATGTGTACTATAGTGTAGGTGTAAAGCTGAGGCACAACATGTTATAGGTGTTTTATATATATGTGTTTAATTTAATATCTGCGTAATGAACGGGAATTCACCGGGTTGCCTCCAAGGTACAAGATACATACAAGGATAATTTTAATTTATTTAAAATTGTGATGGATGAGAATATCAAGGAAATTCATAAAAGGGTTTAAGATAAAATGATTGATTAATTAAAGATAATTAATTGATTAGAGCGTGATTTATCTTAAACAATAACGATTAAACAATTGAATTCTAGTTTTATTTATGTGTAAATATCATTGCATGTATGGATGATCATGAGCTAAACCAAGACCTTTGTATGTGAATGGTTTCTTTTAATTTATTTATTTAAATTAAATTTTTTAGCCTACAAGACTTCTCCTCATTAATATGTAGGGCTTGCACGCCCAGGGATTCTTTTATGTAAAAATCCCTTTTTACCCCTCACCTGCATGTGAGATAAATGCATATGTAATGGATGGACCTCCCAAGCTAGTGGAGGTGGCTCAAGTCAGGAGCCAAGGCAAAACCAATCCAAGGAGATACAAAGGTGGACAGGTGGAAAGCTGTAAACAAGAACCTGAAAGGTTCAAGGTGTTTCTCCCCTAGGTCTTGGGTTAGTTTTTCAACTGCTAGATAAACTAACCAATCGAACAAGATCATGATCATACCATTAATTTTATTCCCGTCAGTTTCATGGTTTATTTATTGTGGGTGTGTTGTCATGATCACACAATTAATGAATTAAACAAGCATGCAAGATGGAACTAAAATAAGACCATCTTATGCGTAAATATTATCTTATGCATGGTTAATCACTTAAGTATATCCCACTTAATATTAACAAGCATGTAATCAAAAGATAATAAAATGGAAATTTACGTATAAGGATAAAATCCCTCAAAGAAATATTAAGTCGGTATAGCCTTCCATAATCTTGGTTAGAATTGAACCATAGTTCAAAGTGCTTGACAAACCTAGTTGGGGTACTTTCAATTATCGGGGAATTCTAATTCAAGGTTTTGGGTTGACTTGACTTGGTTCACATCAAGGGTTGACTGCTACAGTAGGACTTGGTGTGACCAAGAGGCAAAGGTTGAGGAAATCCAAAATAAAAGGATTTCAGGATTGGGGAGTCCACTCAGCGGATCATGGAGATAGAAGGTAATATAGTTGGCATTTGGAATGCCTACCTAAAACCCTTCAAGTTTCTTAACCAATCCTAGTTGGGGTAATGTGAAGGGAAATATGGATCCTTTCCACTAGAATATTCAGGCAATAGAATATTCTGAAGTCAATGGTGAGGGATATTGGTTTTCGATAAAATAGTGGGAGACTAATAAGTATTAATTTATTTATTTGTCTTAGTTTTGTAATAAAGTACTAAACCTTTTCTCATATTAATTTGTTGAAAAGGAAAGAAAAATGAATTCAAACATATCATTGCGAACCATACTCGAGAAGGAAAACCTTCTCACCGGCACCAATTTCCAAGAGTGGCAGAGGCGTTTACACGTCATCCTTCGCCATGTAAAGAAATTGTATGTGCTGGAAGAGCCTATTCTAGTTGCACCTGAAAAGGAGGCCAATGATGAGGAACTATCTCTCTACATGAAACACATGGATGATTCCATAGATGTCTAGTGTTTCATGTTATCATCCATGTCTAATGATCTCTTGAAGCAACATGAAAACATGGATGTGTATAGCATGATGTCTCACCTTAAGGATCTCTCTACCAAGAGAAGGTGAGACAGGAGAGGTATGAGATCTCCAATGCTTTGTTTACAACTAAGCTTGGAGATTCTGAGCCAGCTAGGCCTCATGTAGTCAAACTTATTGGCTACATTGAACGCCTGGACATCTTAGGGATTAAATTCCCAGATGAGTTTCCTACAGATCTCATCCTATCATCACTACCCAATACCTTTTCTATATTTATTGTCAACTACAACATGAGAAACAATGAGAAGAGTCTATTAGAACTTCTGAACTTGACTCGCCAGGAAGATAAGGACATAAGGCGTGACAAACTCGCAGTCCTTATGGTGAATAGGAAAAGGAAGGACAAGGAAAAGGGGCCAAATACTTATAAATGGTTTGAAGCCCCCGAGCGTCGTCCCTCCAAGAAGGGTAAGATCCAAAGGCAGGGCAAGGAATGGGAGGTGGTGTGTTTTTCATGCGGAAAACAAGGCCACTAGAAGAGGAACTGCACCCTGAAGCGTGGGGATGCTAAAGGTGCATTCGTTATCGAGTGTAATATTTCTATTGGGTATTAGATACATCTTGTGGGTCTCACATTTGTATTCAAATGTAGAAACCAAGTATATTTAGAAATATTTCCATAGGAGAGGTGGATCTTCAAGCTGCCAATGGCGCAAGGCTGGCTGTATTGGCTATTGGCGATTACCACCTCTCATTTCCGACTGGGATGATTTTGGTTTTGCATAACTGTTATTATGTGCCTAGTGTTACCAAGAACATAATTTCTATATATTTTTTGGATATAGATGGATTTATTTTAAAGATTGGAAATAAGGGTTGTCTCTTTTATAAGAACAATGTATGTTATGGTATGGCGCATTTAAATAATGGTTTGTATGTATTAAATTACGAAAACCAAGTGTTGGAAATCGATAACAAAACAAACTCACATGACTCATACATCACCTGGTTGTGGCATCACTATCTCAGTCATGTAAACGAGAAGCACTTGACAAAGCTCTACCAAGATGGCCATTTAGACTCTAATAAGCTAAAACCACTTGATAGATGTCATGCTTGTTTACAAGGTAAAATGACCAAGCCACCTTTTGGTGGATAGGGTGAAAGGGCCACAGAGCTTCTAGGATTGGTACACATGGATGTATGTGGACCATTTCTAGTAGAAGCTAGAGGTGAATATTCTTAATTAATTACTTTTACTGATGATTTGAGTAGATATGGCTATGTCTACTTAATGAGGTATAAGTCATAGGCCTTAGAGAAATTTAAGGAATTCAATAATGAAGTAGAGAATCATCTTGGTAAGAAGATAAAGAAACTTCAATCGGACTGAGGTAGAGAATATCTGAACCAAGAGTTCATCGATCTTCTACGGGAGTCTGGGATTCTATCTCACCTCACTCCTTATACACCACAGTGGAATGGTGCTAGTGAAAGGAGGAACCACACCTTTTTGGACATGGTGAGGTCGATGATGAGTCATGAATATCTTCTGTTATCCTTTTGGGGATATTAATTACAAACTATAGCATACACATTAAACTGAGTACCAACTAAGGCATAAAATGGAATTCCATCCGAGTTATGGAATGGAAGGAAACCCACTTTGTCGCACACACGTGTATGGGGATACGAGGTATTTATTAAGGCCTTCTGAGGCAACAAACTAGTACCTCGGGGCACGAGGTGTATCTTTATAGGATATCCCAAGGAAACGAAAGGATATTACCTATATAACCCTTCAGAGAAGAAAGTGACCATTGCCAGACAAGCCATCTTTCTTGAGAGGGAGAACATCCTCAAAAAGGATGGTGGGAGCAAGATTGACTTCGACAAAGTTGATGATCAAGATACACAGGAGTTGGTACAGGAACAAGTTCCATAGGTCCCCATGGAAGAGGTTCCAAAAACACAAGTACTACATAAGAGCTAAAGAGAGGTAAGGGACCATAGAGATTTGGTTTCCCAGTCACCGAGGATGGTGAATCATTATTGTTGGACAATGATGAACATTTATCCTACAAGGGAGCAGTAGAAAGCTCAGAAGCTGCAATATGGCTAGAAGCTATGAATCTTGAGATGGATTCCATGTATCAGAACCAAGTCTGGGTTCTGGTCGATGAGCCAGTTGATGTAAAGCCTATTGGATGAAAATGGGTATTTAAGATAAAATTGGACATGGAAGGTCAAGTTAGCACCTCTAAAGTAAGGATAGTGGCTAAAGGATTCAGACAGCGTCAAGGAATTTACTATGATGAAACCTTCTCGCTAGTTTCCATGTTTAAATCCATAATAATCATACTTTCCATAGCATCTTAAAATGACTACGAGATTTTGAATATGGATGTCAAAACGGAATTCCTTAATGGGAACCTTTAGGAAGATGTATATATGAAACAACTAGAAGGGTTTGTGACACTAGGTGAAGCCAAATGGGTTTGAAAGTTGCATAAATCCATTTACGGATTAAATCAAGCATCCAGGTCATGGAAAATTCGATTTGATGAAGCCATAAAGTAATTTGGGTTCATTAAGAATGAATGTGAGCCATGTGTTTATAATCGGTTTAATGGGAATGTGATTGTTATCCTAGTAGTATATGTTGACAACATATTGCTTATTGGAAACTATGTACCAGTCTTATAGTCAGTTAAGGACTGGTTGAACAAGTGTTTCTCCATGAAGGACTTGGGTGAAGCAGCCTACATTCTAGGGATCAAGATCATTCATGATAGATCCAAGAGGCTGCTTGGACTAAGTCATAGTACATACATTGACTAGATACTAAAGAGATTTAGTATGGAACAATCCAAGAGGGGATTGGTTCCAGTGTCACATGTCCTACATCTTTCTAAGAAAATGTGTCCTCAGACACAACAAGAGAAAGATATAATGAGTAAGATCCCATAAGCTTCAGTTATAGGATCCATCATGTATGTCATGTTATGTACCAGGCTTGATGTTGCCTATGCACTGAGCATGGTAGGAAGATATCAAGCAGATCTAGGAGAACAACATTGGACTACTGTTAAGAATATCCTTAAGTATCTGAGAAGAACTAAGGATATGTTCCTGGTGTATGGAGGAGACGAGGAGCTTTTCATCAGAGGGTATGCTGATGTTGGTTTTCAGACAGATCAGAATTATCTGAAGTCGCAATCTGGATATGTTTTCTGTCTCAATAGAGGATTTGTGATCTATAAGAGTTCAAAGAAGCCCATTGTCACTGATTCTACAGTAGAGTCCTAATATATTGTAGCTTCTGATACAGCCAAGGAAGCCGTCTGGATTCATAAATTTTTAAAATAGCTTGATGTGGTGCCTAGCAGTAAAGATCTCATTACATTGTATTGTGATAATACTGTAGTTGTGGCTCTTGCAAAAAAACCAAGGTTACATCAACGTACAAAGCACATACTCTGAAAGTATCACCTCTTGAGGGATTTCTATCAAAGGGGTGAAGTTTCAGTGAGCAGAGTGTCCATGTAAGAGAACGTGGTAGGCCCCATGACTAAAGGCCTATCTCATCAGAAGCATGAATATCATGTGAGAGCTAGCGGGTTAAAGGTTGTTAGCAGTTGGCTCTAGTCTAAGTGGGATTCTGTGGGAGTTGGTGTCCTAGAACCAACTACTTTGTACTTTATTTATTAATAAAAGCCTTATCACATCTTAATTGTTCTTTTGCATGACAATGCATGTGATAATGTCCCAAGGATAGTTGTTGCATTAAAGGGTCATAGCAGATCCCTTCTATTATGAGAACTCGGAAGTGCCATAACACTGGTTTTGAATATATATTCTATGGTCGGATGATGTTATTTGAGGGACACAAATAATACAGGCCATTAGGGGTGAGGACTCATAAAACTATGAGGCTCCTTCTCATGGTGTGCGCCCTTGGTAATATCCAGGAAGATATTATGAGAACGAGACCCACCAGTAGGAAATCCACATTTCATAGTGTCATTGGATGTTCCTATCTGTGTATGTGTGTATTGGTCCTTAGAATTTAAGATTATTATTAATGGGTATTAAAACTCATGCACTTAGATGTATTGACAAAAACTATGACGACACACTATTCACAGCGAGGTAGGATACGTTGGGTGCATCATGAGTAATACTGCATTAATAGATAATGCAAGAAAGGATTTTTTTTCCTTCTATTCCATAACAAAAGAAGATATCTTAGGCCCTTTGATGGAATTGATATAGCCTAAGTAAATCCATGGCCATGGTAAGGAACGTGAAAGTTCAATTTCGGAAAGTCAAAGAAAGAATAATCGAGCACATGGTTAAATGGCACTAGCATGCAACCCACTTGATTAGAGATATCGAGACAAAGGGATTATATTACATGGTAAGCGTTCGTATGAGGTGAGACATCATTGCAACATTAACTTCTTTCTCTATGGGTTCCTTGGCATGTTGCTAGACGCTAACCATGGACATTAGGCAGGTTCCGCCTAATGCCACTAAGAAAGAGGCCTAGAGGGTCACACACTAAGTGTGTCCATGTATCTCAGTTAAATATTAGTTTAACAAGTTGAATAAATATTATTCCCGACTATGGTTTAATAATTATTTAAGGATGTCTGGTCGCATTTATTTCAACACTAGTTATTTGAGAGAAGATATTGTGGACGAAATAATATATATTTATTAGCGAGTAATGCAATTACATTTCTTTAAGAAATAAATAGCCATTACTCAAGGACTAATAAATGTGGTGGAGGAAATAAAGGAAAAATGGAAAATAAAAGTACACGCCGTGTATATTGAATATACACGCCATGTAGTTTTATGGGAAATGATTACACGCCGTGTATTAATGATTACACATCGTGTAGTTTTTCCAGTCGGGATTTTGAGGAAATAATATCATTTTATTAAATGATATTTGTTATAATCAGCATGGGCGCATGTCAAGGAATTAATAAATCAACATGGGGTTTTTAGTAAGAGTTAATGAAATAAATAAAACGCATAACGCATTTATTTATTGTCATAACTCTATAACCTCAAACCTGATTATAAATATCCTTACAACCCTAACACTTTTCTCCATTCATTGTGCACAACAATTCTGGAGAATTTTTTCAAGGCCGAAAGAACTACATCCTCCAAGAATGCTCTCAAGACTGAGAGAGATCCTCCTCCATCGGATTAAGGCGATCGAATGCAGACATCGCAAGAGAAGGTTCTTCCGTGCTAGCACTTGGAGATCACCTCGGCGAAATCCAGAGATACGTGGCACACATGTGGATTACCACTAGAGGAATCCTACACTTGGATTATATGACGCAACTACGGATCACAAGATCATGACTGGAGATATCAATGAAGAAAGAATTCCACCAAGGTAATTCTTGTGAATTAATTAAATTAATTATAACCAACATATGATGATCCTATCTCTATGGTTTTGGGATTCCCTCTTGTTTTTTTTCTTCATTCTATTCTGAAGATCCAGCATCTTATATCGTGATGGATCTCAGTTTGAACATTTTTTAACGCTAAAATCAAAGTTGGGCCGCCCCACCATCACGCTTCCGCTGCGCCCGGAACCTACACTGAATATAAGGACTCGGCCTTAAAACATTACATAATATTGAATTAAATGAATAATTCACATTGAGGATCTTTTCAAGTTTAGAGTTTTAGAGAATTAGGACATAAATATTAAATCTCAATGATTACAAAGTAGACACATCTACCCAGTTTCCATTTTTTCACAAAATAAAATATCTTGAACAAAAGATTCATGTCTAGTTCCATGTTTTAAACATCATGACATTTCCTTGATCCCATCCTTGACCCTATTCATCTTTAAGTCCTGTGGAAAACATTTCAAAAACTTGGGATGAGCATAAAAATCTCAGTAAGGGATTTAAAAATACGAAAAGAAAACATTAGTCCATGTATACATAAGAATAAATGAAATCATACTTTACTCATAAAACATAAGAACTTTAACATACCTCATGGAATCATAATATTTATGAATAACTCATAGAAATCATAAGAAATAAAGGTAACTTGAGGCATTCATAACATTCTTACATAGGGAGTAACCCTCAAAATTACGTTTGGAATACCCATCATAGTATATTCCCTAAATCTCTTCAGAGAAACCTTAGCGTTTAACTCCTTCGTGTTAATAAATTCATTGGAGAGCTATCTCGGGATCACCCTCTCTTAGTTTATCATGGAACCACCTGACTTCATAAACAATGCCCAAGAACCATAACATAATCATATCATATAAAACATCCATAAAGGAAACATAATATCTCCACATTTCAATCAAAAGATATCAATACAACACATTGATATAATCAAAAAATTATCAAAACCATTTTCAATACCAAAATAAAATAAAAATAAAACATGGTATTTATTTTTCATTTAAAAAAATTCATGGCTTTTATAGGAAGCCGAAACTCAAATAATGGTCACGGTGGCGGAGAACTCGTTGTCGCTGCATACGTAAGACAAAAACATCCCTTTTGTCGTTTAGTAAAACGCTTCGTGTAAAAAGATTCATTTTGAATGAAATTAAAAGTCAAAAGTTTTTATTATACAACTAATAAAATAAGGTCGTATAAAAATTGAAATATGCCTCAATGAAAGGATATTGAGACGAAGTCCCTTACAAAGATGGAATCCTTAGATTAAGGATAAATCAATTACATAATTATGTATGAAAAATATAAATACACTCAATATAAGTGAATATTAAGTGTAAAACAATCAGAGGTCATCCACACATATTCATAATACGACATAATAAAGAAGTAGAGGTTTAACCCAAAGAATTGAAATTGGGTTACGAAGTTCCCTTACAGAAATTCGACAGCCTAACGGCGTCACTTTAAAATTCAGAAAATGAGTTGACGAGAGATAAAAAGGGTATATCATCACTTGGAGATAAAATTTAAAGCAATAAGGATATATAAGAACATATCCCAAAATAAGAAGATGTAAATTAAAAGACCTAACAAAAAGAAATCTTTTAAAAAGAGGAGGGTGAAAGGTTCCCTTACCGATTTGGGTAACTTCCAAAACGTACACCCCATGAAAGAAGGACTATACAATGTTGATGTAAATACCCATGACTGAAATTATATTACACAAAGATTATAATAATGGGCAGTACATACACCACTCAAAATAGATAGTGACAAATATAGCATGAATCTCACGGGAATAAATAGTGAGATAAAAACCCCTTACCTCGTTGTAATAAATCGAGTCATATGACCAAAAGATAATAAGAAAAAAATTAATCACATAATACCATTAATATAAATAGAATCATGATAATATATATCAAATAGAATTACACAATACACCACATGAAATAAATAATTGGCGAACAATGGAAATCTCACAGAATTAAAAATGAGATAAGAAATCCCCTTACCTCAAGTCCGACTTGTCTTGTTCGTTTCTTTATATTCCTGAATAATAAACTTTGTTCAATTTATAATTGCTTAAGGAATTCCTTTAAAGTTTATTATTCAATTCATATCACATATTATCATGTTATAATAATTAGTTAATTATGTGAGTTCATATCATACGTTTTGTCGATGTTCGGTACATGAGTCAACAATGAACTTGTTTCAAGAGAATTGTCCATGTAGTTATAAGTACATCATCTCCAGAATGGTGTTAATGATTTAAATATCATATATATCCAGTATATATGTATTCAATAATATTCCATAATGTTTGGCGATAAGAAATGAAATGTACCGTTCATGGAGACGGTAAGCCGTACGTACGCATGTACGCTACTTTCATTTTTTTGTCATATTAATGGACTTTAAAACTAAATTAGACATAGATATATTATAATTATAGTATAATATATATGTTATATAGGTAACATAATTTCATTAATTACATGATTTATAAATTCCATGTTTGGCATGAACGAGTCACATCACTTGAGGGGGCGGTAGTCCACACTTCCTCATATGAAATTATCGCATTTGCACAACATGCAAAGCATAAAGGTATGTTTTAAATATAAAATACATAAGAATAGAGGAAATAAATATAATATATATATATATAGTTCTAGCATAATGTTCACCATGAAAGGTGTTAAAAGAAGATTGAACAATCATTGTTTCGTGAGGCAGTAATTCGCCACCCACAGAAACAGTATGTTCTTTAACCATTAGACGGGGGTGTGTGTAAGTATAGGTAGAATCCTTACAATAACAACATACTAGTATATTGAGGATACGGTGGTTATTATGGAATAAAATAATAAGAAGATAGTGGTGAGTGAAGAAGGAAAATAAAATAAAGAAACTCGAGAGAAGACATTACCTCTAAATTGGGTAATTCTTTTTGATTTGAGCCAAAGGCTTCCTTGGAAAGACTTCTGCCAAAAGTGAGGATTTTAGGAGTAATAGAGGGATGTGAAGACATAATATGAGTAGAGTTTATATGAGCCAAGGTCTTGGGAGGTGTGGGTAAGGGGGTAGAGGTTGGGGCCTTTTATAAGAGGGAGGAGGGTCACTTTTGGAAAGTCTTGAAATGTTACTTTATTATAAAATGGTTTTCAAATTTTAAAGGTCCCACAATGATATATTTCTAGGATAAGGTGATAATATTTCTAAATCCACACATAAAACAGGTTTTCAACAAGTTTAAGGCTTATATTTTACCTTATCTTTTCATTTTATTTAAATCGTTCATTAATGAGGTAATCACTGCATCATCATGGAGTCATAAATAAATTTATTTATTTAATGTATAAAAATTATAAAAAAAATACCATGACATAGGAAATATTTTTATATTTATAATGAGTATTTATAGTCTAAGAGATCATTTATGTAAACAAAATTAAAAAAAAATCTACTTAGGATATACAAACCTTTGTTATATTTCTCTTCTTTTTAAAAAGAATGTCATAAATGTCACTATTACACCCATGTGACTCCATGGGCCCTCAAGTACGGTAAAAAGCTTCCCATGGTTGTCCATGACTCAAAAAAGAGGATTTGTACACATGTTGGGGTCATTTTATATTATTATGATATTATTTTATTACCCTTAACTACCCGATTATAAATTAATCATCATAATTAAAGATAATTACCGTCGTTACTATTCATAATGTCCAAAAACAAAAGAGTATTAATTAAATAATTTATAAATTATGATTAAAAATATTGAATCCATTTTACCAAATTCCAAACACAGAAATTTCTGTAATTAATTTAAAAATAATTCCAGTTGTCAAAACCAAAGATGGGTTTTTAAGAAGTAAAATTTATCAAAAGATTGACTTGTTTTTACATCCAATTGAAAAGTGAAATTACTTCCAATGAACAACATTGTATTAAGTGATAAAAACATAATTTAATTACACTTTAAAATCAACTAAAATGACCATCTAAATATATAAATAAATTAGATGAAAAAGAAGTTTTGAAGTAAAATGCAGTATTTTTCACTATTCATTAAAAATGAACATTTGTCAGAAAAATACCAAAAATTTATCCAAAGTAAATTTGATATTACAAATAAAAATGATTTCCATTTTACCAAATTCAAAACATAGAAGTTTCATTAATTAATTTTATAATTAATTCCTGCTGTCAAAACAAATAGCGTGTTTTTAAGAAACAATATCTATCAAAAGATTGACACTTGTTTATGTCCAATTTCAAAGTAAAATTAATTCCAACAACCACCATTGGATTAAATGGTAAAAATATATTTTAATTACACTTTAAACCCAATTAAAAAGATAATCTAACCATATAAATAAATTAGATTAAAAGGAGGTTTTGAATTAAAATACATCATTTTTCACTATTCATTAAAAAATGAACTTTATCGGAAAAATAACAAAAAATTACACAAAGTAAATTTTGATGTCCCGATTCTAAAGAATGATTTTATTTTGTCAAATATAACATATAAAATTGAAAAAAAAAAGTATATTTAAAAAGGGTTCGCCAACAAAAGGCGGTTAATCGACCTCTTAAAGATTATTAGAATATTTGTGCTTAAAATTGTATTCATTCGCATTTTAAGCCTCTATCATTTATTGGATAAATGTAAAAATATTTGACAAACATATATAATCATTTTTTAGTTAGTTTTGTTCATTATTCCCATTACAATGGCTAGGCTTTAACTACCATTTAAAATAATATTATTATATTATTAGTGTGCAACGTAAGATTTCAAAGAAACTAGTTGTTGCGTATTGGGTACGCCATCAAACATAGAATCCCCTTTAAAGTAATATTAATATTTTATTTACAAATATTAATATATATGAACATTTCATATTCATTATTTACCTGGGATGTTACATCCTTCCCCCCCTTTTGGGAATTGCGTCCTCGCAATTTTAAAATTGGGCTTGGAAATTTCATTGAATGCCCCACATAAGAAAAGGAGTAAATTAGACTATCACTTTAAAAGAAATAAAAAAAGTACAAAGGTCACCCGAGACAAAAGATACTAGGATTCCATGAAAACATGGATATGGAAGAGAAAACAAAGGGTCAAGTTCTGATGGAGAGTGATAGAAAACATGTTTAGGAGAAAGTTAACCACCAAAAAATCACAAACTTATGATGGGTTAAATGGTATTTGATTCCCCAGTAGGAAAAGATAATAGAAAACGTTTTTGTTTTAAGTTACTTTTCATTGAGGAATTTATATGATCTTAACTAAATCATAAGAAAACATACTTACTTGTCATGTAGACTTTCATCTCTTACTATATTTCTTACAAAAACTCATATTTTCTCCAAAAGATGAGTATTTAGGATGACTTGTTCACATTAAGAGCGCTATAATCATCTTCTTGAGAATCACCTAATCCACAAAATATGAACTATATATTTCCCATGTCTTTAGACCTTATCCAAAACCAAAAGTTTTAGTACAATATTAGATAATCCCCTAAAGGATAATCCTTTATGAAAAGAATTACTACTCTTAATCTCCAAAATTCAACAAAAAGAACCCAAGGTTCAAGAAGGACCATTAAATAAACAGCTATACATAAAATTCTTCAAATTAATCCAAACTAAGATTGAAACCCAAATCTATGAAGGATTTAATCACATAATCTTCCAAGGTAAATCATAACATTTATCTCCAAATAACATCAGTTACCCTTAAAGTCTCATATTGAAAATTAATTAACCTAATCACATATCCTCTATGATAGGTTTATCATTTCCATAGATAACCCAAAATTAACATATACTTGATTCATAAAATCATCTAACTAAAAAGAATTAGTCATACTAACCAGGGACTTCACGTAGTCCAGTGGTAGGTGATAAATATCAGTCGCACTTTGGTTGTGGGTTCGATTCTCACATCTTCGTCCGACGCGATGGGTTGTTACACGGTTTCCGTGTTGTCCCTTTTCAAAAACTATATAATTTTATAACATTCCCAAAAAGAGATAAATTTATCAAAAATAACCATAACATATTTTAACCATAAAGGTTATATAATAACTTTCGTTTTTCATCCAAAAATGTATTAACCTGTAATTACCTAAAATTCAAGGATCATATAAACCAAAATGGTTCTTTATAACTATATCCATAAAAGAAAAGATAATAATTCCTTGAATAAAATTTTCATATATCAAACATCAGGGTTACACATACTATAAAAAGTCTTCTAATGTAATCTCATCATCAAAAGAGCCTTAATACATTTAAGAATTTCACCATCCTAAAATCTACCAAAACTCTTGAATCCCTTATATGTTGACTTCTTACTCATTCAACATTCTTCATGATCCATTAACCATTACTTTCCAACTTATTCTGAAATAAATCTTTCCTACAAAAAATCATGAATCATATCCTAATATTTCAATAATATGAAAACATATGTTAAGAAATAATCCATAACTTTCATTGGTAATTGTCAGTTTCTTCATCCTCAATCGGAATGGCATTAGGTATTGGTAAAAAAATATTTATATAATCTTAGTGATCCCATTCCTGAAACTTCTTTTTAGGACATGTGTTTTCATAATAATCATTAACACCACATTTAAAACATTCAATTGATCCTTCAAAAAGAACTTCTTTCCCTTTCCTAGAGTCAACTAGATGCTTCCTTTTTCCATGGCAGGTTCTTGCTTTATGACCTTCATTTCCAAATCTATAGAATCTTTCTGTCCCTTTGAAACATTTTCCTATGTGTTTCTTTCCACATCTTTGACACATAGGTTTTTGAACATTCTTACCTTTATGATTATTACCTGAACTTCTGTAGGGATTTGTTTCTCACATATATGATGCCTTATAAAAATCACTGAGGTTCAAGTGGTCAATCATGAATCCATATAGTTGTTTGAAAATAACTACAAGAGTTCTCATTGCAGTTCCCATATCATTCAGTTGCTCGTTCAGAAAACCGTCACAATTTTCTTCACATCCACTATTACTTTGGGGCCTACTAGATCCAGCCATTTACTAAAACCAAAAAGGTTAGTGTGATTATATCAGTAAAATCATCATATAATACTAAGATATAATTATTCATGTTATCTTAAACTCATTCACTTTATAAAAATAACTATGACTCTTTCTAAAATCCTAACCATATTTGTAATATCACTTATGATTAAAGAATACCCTAACCTCAAAAGTTATCTAAACTGACCTCTAATACCAACTATAAGGACCTGGATAAAACATTACATAATATTGAATTAAATGAATAATTCACATTGAGGATCTTTTCAGGTTTATAGTTTTAGAGAATTAGGACATAACTATTACATCTCAATGATTAAAAAGTAGACACATCTACTCAGTTTCCATTTTTTTCACAAAATAAAATCTCTTCAACAAACGATTCATATCTAGTTCCATGTTTTAGATAGAATGACATTTCCTTGATCCCATCCTTGACCCTATTCATCTTTAAGTCCTATAGAAAACATTTCAAAAACTTGGGATGAGCATAAAAAGCTCAGTAAGGGATATAAAAATACGGAAAGAAAACATTAGTCCATGTATACATAAGAATCAATGAAATCATACTTTACTCATAAAAAAAAAGAACTTTAACATAACTCATGAGATTATAAGATTTATAAATAACTCATAGAAATCATAAGACATAAAGGTAACTTGAGTCATTCATAACATTCTTATGTAGGTATTAACCCTCATGGTTACATTTGGAATACCCATCACAGTATATTCCCTAAATATCTTCAGAGAAACCTTAGCGTTTAACTCCTTCGCGTTACTCAATGTATTGGAGAGCTATCTCTGGCTCACCTACCATTATTTTATCATGGAACCACCCAACTTCATAAACAATTCCCAACAACCATAACATAATCGTATCACATAAAACATGCATAAAGGAAACATAATATCTCCACATTTCAATCACAAGATATCAATACAACACATTGATATAATAAAAACATTATCAAAACCATTTTAAATATGAAAATAAAATAAAATTAAAACATGGTGTTTATTTTTCATTTAAAAAAAGTTATGGCTTGTAGAGGAATCTAAAACTCAAATAATGGTCACGGCGGCGGAGAAGTCGTTGTCGCCTAATACATAAGACAAAAACATTACTTTTGTCATTTAGTAAAACATTTTGTGTAAAAATATTCCTTTTGAATGAAATTAAAAGTCAAAAGGGTTTATTATACAACTAATAAAAGAAGTTCCTATATAAATTGAAGTATGCCTCAACGAAAAAAGATTGAGACGAAGTCCCTTACAAAGATGGCATCCTTAGATTAAGGATAAATCAATTACATAATTATGTGTGACAAATATAAATACACTCAATATAAGTGAATATTAAGTGTAAAACAATAAGAGGTCATCCACACATATTCATAGTACTACATAATCAAGAAGTAAAGGTTTAACCCAAATAATTGAAATTGGGTTAAGAAGTTCCCTTATAGAAATTTGACAGCCTAACGGCGTCACTTTAAAATTCAGAAAATGAGTTGATGAGAGATAAAAAGGGTATCTCATCACTTGGATATAAAATTTACAATAATAAGGATATATAAGAACATATCCCAACATAAGAAGATGTAAATTAAAAGACCTAAAAAAATAAGTCTTTTAAAAAGAGGAGGGTGAAATATCCCCTTACCGATTTGGGTAACTTTCGAAACGTACACCCCATGAAAGAAGGACTATACAATGTTGATTTAAATACCCATGACCAAAATTATATTACCCAAAGTGTAGAATAATGGGCAGTACATACACCACTCAAAATAGATAGTGACAAATATAGCATGAATCTCACAGGAATAAATAGTGAGATAAAAACCCCTTACCTCGTTGTAATAAATCGAGTTATATGACCAAAAGATAATAAGAACCAAATTAATCACATAATACCGCGAATATAAATAGGATAATGATAATATATATCAAATTTAAGTATACAATACACCACATGCAATAAATAATTGGTGAACAATAGAAATCTCACGGAATTAAAAGTGAGATAAGAAATCCCCTTACCTCAAGTCTGAATTGTCTTGTTCGTTTCTTTATATTCCTGAATAATAAACTTTGGTAAATTTATAATTGATTAAGGAATTAATTTAAATTTTATTATTCAATTCATATCACATATTATCATGTTATAATAATTATTTAATTATGTGATTTCATATCATACGTTTTGTTGATGTTCGGTACATGAGTCAACAATGAACTTGTTTGAAGAGAATTATCTGTGTAGTTATAAGTACATAATCTCTTGAATGGTGTTCATGATTTAAATATCATATATATATAGTATATGTGTATTCAATAATATTCCATAATTTTTTGAGATAAGAAATGAAATGTACCGTTCATGGAGACGGTAAGTCGTACATACGCATGAATGATACTTTCAATTTTTTGTCATATTAATAGACTTTAAAACTAAATTAGACATAGATATATTATAATTTCAGTATAATATATATTTTATATAGGTAACATAATTTCATTAATTACATTCTTTATAAATTCCATGTTTGGAATGAACGAGTCACATCACTTGAGGGGGCGGTAGTCCACACTTCCTCAAATGAAATTATCGCATTTGCACAACATGAAAAGAATAAAGGTATGTTTTAAATATAAAATACAAAAGAATATATAGGACATAAATATAATATATATCATATATAAAAATAGTTCAATAATAATGGACACCATGAAAGGTGTTAAAAGAAGATTGAACAATCATCGTTTCATGAGGCAGTAATTCGCCACCCACAAAAACAGTATGTTCTTTAACCATTAGACGGGGGTGTGTGTAAGTGTAGGTATAATTCTTATCATAACAACATCCTAGTATATTGAGTATAATTTTGTTATTATGGTATCAAATAAGAAGAATATATTTTTGAGTGAAGAAGGAAAATAAAAGAAAGAAACTTGAGAGAAGACATTACCTCTAAATTGCGTAACTCTTTTTTATTTGAGCCAAAGGCTTCCTTGGAATGACTTCTGCCAAAAGTGAGGCTTCTAAGAGTAAGAGAGGGGTGTGGAGAGATAATATGAGCATATTTTGGACGAGACAAGGGTTTTATAGGTGTGGGTAAGGGGGGTAGAGGTGGCGGCCTTTTATAAGAGGGAGGAGGGTCACTTTTGTAAAGTCTTGAAATGTTACTTTATTATAAAATGGTTTTCAGATTTTAAAGGTCCCACAATGATATATTTCTAGGATAAGGTGATAAGGTTTATAAATACACCCATAAAATAGGTTTTATACAAGTTTAAGTCTTATATTTTACCTTATCTTTTCATTTTATTTAAATCATTCATTAATGAGGTAATCACTCCATCATCATGGTGTCATAAATAAATTTATTTATTTAATGTCTAAAAATTATAAAAAAAAATACCATGATGTAGGAAATATTTGTATATTTACAATGAATATTTATATTCTAATAGATCATTTATTTAAACAAAATTAAAAAAAAATTACTTAGGATATACAGACCTTTGTTATATTTCTCTTCTTTTTAAAAAGAATGTCATAAATGTCACTATTACACCCATGTGACTCCATGGGCCCTCAAGTTAAGTAAAAAGCTTCCCATGGTCGTAAATGACTCAAAAAAGAGTATTTGGACACATTTTGGGGTCATTTTATATTACTATGATATTATTTTATTACCCTTAACTACCCGATTACTAATTAATCACGATAATTAAAGATAATTACAGTCATTACTATTCATAATGTCTAAAAACAAAAGATTCTTAATTACATAATTTGGACCTTATGATTCCAAATATGGAATCGATTTTACCAAATTCCAAAAACATAAATTAGAGTAATTAATTTAAAAATAATTCCCATTGTCAAAACCAAAGATGGGTTTTTATGAAGTAAAATTTATCAAAAGATTGACTTGTTTTTACATTCAATTGAAAAGTGAAATTACTTCCAATGAACAACATTGTATTAAGTGATAAAAACATAATTAAATTTAATTTTAAAAAAATTAAAAGTACCATATAACTATATAATTAAATTAGATGAAAAAGCAGTTTTGAAGTAAAATGCAGTATTTTTCACTATTCATTAAAAATGAACATTTGTCAGAAAAATACCAAAAATTTATCCAAATTTAATGTGATATTCCAAATAAAAATGATTTCCATTTTACAAAATTCAAATCATAGAAGTTTCATTAATTAATTTTATAATTAATTCCCGCTGTCAAAACAAATAGCGTGTTTTTAAGAAACAGTATCTTTTAAAAGATTGACACTTGTTTATGTCCAATTTCAAAGTGAAATTAATTACAATGACCACAATTATATTAAATGGTAAAAATATATTTTAATTTCACTTTAAAACCAATTAAAAATATAATCTAACCATATAAATAAATTAGATTAAAAGAAGGTTTTGAATTAAAATACATCATTTTTCACTATTCGTTAAAAAATGAACTTTATCGGAAAAATAACAAAAGATTACACAAAGTAAATTTTGATGTCCTGATTCTAAAAAATGATTTTATTTGATCAAATATAACATATAAAAATGACAAAAAGTATATTTAAAAAGGGTTCTCCATCAAAAGGTGGTTAATCGACCTTTTAAAGATTATTAGAATATTTATGCTTAAAATTGTATTCATTCGCATTTTAAGCCTCTATAATTTATTGGATAAATGTAAAAATATTTTACAAACATATATAATCATTTTTTAGTTAGTTTTTTTATTCCCTCCATTACAACGTCTAGGAGTTAACTACCATTTAAAATAATATTATTATATTATTAGTGTGCAACGTAAGATTTCAAAAAACTCGTTGTTGCGTATTGGGTACACCATCAAACATAGCATCCACATTAAAGTAATATTAATATTTTATTTAAAAATATTAATATATATGAACATTTCATATTCATTATTTACCTGGGGTGTTACACTAAAGACATGTCGGGTGGTCGGGGTTTCACCCTACAGCCACTGGCCAGCTAGTGGCGATGTCAGATGGATTTCTTTCCAACAGGGGTCCAACGATTGTCTAGTGGACCTACACTAGATAGTTGATTGAAGCCAACAGTGGCATGATCCTCTTTCTAAATCCTCCTGATTTTCAGTGGTGCTTTTATGGGGTAGAAGTACAATTCTTCCCCCTTGTATTTTTATAGGGTAAACCCCTATTTTCCCCTTATTCTTGGTTTTTACAAACCAGGGGTTCCTCACCCTCTATACCCTTGGTTTACTCTTCATGTGGGGTGGGTTTATTTGTCTTTTCTTGGTGGTATTTGGTAAGTTTCTCTTTTTAGTGATCCCCTCCCATCTTTTTCATATCTCTCTCTAATTTTTGTTCACCTGATTAGGGACTCGAGATATAAATCTATGAGAGGTTAGTGAAATCATCTTGAGATGATGGGTCCTATGTGTTTCTTAGATTAGGGACATATTGAGACAATGTCTACATGCATTCATCTATTATTTTTTAGGAAGTATGACATCATGTGAGTTTTTCAAAGGTTTTGAGATAAATTTATCATCTTTTATTATTTTTTTGGTTTTGGTTGATAGGTTTTTGGCCTGAGGTAGTTCTCATAGATTAGCATAAACCTCGGGAGGAGGGTTAGTCTCGTTTTAGGTGTGATGGGAGAACCTGGTGAGTATTTTATCACTTATATATAAGTTAATTGTTTTAGTAAATTAGTTTTAAGTTTCTAATTAATTATAATTTGATTATAAATAATTTTTTAGGGTTTCGTGGATTCAATTATAGCTTGTAAGTGGTTGAGTATTATCCATTGGCCTTAGACGGGCTTGAGTAGCAGTTTATAAAGCTAGAAACTTTAAATAATATGACTCGTGTGAGGTAGTTTGTCTCTTTAAATTAACCTATATTCTCTTCTTATGTTATAGTGGTTCATTGTGCAGTTTCACCGAATTGGTCATTCATCTACCAAGTTTAAATAAAATGTTTAAAAATAGCATCAACGTATCTTTAATTCCCTTTAATATGCCTTCTTCCCAAATGAATGATGATCCAAAGTGGGTGAATTGGTAATAAAAAGAATATGGGTTCTAAAATAATAATTTTGAAATGATACCTTGAATTCGTATTTTTTGAAAATGGATACTAGGATGGTATTTCAAAATATATGTTTTTAGAAATAGTAATTGAAAATGATAAATTGAGTTTGTTTATTTGAAATGGAAATGTGGAATGGGTTTGATGACATGGATTTGGTATTTTGAAAAAAAATGGGAATTCCATTAGAAATGTTTTTTGGAAGTGGTATTTGAAAATTAATTTGAAAATGAAAATAGAAGAGGGTTTTGAAAGGTAATAGTGAAATGAGCGATGGATAAAGAATCATTTTTGTAAAATAAAATTAGGAATATAGTTTTTATGGAAATTATTTTTGTTAAATTAATTGATTTATGGTAAATAGTAAACACCCATTGGGTGGTTTTTTTATAAATAGAAGGAAACAGATTTTGGTTTTTCTTATTTAACTTGGGGTGAACACAACACCCTAGTGGAATCAGTTGTGTTGGATGGACCTGGGGTGAATGTAGCCATCATGAGGTTTGGTTGTAGTTTGATGATTAAACACAGGGTGGGAACATCCCCCTAGTAGACATTGTTTGATGTTTAAAACTAGGGTGAACACAACCCAAGGGTGGAAATTGGGACTTGGGGATGGATATATTACCCCTATGTGCCAATGATTTTTCAAGGGATGGGTATATTACCCCAAGAAGTAGTTGGGTTGGAATTTTCATCACAATGTTCTCAAAGAAACCCTAGCATTGTCCAAAGCATGTATGTACCATTCATTAGGTGAATACATCCCCCAAGTTTGGATTTCATTCATGAATTTAGTTTTAAATGTTTAAAATGGTTGTATTTGTAACATTTAGTATGATCACATCTGCACGTATTGTTTAGAGACTGGTTATTTTAGGGATGTAATTTGTGGTGGCATGTTGAGTTGTAATCACACCCTGCTTCAACCTCCATGAAACTTTGGTACCCAAGAATATGCAACTTGATTTTAGGAATAGGTTTGGGGAAGCACCTGGTGCTATTCTATTTCTTAGGTTGCAAGGATGGAGCTTGGAATTTAGGACTGGACCAGGACTTAGATCCATTTTCACAGTTTTCCTTCTTTATCTTTTTGTCTTATAGATTTTGTAGTATGACTACCTGACACATATAGTATACAGTTCATCTGATATTTCATTTTGTGGTTTGACTATTGTCATCACTTTCTTGGATGTCATTATTTTTTCTATTTATCTTATTGGTGTTATTTTTCTGTTATTGATATACTTTGATATGCAGGTATAGTCTCCCCACTATATAACCATAGAACTATGTTTCTAGTCAGTGGCCTCTAACATATGAGGAGGTACGCCTGAGGTATTATAGTATTTTGTTGGTCTGAACACCGATTGGAGGTTCAAGGCAGTGTAATGTTACAAAAATAATTATATGTATTTGAAAATAAACCAAGAAACATGTATAAATATCAATTAAAAATAAAAAATGTTCCATTAAAACCATAAATACCTATGAAAATAAATAATTTACCAAATAAGAATGCCTTCAATATGTTACAAAAAATATTAATGTTGAATTTAAATCCACTCAATAATTAAAATAATATTAATATCATTCTCATGAATAAAAATATAAAATAATCATCATAAACAGATATACAACCACAACTAATAATGTTAAATTATTTATAGAAAATAATTTTTTTATTAGTTTTGTTTTTGTTATTTTTTAAATTGTTGTGATGGAATTTTTTTAGTTAAATGTTTGATAGTGATGATCAGGAAGGGACTACTGGAGTGTAAAAAACATGATCAATTGGATGAATTATGACCAATTTCATTAAATTGATCAAAAATAAATCAAAACCATACTATTGACCAAACTTAAGAAATAGTTTTTTCAAAATTTTATTGAAAAAATATTAAATGTGTCAACATACTATGGAATACTAGATAAATTTTAAAAAAATACATCCTCAGTGTTTGAAAATCATTAATGATATTTCCCACTGTGATTGATTTAATATAAAAAAATATGTCAAATGTTATCAATGATTTATATCAAATATTTAAAAAAATTATAGTTTACAAAAAATATCTTATAAAGTTATGCCTATCAAGATAGAGGAAGCAAGGTAGAAAATACCACTACTATAAATCTTGTAATTAATAGTGGTATCCTTTATCATTTCTAGATAAAATTATTTATAAATGTACCCTTTATCAGTGCTAAAAAACACATTGTTAAAGAGTTGCCTTGAATGATACTTAAGAAAAGTGTTGATAGGGATAACCTTTATCATTACTTTTTTTATCACTGATAAAGGCCATCCTTTATCATCTCTTTTATTTAGCACTGAGAAATGGTGTCCTTTATCAATAACTTTTTTGAGTGATGATAAAAGGGTTTTTCAGTGTGGCTTTATTACACATGAGACTTTTTATTTATTTTTTGTCGCACTTTATAATTCTGGGGATTCTTCTATCAAAACACACCATGGATACAGAGAATATCCACCCAAAAACACCTTCATACACGAGGTCTAGTGCCCATGCACCGACTGACCTTCCTAGCTGGTATAGTCATCCCATCTCCTCTGGGTTTATACACGGCTCATCGGTTGGCCCAATCTGGTTGGTGAACAAGGATTATCTAACTAGAAATATTCAAGGAGTGGATAATATTGTCGGAGATCGTGTGGGGGAACAAGGAACTGCTTCAGTCACTATGCCATGTGTAAAACAAGGTCGATAATACCTTTCTGAAGTTGAAAATGAACTCTTGGATAAATATATTATTTGGGATGAACCATGAACTCAAAGGATTGTGGATCCTACTGTATAGGATTTTAGAAATGGATCTCAATATGGCACCCCCATTGGTTCACTTGGTCAGATTAGGAAGTGCTCAGGGAATAGGGGATGGTAACTCAGACACCCTTGCTACTTTTTGATTCACAACATACTACTGTTTGGCATAATTTGGTCACAGAGGTTGTGTCTGTAGCAGGAACAAGGATGGGTGATGCAACTCTTAGTCTTGAATAGTAGAAGGATGGTACTGATGGGAAGAAATATATAAGACAAGTATTTCTAGGTTTTGAACCATATGGAGGGATCTCTTAGGATGGTCTTGAAATGGGGACCAACTTAAGAATTATGCAGGTTTCGTCTTTTAAGTCGACACTGGAAAAAGGGAAAAATAAAATTGTGGATGATGAGGGCTATCAATTGGTTCTCTCTAAGAAATATAGTCCACCAATGCATAATAAGGATGCTTTCTCACCTATTAAAAATGAAACACTCATTCAGGTGGAGTTTTTAGTTAGAGATAGGGATTTTGTGCTGGATGGAACTAGATCATCTAAATATGGAATTGTTTTTATTCATGTTCTGATATCAGATTAATGGTCTAGTTTTAATGCTAAGCAGGCACTCATTACAACAACATGTATAATGGAAAATGAAAAATGGTCTTATAAATTTCAATTTTTTAACCTTAAAAATTGCTTATGATGATTTTGGGAAGGACTCAGTTGAGGAATGTGGAATTGAAAGAGAAAAAAATTCAAAACTTCTCTAGAGGACTATGAGGGTGAAAGGCCTCCACAGAGACCTAAGGAAGAAATAGAAAAGTGGTTTGATTTACATATTGAATTTACTTTCACCAAAATGGAACTAGACCATTTTGGCTACAAGGACTACCTCATAGTCCAGAAATGGTTATAAAATAATATCGAATATAGCTGTTGATCTAATCTGTTGATGGATTTTCTGGATCTCCCTCAAAAATACTTGATCTAGTTCATTCTATAGGACTCCTGTAACTCTTCATCGAATTATGAACTTATGCAACCTCAAAGGATTAAATCATAGAAGGGTGGTTGACATTAAAATGGTAGAGGTCGATATCCCAGAAATTTTGGTTCTAGAGGGAGTGACAAGATTTGATCTCTTGTCTTTTTTACTAGGAATTTCGTGCCTTGTCGGGCCCTGTTTTCCCTTGTTCTCCCTTGTTTGTTTTCTCTTTTTTTAATAAATTTTGGGTCATGGATTTTGTTTCCAAATCTATGGTTGAATCGTTCTGATTATATATCCATATTTAATTTTTTAAATAATTTATATAATTAATAAAACTTATCAATTTTTAAAAAAAAACTAAAGTCTATACATTTTTAATTATTTAATTTCAATAATTTTTAACATTCATGAATTTAAGATTATATATTCATTAATAATGTTAGAATTTTATTTATAAAAATATATATTTATAAATATATATTTACTAAATTTATAAAATTAAATATGTATAATTATAAATATATATATTTAATTTTTATAAAAAAGTATTAATATAATTATAAATAAATAATTATAAAATTAAATTAAATATATTTAAATAATAAATATATTTATTATATTCATAATTATATATATTTATATATTAATAGATATATATAATTATTTATAATTATTTATAATTATTTACAAATATTTATAAATATATATTTATTTATAGTTATAATTATATTTATATTTATAAATACATATTCACAATTATTTTAATATATTTATAATAATATAAATATTTATTTATTTATAATTATATATAATTATATTTATATGTACATATTTATAATTATTTAAATATATTTATAAATAATGAAATATTTACTTATAATTGCATCCATTTAAAATCTTTAATTATATAAATTATATTATTAATTATTAATTATATAGGTCTTTATCATCACTTTTTTAGCACTGATAAAGAAGGTTTTTATCATCTCTTATTATTTTAGCACTAATAAAGACCCTCTTTATCAGTGCTTTTTTAAAAGCACTCATAAAACTCATCACTGTATTTTAAATTTAACCCTAACCGAACTGATTTCTCTCACACTGTTTAAGCTCTTGTGGAAGTCTAGATCTTTCACCACTCCCTATCAACCTTTTTTAGAATTAATCAACCCTCTCAAATCCCAAGGTATGTTATTATTTATACTCCTCTCTCGCTTATCAGTTTCTTTATACTGTCTTCGACATGCTTAGATCACGTCCCTCAACATACGGAATATGGCACCATCACTCATATCCACCTTGTGTATACCTAATATATCTAAACTCATATTTTCTCCTTCACACATGATATTATCTTCTTCTTGGTGTATGGATTACTTCTACTTATTTTTCACATAACCTATAGCCCTTGAATTCTCCTTCTTCTCCATCTAGATATATAAGAATTCGGTTTTTTTATCTTTCCTGTGTTTTATTCTTGTTCATGTATTATTATCATCTAGATAATGGTAAATATATTATGTATATTGTTTCCAAAAAAAATTGGATGGGTGTGTTTTTTTAATTATATAATTAATTTTGGAAAATTGGAGGGGCCAGTGCCACTTCATATGGAGCTAGCCAAAAAAGGGGTGAATGATATTTTAAAGAGGTAAAATGTCATGTATGATTTCAATTTCTTAATGCTTTTTCTGGATCTTAAAAGTAATCATATGTTAGATTTGGACATTAACAAATTACAGTCACCTGAACTTTCTCACTCCTTCCACATCCTGATATAATTTTAGAGAAAGGGCTTGAATCAATCTCTATTTTTCTTTGGCTTCTTCTTAGTATTTTATTTCATAAATAGAAGACCTTTTTACCCTTTATACACTCACCAATCTTTATAAGGGCTTCAACAATCTTAACATTTCCATTTGAACTTTCTTTAACTTCTCAAACAAACATATTGATGTTAAAATTGGACTTGTTCATATGATTTACTTACTCTGAAAATATTTTCAAAACATTTCAGAGTTTCATTCCCTTCTATTTAATCTCCTCTTCCATAGGCCCCAATTTCTTCTCTTCAAAAAGTTTCAAATTCAATTCTTCATTATCCTTTAATAACATTGATTTATTTATATCATGGGAGGAATAAATATTATTTATTCATTGTTTGAGAGCCTATATTAATATTTTTTTCTCTTTATACAACTTTGATGTCTTTAAAATATAATCCTTCAACTCTCATTTTAGTAAAAAAATTATTTCATATTTTTCATCATTTTCATCACCATTATCTTTATCAATAGGGAACTCATTTTCATTAAAAAATTTAATCAATAAACCTCCCTATGATTTACTTAATGTTTCAACTTCAGTATCATAATCACCACTTTAATCATCATCTAATTTAGATGCATGTTTTTTTATTTTTTTAGACATTCTTATCCACTTTATATGAGGGAAAATTTATGTTGCTAAACTTTTTAGTTTTCTTCTTATGTGAACTTCTTGTTAGATGTACTCATTTTCATGATCCTTTTCTATAAAAAATGTAAAATTGGTAGTGAAAAGTACAATATATCCATATTGAAATCACTTTAGTGTAATTTTATATTACTAATTTCCTTTTCCTTTTCAAAAACTCCATAAAATAAGTGTCAAAAGGTTGAATATAGATTCTATAGATATTTATAAATTTTTCATTATTATTCTTTGAGCCTTCATTCTAGCCATGTGAATTGTTTAAATTTGAAGCATTCATGAAACGCCAATTAGATTGTGCTTTGGTTTTTTCAATAGCTTTATTACCCTAGCCTGATACATATGGTTAATTGGATTTAAATTCAAGATTTTATTCAAAGTTTTGGTTCCCAAGACTATGTGATTGAGCCCTACCGACGTTTTTATCATCTAAAAACATATTAACTTTGGTTCCTAAGCATCTTATCACTAAAAAAACACCTAGACCACTACATACCAAGTTAATAAATGAATAAAAAAATCCTACCACTTATTGATTTCAATTTCTCACATATTCTTTTGGATATTATATTTATATTAAATCATATGATATATCATCATATTAATCATATGCGAGATATTCTTTTTCAAATTTCTCACTCTGATTGCATGGATCTCTCAAATGAATGAGGATGTGGATGAAAGGACCATCTATAAACTATAAAAACTTTTCATCTTATCATGCAAGGTGGTGATTTCAAATGATAAGTAATAAGGGTTTTTACAGTGCACAAATAGAAATTTTTTCTAAGATCCAGGTATGCTTCTTGCTCTCATGGATTAAAATCAAACAATTCTACCCATTTGATTCCATTACCCAGTATAAGAACACTAATCCCTTTTATACTTTCATTGTCATGAACATCTATGATAGGAATTTTATAACACAAACTGCTAACTCCATATTCAGTTAAAAATTCCTTCTTGTAAGAATGATACAAAATGTGAGAGTACATAATAGAAAGTTTTGGATCATTATTAATTAGGGTAATTCATCTTATTTTTCATTCATAATGTTCTAGTTCTATAAATTTCCACTCGTAATAGTTTTTCCCCCTATTAACTCCATTGAGGATTCCTTCCACTTTCATTTCAAACTCGGTTCCAATTAGATTTTTCTTCCTTTTTTCTAGTAGCTTAACCAATAGCAACATGTTTACCTCATATTGTTTCTTTTCATCTCACCCTTGTGTATAATGATAACATGTCAGGAATCATCACCAATAACATTCAAATATTGGGTTCCCCTTATTATAATTATCTATAACATTCTCCTTCGATTATGAATGTATTATGTGTATTTATTTATTTATTATACAAAATAAATATTTTATTAACATAATAGGATAGATATGAATCGAAAATGTATGCTTGCTAATTGTATGAAAAAATAGTATGAAGATATAGTTAAAGATTTCATCAAGTTTGAAATGGAGTATGCATACGAACCATCTCAAATCCTATTTCTATAATTATATTGTTTTTATTCAAGATAAATTAGTCTAGAAGAGTTTGAAGAACATTTAATTAGTCATGTAATAGATCAGAGCTTTAAATGTTGGGATAAACATAGGGATAAACTGAATATACACACTAATTGGAATGATACTATGTTTTACAGATCATTTGATATGAATACTAGTGTAAATGATGATGAAGATCTTGTGGAATAAATGAAAATAGAAATTGAGTATGACCTTCATGATTTTTCAAATTTATTTGAGAAGTTAAATAGTTGTTCTAAGAGACCATTATATAGTGGTTGTACTAAATATAAAGCATCAGCAACTGTATTGAAGTTGTATAATTTGAAATATGGTAGTGGATGGAGAAACACCAGCTTTACAGAACTACTTAGTCTCCTGAATGATATGAAACTAGAATAAAATGATCTTCCTTTTCAAACATATGATGCTAAAAAATTCTACGTTCAATGGGCATGATCTCTGAAAAACTGCATGTCTATCTAAATGATTGAATATTGTTTTGAAAGGACCATGAATCACTTATAAGATTCCATAAGTGTGGAGTAAATTGATACAAGAAATAAGAATCAATTCATTCAAAATTTACATGGTTCATTCCTATAATTCCACATTTTAGATGACTATATAGATGTCCGGAAACTCTGAGACAATTGGAATGGAATGCACATACAAGAATTGATGATGGGAAACTATATCATCCAATAGACTCTCATTAGTAAAAGAAAATTTATTATGAGTATCCAAAATTTTGAAATGATCTGAGAAATCTATGTCTCATGTTATCTACAGATGGAATAAATCCTTTTGGTGTACATAGTAGTACTCACAGTACAAGTCTAGTTATGTTGGTAAATCATAACTTTCCACCATGGTTATGATTTAATCACAAATACATTATGTTATATCTACTTATATCTGGACCAAAAAAACCTGGTAATTATATTGATTTCTATTTGGATCCATTAATTGAAAATCAGAAATTGATGTGGGATACAGGTGTTACATTGTATGAATCTTATATAAGTGAAGAATTCACATTGAGATTCATACTTTATGGGACGATAAATGAATTTTCAACCTATGAAAATTTTTCAAGCTATAGAATTAAATGAATATTGGGGTGTCCCATTTGTTAAGAATAAACACACTCAGTTTGGTTGAAACATTCCTCAAAGACTTTTTTAAGACATCAGAAATTTTTACCTCGGTGACATAAATAGCGATATTGGATGATAACATTCAATGGGAATACATAACAAGGTACAACACCATCTCTGCTAATGGGTAATCAAATTTTCAAGATATTAAAATATATTGAAATTATTTTTGGTAAAACTTTTTTGAAAAACCTTGTGAAATCATACTAGAAAAAGTGATCAATTTTCATTGAATTGTTGTACTAGAATTTTTTATATGTCATGAATTTTCTTGATGTCATGCATGTGGAAGAAATTTATTTGATAGTGTTATTGGAATAGTACTATATGTTCTTGAAAAAACAAAATATGGCATCAAGGCTAGGTTGGAAATGAATGACATGGGGATAAGGGAAGATTTGGAATTGGTTAAGGGTGAAAGGCGGATTTTCATCTTCTAGTATATTACATTCTATACTGATAAAAAATATCAATTTTTCAATTTTCTTAATGGTGTAAAAGTTCCATAAGGGTATTATTAAAATATCAAGAATTCCATGTCAATGATGAATTTGAATTTAGAGGGTCAAAAATCACATGACTATCAGGTTATGATGCAATATTTGATGGTTGTAGCTTTATGTTTCATTCTGCCTAAAAATGTATGATATACATTAACCAAACTCTGCTTCTTTTTCAAATAAACATGTAGTAAATTTATAGACTCAATGAAGTTTCCATTCATGAATCAAGGTATTTCACTCATCTTATGTTAATTATAGATGTTCCTCCCACTATAATTCTTTGATATAATGGTCTAACTGATGGTTGACTTAGTTAGAGAGGTTAAACTATGTGATCTTGTACATTACATATTCGTGTACCCCATTGAATGATATATGAAGATTTTGGAAGGGTACATCAAGAATAGAAGTCATCCATAAGGTTTTATTGAAGATTGATATAATTTTAAATAATATATTGAATTTTGTACCGATTACCTATCAGATGTTGTTAGCATTGGTCTCCCAATTTCTCATCACAATGGATGACTTATGGGTGAAGTGATTTTTGTAAGAGATGTTTTTACAATTACCATCACAGAGTGGGAGAAATATCAACAATACATTTTACATAATAGTATATAAATTTATCCATATGTTTAAGCCCACAAAGTAACTCTTAGATATTTGAATCTGTCAAGGTATGAAGGATGAATATCAAATACACATAATTAAGAGTTTATAGGATGGTTTTGAGATTATATTTATAAGGAAATATCTAAAAATCTAGATTCAATTACTGAATGACCATGATGGATTTCTAAGGTATCAAATGTAATTGTTATATCTTACATTGGTTTTGTAATTAATGTATATACATTCTATACAAAAGAAAAATTTGAAGGCAATATGATACAAAATAGTGGAGAAATGCTTATGGAAGAATCAATGCACATATTTGGTTCTAAGGTTAGAAATCCAATTTATGTGAATATTTCATATTTTATTATCATCAAATAGATATACAATTTTTATTATACAACATTTCAAGTGTCGAGTTTCCATTGAAAATGGGTTGAAGATATGAGTGTAGTGAAATTCAATGAATTAGGATTTGTGAAGGTGAATTTCAATGTAGAAGGGTATAAGAATGAGCTGTTCATAATGGAATCACAATTAATATTGATATTTTATGTCTCAGATCCAGAAAATAAGAATTGGTCAATTTTACTGTTGGAAACCAAAATAACTATGGGGTTAGATGAAAATTCAATTAAGGATGACTCTTTAATTGGTAAATAATAATCATTTCATAGTGGTGCCAATATAGAAAATTTCTAGTATGTTAGAGGGGACTACAAGGAGGGGATTTGAATACTCAACAAAGGATATAAATCCCTTCAACCTTTAAAGAAAAAAATAGAGTTCAATAGGAAAGTTAAAGTTTTTTTTAATTTTGTTTAATTTTTCTCATAATATTACGTGTTATCTACTGTATTTATGTAATCTAAATTAAATGTTTGACTACACACATAGATAATGACTTATTCACATGATGGTGTTACCAATCTCAAGTAAGAATAGACAGTTGATGATAAAACTGCAAAATTATTAGGGGATCAACAACAAGTTGATGAAAAAAATAGGAACAAAATAGCATCACCATATTAAATAAAATTATCAAGGCAAGGATAAAGGGTATAAAATTTTTTATTGCAAGTAATCAACATGGCCAACCTATTGACCCCAACAAGTTAATGTTCATTAGTTATGATGGGGTCACAACAATAATGCATGTACCAATTGATATAGATACATGGCACTATGTCTAGCCTGTATTGAAGGAAACCCTTTGGGAAGACATTAAAATAATATTAAGATATACTTTCTCTATTTTACTGAAAAAATATATCATGATTCATTGATTTACTTTTCATTATCCCTGGTAGAATTAATTTATTTTAGATGATTTCCATTATAATATGTGTTGATGCCCACTGTAAAATCTCATAGAGGCTTCTGACCACTTAATTCAAAGCATCATCTCAAGGATGGTGAGGGGAAAGTAAATACACACCCACCAGTTTTGTATGCACACATTATAAAACATGATACAAGGAAATATTTCATTATTCGTTGGGATAAGAAATTTTTTTCAAGTTAAATTTAGTCGATAATATTTTATTTGAAATTATTTATTTTATTTTATTTAATTAAAAATTATTAATTTATGAAAAAAAAAGGAGTGTTGAAAATAAACAGAATGCATCAAAATCAATGTGCCCCTGTCATAAAGCAAGGATGGGGTATGCCCAACATGAAAATAAAATGGTGTGTATTTTAAATCTATAATAAAATTTTTATATGGTATGAAATAATATATTTACTTCATTTATATATATATTGATTGATCAAAATCCAAATCCACTTCCATCCCACATCATGTTCTATGGAAGGAGGCTCATGTAAATAAAAAGGGTAAACTAGTTGACAAAAAAACACAAGTATGAGAAGCATGTGAAATAATGAAATAATAGTAATGTGTTATGATTTATAATAGTATTACATAAAAATATCTATTTACATTCATATGTTTTTATAAGGTCTAGACACAAATATCATCATTGAATATACCTAAAGAAAAACTACTTTTAGTATCTTTGAAGAGTCCATAACAATATGGTTGCGTTAGAGGTATAGGTTTTAGAGTGTCACCTTGAACATATTTTGAGAAGACTAATCCATAAAGAGATACATATAAGATAACGAAATGAATACAATAGAATATAGATTCATTGAAAGTTATTATTTTCCTTTCTGATTTGGTGGATCAACATATGTGAAAGGATCAAAGTGAACTAGTAGTGGAACAATGATCGATGCATGAAGATCCAAATGACCCCACAAGCTTTTAGTCTTTCCATTCCCCTAAAATTCCTACCTTACATAAGGTAATAAATTTATCCATTACTCTTTCTCCTAAAAGTGAATAAAAAAACTTCCTATAACTTTATATTACTAAAATTATGTAGGATGAAGTTGTATGTGATTTATATCTATCAACACCCACATGTCACCTTATTGCGAGTTGTACAGTGTATAATATCATAGGAAACATGCTACATAATAAATAACTCCCAAAAATCACATGAGAGTGATGATTGAAGTAGCTCATGAGCCAAAATCTGAGTTTCCTATTTTTTTGATGATTTGGATATTACAATGTTCAATGATACTATTGGAAATTTTATATAATGGCCATCTAATCTTATAAAGATACATGTGGTATGTCCTTAAAAAAATTCAAATGAAAAATATTTAATAGTTGATTAAAAGGGGTCTTAAATGAGTTGTGACATTATATATTGATAATATGATGGGTAAATGTAAGGTGGGACCAAGAAAATATAGTGAATCGACCAAGAAAACAAAAGGATCATCTAGGAGTACCTTCTCTTCGATAATTCCACTGACACATATATTAAAATTATAAGTTCATGAAAACACCACATTCAAAAATGAAAATATGTCATAAATTAAATATGAATATTAAATATTTAGATATTTCATTATAGATGTGGTTGGTATTGAGAGTATAAATGATATTACCAATTTTGAATGGATGGGGGTCTCAGTTGTGAATACATACATAAGGTACATATTCATAATCTGTTTTTTTAAATGATCTAGTATGTTCAATACAGATATTTCATTATAGATGTGGTTGGTCTTAAGAGTATAAATGAGATTATCAAGTTTTAATGGACGGGGGGTCTCAGTTGTGAATACATATATAAGGTACATTTTCATAATCTGTTTTTTCAAAAAAATGATCTATTATGTTCAATATAGTTACTAACTATTCATATTTTCTACAGGCATATATATTACTACTATATAAAGTTAAAACCCTATGAATCATGATTTGGGTTCATTATACCCTTTATCATTTATACACATGAAATTTCTTTGTAATTGAAAATTTTGAAAATAAAATAGATTCACTAAGTGAGGTATTTGAGAAGAAAACAACAGACAACATACTCTTCTTGATTTATACAATGCATGGGTAAAAGTCTACAATTTAATTATATAGAATATATTTTTATTTTTATATTACTTATTTGTTTTTTTTATTTTTAGGAAGCATTGTATCCTGGTCACAATAAATTTAGATACCCCAAATGTTTATTTTTTGGATCCAATGCATTGATTTCCATCAAACCGACCACACATGATGACTATTCTGAATTTATAATGCACTGCAATCAATATTTTATATATAAACTTCAAATTATATGTTTTGGTTTGGGTATTAATGATAATTTTTTTATAATAGGTTTATCTATAAATATAGGCTAAATCATGGTATGAGGTCAGTGACTGAACAAAAAGAGACAATTGATTTCATCAAAATGGAAAAAAATTAAGGTATATATACTAATATTTAACTATCAAAACATATTTCAAAACAATTTACTTATTTTTTTCAATTTTTATGTAGTGTTTTAAAAAATATAATGATAATGATTAATGATATTACATTTTCAAATTTGTGAATGATATCATATACCATCAAAAGACTAGCATCCCTAAATAGGTAATTTCCAAAGGTAATTACAATTTCATTAAAAATATTTCTTAATCATTTTATTGTATATTTTAGTAGTACTACCAATATTTCCAGTAATCTACGTACTCAAAATAAGAAGTAACTTTTTTATAGATGAGTGGGAAGAGTATAAGGTGTCAGAATGTTTCTCAATAACAAATTTAGGTGAATATCTATTATGTTTGTGATATAATATGGTCCATGGATATAGAGATACATTTGGGATGTGAATAAATAGTATCATAATGATTATATATATTTTTTGACCTGTTTATAAAGGATAAGTATAATGGAGGGTTATACTTTATGGTTTCTGGTAGAGCTCGTAACATGTTCTAAGCTACCCTTGCTCATGAGAGATTGGACTTTGAGGATATAAGTGAAATAATGGTGATAGGTAAATGGGTTAAGAATATATACATACATCAGGAAAATGTGAATTCCTAATACTTATTTAGTTAATTTTTTCATTATTTTATCTACTATTTGTAAGTTAGTTTCCTTATCATTTTTATCTGATATTTTTTTTCATGGATCTTTTGGGAAGTCATACTTTGCTTTCAAATATATAAAACAAGCTAGAAAAGAAAGAACATGTTCCTTTCATGTGGTAGAGGAAACTACATGCTTCCTGAAATGTGAAGTGAATCGTAAGGATGCATCTATAGAATCTTTGATCACGCTAATTTTCTTCAACTCATTTTTTGAAAGATACTCTGCAGTTTAGATTGAAGCTCTCATCTACCAAGGAATTTTTTTAAATTTGAATACAAAGTATGACTTCCCAAAAGGTGTATTTTGAATATTTCATTGAACAGTTTAGGAATTAGCCACACCTCAATTATCCACACCTCAATCAGATACACAGTGTGCTCAGTTTGAATTCAAGTGTATATTTTTTTTATAATCTTCATGTTCGTTCAAAACACCCATCACATAATCAATACTGAGAAAAAATATTAGATTGTTTTTATACTTTAGTAAAATAATCCATAAGTCATTTTTGACATGTAGGAATTAATTGTACCTCAATCTGATACACGGTTTTTCCAGTATGACTCAAAGTGCATGTTTACAATTTAAAATTGACATTTTAGTTTAAAACACACTTGACATGATCAAAAATGAGAAAACACATTAATATTTCTTTTCATACTTTAGAAAAGAAATCCATAAGTCATTTATTACATATAGGAATCAATTTTACCTCAATTATATGCATGGTGTTCCCGGTATGACTCAAAGTGTGTGGTTTTAGTTTAAAATTTACACTTTAGTTCAAAACATGCATCACATACTAAAAACTAATAAAATTAATTTTTATTATTTTTATTCTTTAAAAAAACAATCCATAACACATTTTTTATGTTTATAAATCAACTTCACCTCAATTTGATACATAGTGTGCTCTGTATGTTTTGAAGTGTGTGTTTTTAGTTTATAATTTACATTTTAGTTCAAAAAACACATCACATACTCACAACTAGGCAAACAAATTTAGATTATTTTTATACTTTATAACAACAATCCATAAGTCATTCGTGATATGTAGGAATCAATCATGCTTTAATTTGAAATACAATGTGTCTAGTATGACTCGAAGTGCGTGTTTTTGGTTTAAAATCATTATTTTAGTTCAAAACACGCGTAACATACTCAAAATTGAGAAAATTTATTCATATTATTTTGATAATTTAGAAAAATAATCCATAAGTCATTTGTGATGTGTAGGAATCAACTACACATCAATACGATACATGGTGTGTCTGGTATGACTCGAAGTGTATGTTTTTAATTTAAAGTCAACAATTTAGTTCAAAACACACACCACATACTCAAAATTGAGAAAACACATTCAAATTGTTTTGATACCTTAGAAAAAAGTTCCATAACATATTTCTGATGTATATGAATCAACCTCACATCAATCTGATACACGATTTCCCTAATATGACTTTAAGTGTGTGTTTTCAGTTTAAAATTGACATTTTAGTTCAAAACACATGAAACATACATAAAATCGATCCAAAACATTCAAAATGTTTTGATAATTTATGACAAAGATCAATAAATCATTTTTTACATATAGTAAAAGATTACATGTTATTCAGACACATTATGTGTCCAGTATAACATGAAGTGTGTTCTTTTAGTTTAAAATTGACAATTTAGTTCAAAACACATGCCACGTACTCAAAACTAAGAAAACACATTCAGATTTTTTTGATACTTTAGAAAACTATTCCATAACACATTTTTGATTTTTAGAAATCAGTCTCACCTCAATCTAATATATGGTATTCCCAGTATTACTTGAAGTGTATTTTTTTAGTTTAGAATCGATATTTTAGGTCAAAACGCACATTACATACTCAAAATAAAGAAAACACATTCATATTATTTTGAAACTTTAGAAAAATGATCCATAGGTCATTTGTGATGTTTATAAATCTATTTAAAATTAATATAATACATGATGTGGTTGGTATTACTCAAAATTTATGTTTTCAATATATAAGTGTCATTTAAGTCTAAAACGTGTGTCACATAGCCAAAACTGAGCAAAAAATCTCGTATTATTTTCAAAATTTAGGACAACAATTCATAATTTATTTATGATGTGAAGAAATTAACCGCACATCCATTTGACACACGATATGGTTAGTATGACTCGAAGTGTGTGTTTTTAATATAAAAGTGACATTTTAGTTTAAAACGAGTATCACATAGCCAAAACCAAGAAAATGAGCTCGAATTGTTTCCAAATTTTAGGAAAACAATCCATAATTTATTTGTGATGTGTAGAAATCAATTGTACGTCAATATGACAAATGATGTGAAAGGTATGACTCGGAGTGTGTCTTTTCAATATAGAAGTTTCATTTTAGTTTAAAACGTGCATCACATAACCAAAACCAAGCAAACGATTTTAGCTTGTTTTCAAAAATTACTGCAATGATCTATAATTCATTTGTGGCATATAGAAATCAATTGTATGTCAATATGACATACGATGTGACTGGTATGACTCAAAGTGTGTGTTTTTAATATAAAAGTGTCATTTTAGTTTAAAAGGCGCCACATAACCAAAATTGAGTAAGCAGGCATGAATTGTTTTAAAAATTTAGGACAAAAATCCATAATTCACTTGTGATGTGTAGGAATAAATCGCACATCAATCTGATACATGATAATATCAAGTACAACCTAAACCAAAATAATATTAAATAATGAATTTGTGCACCAATTGCATGAACTTGATCAGTGCTGCCAAAAGCGATAATAAAGGCTATGTTTATCAGTGCTATGAAAAGAGATAAAGACATATTTTATAAGAGATGATTGAAAGGGATGATAAAGGGTCCCTATATTATCATTTTATTTTAGTGGTGATAAAGGTTGATGGATTTTAACATCAATTTCGTTATTATCGCTTTTTTATACTAACAAATATTTTTTTAACGTTGTTAAAAGTCTTATCTTTATCAATAGACACAATAATCAAAATAAATTATACATCTCATTAAGTTATTATTTACTAGAAACCTTATTATACATATCATTTATAAAACCATTCTTAATAACATAAGGATATGAAACATAATAAATGGTGATCATAAATGCTCAATAAGTGTAAACAAGGGAGATATCACTAATCATATAAGGATAACATGAGCATAAAGATGTTATAAGGTGATATTAACATTATAAATTTATACCCTGCATATCATAGATCATAATCATGAGTCATGGATCAAATCATGGTAGTTCATAAGACATTAATCTTAAAGGATCAAAGAATATTATAAACTAAAAACATACACTTCAAGTCATACCAAGCACATTGTGTATCAAATTGAGATGTGGATATGCGGTTGATTAGTACACTATTTAGGAAAATATTCATGACAAATCTTTTGGGAAGTCATACATTTCATTAAACTACTAAGAATTCATACTTTCCATTCAACATGTTCTCCCTTTTTGGCTTATTGAAAATATTTGAAAGGAAATTAAACCATCCCAAAATATTTGTAAAAAATAAATTAGTATTAGATAAAATGATTAGGAAATTAACTTAAAAATAGTATATAAAATGATCAAAAACTTAATTAATTAAATAAGTAATAATAATTCACCTTTATACATTCTTTACCCATTTTCTTTTCTTCATTATCTTAGTTGTAGCCTCGAATTCTAGTCTCTCACAAATATGATCAGTTTCAAACAAATTTCCCCAACTCCAATAAAGGAATCCACCTATATAAAAAAAATTATTATGTGAGTAATAATAAAAAGAAGAAAATTAAACATAAATATTAAATAATCCACTACTTTTTTGGAAGTCACGTGTTCATGCTATTTGTGTACATTATTCCATCAGGTATATTGTCTATTCATTTCTTAGCACATCTATATCATCTTGTGAATATGAGTTTTGTTTTTACAGTCATAATAATACTAGAAAAATATAAATACACCAAGTATTAATAAATATTTTCAATTAAATAGTAATTTTCATCGAAAATACCTCTTTAGGGATGCTAATTTGTTCATGGAATATGATCACTCTCATAAATTTACAAAAATAATAACTACAATATTTTTCTTTGGTTTGTTTTGGACACTGCAAAAACATTGATGAGAATAAGTAATTTGTTTTGATATGTTTTTAGATAGTTAAATGTTATTATATATACCATGATACTTATCCAGTCGTAGAACTTATCTTCTTTCTCATCCTTAGCCCCTAGCCTCATTCCTTGTTTTTCACGATAGTGATACACCACCCTATCATAATAGAATCCTCATTAAAAGATAATATATATCATATAACTTTATGTTTAGTTCTAAAATGTTGTATGTAGTGTATTAAAAATTGAAAAATTCCATCATGTGTGGTTGGTTTGTTGGATATCCATGCATTGAATCCAATAAATAAATCTTTGGAGTATTGAAATTTACTGTAATGAGCATCCAATGCTACCTAAAAACACAAAAAGGAAAAAGTAATGAAAGAAATAAAAATAAATTTGATATGATTAAATTTTAGAGTCTTACCCCTACATTGTTGGTATTAAATAGAGTCTATCATCTAAAATTTTTCTTTCAAACGATTTGATCAGACCTGCCACTATTTCATCCTTTTTTTGGGTTTTATTTTGTCTTGTTCTATAGAGGTGATGTGAGGACTAACGAGTCCAAACTTTTTCTCATGGGAAAATACCATCAATTGTTTTCATATATACGCCTACCAAAAATATGAAATGTACTTATTCATAATTAACATAGTATATAAGCTTTTGGAAAATCAAATCATAAAAACATACGTCTTGTATACATTTACAACTGAGCTGCCTAGCAAGTCATAGTCAAGGGTTTCAGTTGCACTCTCAACACAAAAGAAGTCTTGATCTTTCTCTCCATACATATTTTATTCAAATTAAACAATGTGTTTGTGACCATATTTTAACTTTGTATCCACATGAGCCTTCAATGTGGATATAGAATGGGCGGGGTAATAGAGATATAGGTAGATATATTTGATCATTTGGTCAATCCTTTCAATGGTTTTGAGGTGGTTTTTCATTTCATCCCCTTCCATTGTTTCTCTGTAATAACATTCATCTATTTATACCTTTTTCATTAATTGTTAAATATTTAGATTAAAAAGTAAAATGGAAATGAATACCTCCTTGTCATCATGTTTTTTTATAATATGTGACAGCCATGCGATGAATGTTCCAACATCTTTTTCAACCTTATTAATATCATCCTCGTGAATTGAAACAAGTAGATCTATTCTTGGATCATGGGATATGATGATCAATACTCACACATGACCTGTTGGAAGTGGTCTATTGTGTAGCATGTCCTTTTGAATATTGAACAACATAGCTCTCTCTACAAGGTGATGAGTGGGTGTTGCAAGATATAAATCATAGTCATTATCACCCTATGGAATATCAGTATAGGAAAGGTATCAGTGTTTGTCTGAATCACATTCCATAGAAACATTTATTATAATGTTGATTACCTCTTCTTAAGGATATACATCAGGTCAAAGTTAAAGGACTATAGGTACTCAAACCTTCTCCACTATTAGTGGTTCATTTCACTTTATGATCAAATATATTTAAAACACTTTTTAGTATATTCCAAAAATATATCACCCTAAAGATAATAACAATAACACATCATGGAAAGTACCACTATTTCAAAATCTAGGAAAGGATTTTGGAAGTTTCTCTTATGTATCCTTAAATGTCTGGACCCATAAGCAACTACATGACCATCATGGAATGGAACTATTCAAATATTGACTCTTGATACATCACAATATAATCCATACTCATTACCCGAATCATTATTTATTAAGATTGGTGTTTTAATCAATCTCTCATTAATATCTTATAAATATCTCTCATAAACATCTATAATCAAAGGAACCATACCATATTCTTGGTTAAGGCCTTCTTAGTGCTTCCAATCAAGATGAATCTTTGTTAACCCTCTGGTAATAACTATAAATTCCCAACCAACTCCACATTGTCTGAAGGAATCATTTACTACTCTAAAGTCTCATTAGGGTGGGTCTTCAATACTACCTTGTATCATAGAGGCTTCCCATATATGTATTTGGGTTTTTGGGTGATGATTCTATAGCAACACTATAACTAGGGAATCAGCTGGTGAGCTGGATTAATCATCACCATAAACTAGCCTAAGCAAATATCTTGGTTATAGGATGCTTCATTAGGGAGGTGAACCATATAGATTCTCATATCCTCAGTTATGATATTATAAACCTAGAATAAGGAATAATAATTTCAAAGATCAGTGCCCATAGTTATGGATCTATACTAAAAAACACATTTTTAACCAATGATTGGGTTGGGCTCTGAGTTGGGATCTATGCCTTGTAGGTGTTTCCGGTATGGACTAGGGTTGGCCCTTCAAGGTGAAAAAAAAACATACATATTTTTATAGGAGATCAGGGTGATTTAGTTATATTAATTGATCTAGGTATCATATTATTTTTTTCTATTCAATGAGAAATTCATCTCAAAACCTAATCAGTAAGTAGATCAAGTACATGAACATGTTCCACCTGGTGCATGAAGTGGTCAGGATAATCCTCTGAGAATAGTTTCATCATTACTTCATTAATTTTTCCCTATTTTTATTCCAATATTCATTCCTCCACTTCTTCCTTAGTCTTTTTCTCCTCATACCTCCATTTTCACATTTTTTTTAGTGTCTTATTTTTCATTATTCTAATACCCCAAATCTTTTAAAGATTCTTTTTTAAGGGTTGGGGTTGGTAGAATAGTGGATGAAATTATTTACTATATGGGTTAATTCCTTTGGATGATAACTAATCTTGTTTATTATCCATGGCTATAGTGATATATATAATCTAATCTTCCAATATAGACATAAAACTTGATTATTATGGGGGATAGTATAAAGAGATGTGGGTGAAAGTATAACGACCCAATCTCAAAATAGATGAATTAGTTCACTACTACCCCAAGAGTGTGCATCGATTCACTAGGGCTGGTGTGGGAATGGTACGACGAGGATCATCACTCGTCCCTTTTTAATAGAGACGGGTTCTTTTCAAGTTCACCATTTCTTTTGTTTCGACCTGTCCTACATAATTATCCTTTAAAGGAGGTTGGATTATCCCCATGGGAACTATTGGTCCCAATGAGAGATTGTGTGGGGGTCAAGTACTTGTGAAATCAGTCCTCCTCGGATATAACTACCTCAGATGGTCTCCAACAGGTTTATTCATGGATCCATAAACACCTAATGTATAAGGCCCCGGCCTTAAACATTACTTAATATTGAATTAAATGAATAATTCACATAGAGGATCTTTTCAGGTTTAGAGTTTTAGAGAATTAGGACATAACTATTACATCTCAAAAGATTACAAAATAGACACTTCTACTAACTTTCCATAAAATAAAAACTCTTAAAAAGAAACATGTCTAGTTCCATGTTTTAGATAGAATGAATTTTCCTTGATCCCATCCTTGACCCCATTCCACATTAATTCCTGAAAAACATTTCAAAAAAACTTGGAGTGAGCATAAAAAGCTCAGTAAGGGATACAAAAAGAAGGAAAACTGTTAGTTTTTCAAAACATCAAGTGAACCATAAATACTTTATCAAAGTAATAATTTTCACCTTTATGAAGTTGTAAATAATCTTCACTAAAAAAAGATCATCACTTTCCCTTTTGTAACCAAACGATTACCATAAAACCCATATAAAGAACACATGACATATAAAGGTAACTTGGGACATAAACATACTTAAATAGAATAACCATACCGTCGACTTCCACACATATAACTTAATGGAATAGCCATACGGCCGACTTCCATACCCAATGCATTGGATATTATAACGTAACCACCCATCCTGGTATTCACAGCACCACCCATCATATGGTTTATCACGTAACCACCCGTCAAATGTCCAAGTACCATTATAAAATCATAGGACATAAAACAAATATAATGGAAAGAAAAAATTTCCACATTTTGATCACAATATATCACTTAGATATATTGACATAAAAAATCCATTATAAAAACCATTTTCAATACCAAAATACATAAAAGAGTATATGGTATTTATTTCATTTTAAAAACATTACGTCTTGTTTAGGAAGCCAAAGACCAAATAATACTCGTGGCGGTGAAAAAGGTCATTGTCACTGCGTGCATTAAAATAAACATTATTTTTTTTTATTTAGTAAAAAGATTCATAGAAAAATATTCCCTTTGAATGAAATTAAAAGTCAAAGGTGTTTTATACAGTGTATAAAATAAAGTCTTGTATTAAAACAAAATATGCCTCAATGAAAGGAGATTGAGACGAAGTCCCTTACCTCGTGTATGATGTGACTTGATTGATCTTTAATCTCCTGAATAATAAACTAAAGTTAATTTCTAATTGCTTAAGAACCTTTTTCAAGCTTATTATTCCTTTTATATCACTTATTTCCATGTTATAAACATTATGTAATCATTTAAGTTAATAATGTTCGTTTTGTCGATATTCGGTTCTTAAGTCGAAAGTGGACTTCTTACAATTACATGTTGTTCATGTGGTCAAAGGTTAATTATATCCATAATTATATTCATGATTTGGATATCATATATATCATATATATCCAGAATATACATGTATTTATAATAGTATATAACATTTAGAGGTAAGAAATGAAATGCACCGTTCATGGAGACGGTAAGCCGTACGTACGCATGAACGCTACTTTCATTTATATTTCATATTTAATGGAGTGAAATCATAATAATATAAAGGTATATTATAATTCAATTATAATATCATATATAATATCATTAACTCCATCCTTTATACGTCCCACATATGGCATTAACGAATCAAATCACTTTGAGGGGGCGGTAGTCCGCACTTCCTAAAATGAAATTATCGTGTTTACCCATAATGGAAACCATAAAGGTATGCCACAAATGAAAAATACAGAAGGATAAGGAAAAAATAAATATCATATATATCATATATAAATAGAGTGACATGTTAATGGCCACCATGAAATGTGTTAAAATAATATTGAACAATCATTGTTTCGTGGGGCAGAAATTCGCCAACCACAGAAACAATATGTTCTTTAACCATTAGACATAGGTGTGTGTAAGTTTAGCTCTAATCCTTATCATAAAAACATCCTATTATATTGAAGATACTTTTTTTGTTATAAAATAAAGGAATAAAAAGAGTTTATGGGGTTTGAGAAGCAAAATAAAACAGAAGAACACAAGAGAAGACATTACCTTTAAAACGGGTAACTCCCTTTGGTTTGAACCAAAAGGATTTCTTGAAGAGCTTCCTACCTAAGGTAAGGCTTCTAGGATGATTAGAGGGATTTTGAGAGATAACATGAGCAGATCTTGGTCGAGTCAAAGGCTTGAGAGGTGTGGGTAAGGTGGTAGTGGTGGGGGCCTTTTATAAGAGGAGAGGAGGGGCACTCTTGGAAAGTTATAAAATGTTACTTTATTATAAAATGATTTTCAGATATTAAAGGTCCCAAAATTATATATTTCGAGGATAAGGTGATAATAGTTCGAAATAAACCCATCCAATAGGTTTTTGACAAGTGTAGGTCTTATATTTTACATTATCTTTTCATTTTATTTAAATCGTTAAATAATGAGTTAATCGCTGCATCATTATGGTGTCATAAATAATTTAATTTATTTAATGTATAAAAATTATAAAAAAAATACAATGATGTAGTAAATATTTTTATATTTAAAATGAATATTTATAGTCAAAATTATGACTTGTATAACCCCATGTAAAAATCATTTTAGCAAAACAATACATGTTTGTGACATTTTTATTATAACTTTAAATAAAAAGTTATTAATGTCATTTTCTTACCCAAGTGGCTCCATGGGGTCCCCAAGTTGACCTATGGATTTTTTTGGTTGGCCATGACACATACAATAAGGGTAGGACATGTGTCAAGGTAATTTCATATTATTATAACATTATTTTTACCTTAAATTACACTAATTACCTTTAATCGCGATTAATAAAACATAAAAGTTACTATTCATCAAAAAATTATTTTAATCTCATTGAACCACATTTTACTTCCTAATGAAAACCATGTATGTTGTATTTTTTAAATTAAATTCACAAAAGTGGTAAATATTCATTAAAACAAAAAATCAGTTTTTTAACTACCACTTAGTGGTTTCACTATTCATCAAAAATTGAAGTTTTTCAGAAAAATACCAAAAATTCACCCTAAGCTATATTTGATATTACGAATTCAAAAATGATGTCTATTTTAAAAAATTAAAAACATATAAGTTGCATTAATTAATTTAATAATTAATTCCCGTTATCAAAACAAATAGCGTGTTTTTATGAAACAATATATATCAAAAGATTGACACTAGTTTAAGTCCAATTTCAAAGTGAAATTAATTCCAATGACCACAATTAGATTAAATGGTAAAAATATATTCTAATTTCACTTTAAAACCAATTCAAAAGATAATCTAATCATATAAATACATTAGATTAAAAAGTGGTTTTGAATTAAAATACAACATTTTCTACTATTCATTAAAAATGAACTTTATCAGAAAAATACCAAAAATTTACACAAAGTAAATTTTGATGTCCCAATTCTAAAAAAAGATTTTATTTAGTCCAACAAAATTTATAAGAGTGGTCAAAACTATATTTAAATAGGGTTTTCCATAAAAAGGCGATAAGTCGACCTTTAGTGAATATTAGAGTATCTATGCCTAAAATTGAATTCTTTTCTTATTTTAAGCCTTAATATTTTATTGGATAAAAGTAAAAACATTTAAAAAACATATATAATCATATTTTAGTTATTTCTATTCATTCTCATCAATACAACGGCTACGTGTTAACTATCATTTAAAATAATATTGTTATATTACTAGTGTGAAACGTAAGATTTCAAAGAAACTCTTTGTTGCGTATCAGGTACGATATCGAATATAGCAACCCCTTTAAAGTAAAATTAATATTTAATTTGAAAATATTAATAAATATGAAAATGTATAATTCTTTATTTACCTGGGATGTTACATCCTCCCCCCCCCCCCTTTTGGGAATTGCGTCCTCGCAATTTTATTCACTTATCAAAATAAGTGGGGGTATTTATTCCTCATAGAATTTTTAGATTACCATGTTGCCTCTTCAACCATATGGTTTTTTCACAAAACCTTTAACTAGTGAATTACCATATTCCGCAACACTTGCTCTCTATGGTCAAGAATCTGGACTGGTTGTTCTTCATAAGAGAGATTCTCTTCCAACTGAACTACCTCTGGGCTCAAAACATGAGATGGATCTGGCATATACTTTCTCAACATCGAAACATGAAAAACATTGTGTACCTGAGATAAACTCGGAGGTAAAGCCACTCGGTAAGCAACTGATCCAACTCTCTCCAGAATTTCATATGGTCCAATGAACCTTGGACTCAGCTTTCCTTTCTTACCAAATCGCATCACACTTTTCCATGGTGAAGCTTTGAGAATGACATGATTACCTAACTCAAAAGATATATCCTTCCTCCAGTTATCTGCATAACTTTTCTGTCTGCTCTGAGCTGTTCTCATGTGTTTCTGAATCAACTGAACTTTTTCTGCCATCTCTTATACCAATTATGGTCCCATCAGCTTCCTTTCACCCACTTCATCCCAAAAAGCTGGAGTTCGACACTGCTTTCCATATAATGCTTCAAACGGAGCCATCTGTATACTAGAATGAAAACTGTTATTATATGAAAATTCTACCAAAGAAAGATGTTGGTACCAACTTCCCTGATAATCCATCGAGCAAGAACGTAGCATATCCTCCAAGGTCTGAATTGTTCGTTCTGACTACCCATCTGATTGAGGATGAAAAGTTGTACTAAAATTTAATTCAGTACCCAACGACTTCTGAATGTCTTTCCAAAAGTTAGAAGTAAACCTAGGATCACGATCAGATACAATGGAGAGGGGAACTCCATGAAACCTGACTATCTCTTTAAGATACAATCGAGAAAGTTGATCTAGGGATAATGTATCTCGAATAGGAAGGAAATGAGCAGATTTAGTCAATTGATCAACTATATCCCATATTGCATTATTACCTCGAGATGTCTTTGGTAATCCCACAATGAAGTCCATGGATAAATTTTCCCATTTCCACTCTGGCATCGATAATGACTGCAGCATCCCCTTCGGTAACTGCCACTCTACTTTAACCTGCTGACAAGTCAAACACTTCAAAGTAAAATTGGCAATATCTCTTTTCATTCCATCCCACCAGTAATACTCCCGCAGATCTCTGTACATCTTAGTACTGCTAGGATGAAATGAAAATGGGGAACTATGAGCCTCACATAACAACTCATTCTTCAACTGTGAATCACAAGGCACACAAAATCTCTTCCCAAACCTCAAAACACAATCATTATCAATGTTAAATTCAGGCAACTTACCCTTATGAACCAGCTCTACCTTTTTCTGCAACCCACTATCTTTCCTCTACGCTTGCTTAATTCTATCTGATAGGGATGATCTCACTGACACCTGAAACAAAACAGAAGAACTTCCTGCACCAACAACTTCTATTCCAAAGTTCATCAAATCAAAAACCAAAGGATCTCGTTCCAAACGTAGCATGGTTAATGAAGCATTACTTTTTCAAATCAAAGCATCAGCCACTTTATTTGCTTTTCCCGGATGGTAATGAATTGTACAATAATAATCCTTGATTAATTCTAGCCATCTCCTATGTATCATGTTCAATTATTTCTGAGTGAATATATACTTTAAATTTTTTTGATCAGTATATATTTCACACTTTACTCCATACAAATGACACCTCCAAATTTTTAGAGCAAAAACAACAACAGCTAATTCCAAATCATGTGTAGGGTAATTTACCTCATGAGTTTTCAACTGATGTGAAGCATAAGCAATTACCTGATCATTTTTCATAAGGACACAACCAAGTCCCTTCAACGAAGCATCACTGTAGATAACAAACTCACCATTCGTGGAAGGAAGTGCCAAAACTGGAGCATTCACCAATCTTTTTTTCAACTCCTGAAAACAATCATCACATTATTTTGTCCAGAAAAACTTAACACCCTTCTGAGTTAGCTTAGTCATTGGACTAGATAACCGTGAAAAAATTTCAACAAACCTTCGGTAGTAACCTTCCAAACCAAGAAAACTACGAATCTCGGTTAAATTTTTGGGTCTTGGACATTCTTCAACAACTTTTGTTTTAGCAGGATCAACAGTTATGCCATTTTTTGAAACAATGTGACCAAGGAAAGAAATTTGTTGTAACCAAAACTCACACTTGCTGAATTTTCCATACAGTTTCTTTTCTTTTAAGGTTTGCAAGATAACCCCTAAATGACTTTCATGATCCTCTTTACTTTTAGAAAACACCAAAATATCATCAATGAAAACAACCACAAACTTATCCAAGAACTCATGAAAAAAACTATTCATAAGTTCCATGAATACAGCAGGTGCATTGGTTAACCCAAAAGGCATAACTAAAAATTCATAATGGCCATATCTAGTACAAAACTCAGTCTTCGGAACATCTATTTCCTTTACTTTCAACTGATGGTACCCTGACCTCAAATCAATCTTTGAAAAATACTGAGCTCCTAGGAGCTGATCAAACAAATCGTCGATATGAGGAAAAGGATACTTGTTCTTAACAGTGATGTTATTCAAGGCTCTATAATCAATGAAAAGTCTCATTGAACCATCTTTATTTTTAACAAACAAGACAAGAGCACCTCATGGTGATGTTCTAGGTCGAATGAAACCTTTATCTAATAACTCCTGCAATTTCTTCTTTAACTCTAAAAGTTCAACTTGAGCCATTCGATAAGGGGGTTTTGAAATTGGCTTAGAATCAGGAACTAAGTCAATAGTAAATTCAACTTCCCGATCATGAATAATACCAGGAAACTCATCAGGAAAAACATCAAGATACTCATTTACCACTGGCAGATCATTAATCTGGACAGTTCCTTTATTTTCAACAATATGTGCAAGGTAACATTCATTTCCATCTTTTACTAGTTTCTCAACTTCCTGATATGTTATCAAAATCAAGGGTTCATTCTTGTAAACAAACTGAAAATCTTTCTGAAAAGAAACCATTTTAGCTCTGCAGTCAATCTTAGCATGATAAACAGAAATCCAATCCATTCCCAAAATAACATCAAACTCTACTAGAGTCAAAACAATAATGTTTTCAAGTAGATTCTTTCCACACACAAGAATAGTAAGGTTCTTATAATTTATTTTTGTCTCAACGTTCCCTCCGGGTGTTTTTACCATAAGTTCAGGATTCATATCTTGAGATGGAATTCCCAATTTACTAGAAAACTTCTCAGAAATGAACAAATGTGTAGACCCTGAATCAAACAACACATTGGCATAATCTAAACAAACAAACAGTGTACCTGATACTACTTCATTCGATGGCCCAACATCTGCTGAATTAGTTGCAAAGGATTTCACCACCCCTTTCTGCTTGTAGTCTGGTTGCTTTACCTCAGTTGAGTTCTTCGTTAGACACTCATTTGCATAATGACCCATTTCATTACACTTAAAACATCTTACTGTTGGCTTTTCATTGCCTGCTTGATCATCTTCCTTATAGTTACGAGCAATATGACCAGACTTACCACACCGAAATCACTTTCCAGATTTGTATAAACATTCTCTAGGATGCATTTTACCACACTTCTCACAGGATGGATATTTGGTTTTCTTACCTCCTTGCTTCTTTGATGAATTCTTCCCCTTTTCCTGCCAACTGGACCTCTTATTCTGTTGTTTGTCAAAGAACACCTGATCATCGGCAAAATCCATTTCCACCTTCTCCGTACATCGAACAAGTTTTTCATAACTTTTGAACTCATGAGAAGCTAAAGCCCTTCGATACTTTGGATTTAACCCTCAGTAAAAATGGTTGATTTTACTATCAAGATCTCGTATGAAATTTGGAGTATACCTTGCCAGTCGAGTGAACTTTTCTTCATAAGCAGCCACTGAGTCATCCTCCTGCATCAATTCTAGGAATTTTTTTTCCATCCTAAGACGAACCACCTTAGGAAAATATTTATCAAGAAACATACCTTTGAATTTGTCCCAGTGGAGATCACCAATCTCATCACTATCCCTGATATTTTTCACCATCGACCACCACTGATCAGCTTCACCTTCAAAATGGTAAATAGCAAGACTAACCTTTTGATGTTCTGAACACCCCATGAAATCAAAGATCTTCTCCAGTGCTTTAATCCACCCTTCAGCTAGCACAGGGTCAGATGATCATTTGAATGATGGGGGATGTTGTCTCATGAAATGTTCCACCACTGACATGTTCCTCTACGGTTGATCTGGCTGATCTCGTGCATCGATACCACCGCCATTTACAGCCTGAGTCGACTGTGTCATCACTACAACAAACTGTTCAGTTCCGATTCCGACCATATCAGGTTGCTGATTTGGAAGGTTTTCTTCCTCCTGATGTCATCCCAACATAGCTTCCTTGTTTCCTCTATGGAAAACCATTCTGAACACAGAAATATCTTAGGCGACGCAACATGGTAATCTTTAAATGCTATATCATTTCAATCATACCATAAATTAATTTATAATTTAACAATTTTCTAACTCCTAAAGTTGTCTAAACTGACCTCTGATACCAACTATAAAGACCTGGCCTTAAACATTACTTAATATTGAATTAAATGAATAATTCACATAGAGGATCTTTTCAGGTTTAGAGTTTTAGAGAATTATGACATAACTATTACATCTCAAAAGATTACAGAGTAGAAACTTCTTCTAATTTTCCATAAAATAAAAACTCTTAAAAAAGAAACATGTCTAGTTCCATGTTTTAGATAGCATGAATTTTCCTTGATCCCATCCTTGACCCTATTCCACATTAATTCCTGAAAAACATTTCAAAAAAACTTGGGGTGAGCATAAAAAGCTCAGTAAGGGATACAAAAAGAAGGAAAACTGTTAGTTTTTTAAAAGATCAAGTAAACCATAAATACTTTATCAAAGTAATACTTTTCACCTTTAGGAAGTAGTAAATATCTTCACTAAAAAAAGATCATCACTTGCCCTTTTTTAACCAAATGATTACCATAAAACCCATATAAAGAACACATAACATATAAAGGTAACTTGGGATATAAACATACTTAAATGGAATAACCATACGGTTGAATTCCACACATATCACTTAATGGAATAGTCATACGGCCGACTTCTATACCCAATGCATTGGAGGTTATAACGTAACCACCCGTCTTGGTATTCAAGACACCACTCATCATATGGTTTATCACGTAACCATCCGTCAAGTGTCCAAGTACCATTATAAAACCATAAGACATAAAACAAATATAATGGAAAGAAAAAATTTCCACATTTTGATCACAATATATCACTTAAATATATTGACATAACAATTCCATTATAAAAACCATTTTCAATACCAAAATACATAAAAGAGTATATGGTATTTATTTCATTTTAAAAACATTACGTCTTGTTGAGGAACCCAAAGACCAAATAATACTCGCGGTGGCGAAAAAGGTCGTTATCACCACATACGTTAAAATAAACATTCCTTTTTGTCGTTTAGTAAAAATCTTCATAGAAAATTATTCCCTTTGAATGAAATGAAAATTCAAAGGTGTTTTATACAGCGTATAAAAGAAAGTCTTGTATTAAAACAAAATATGCCTCAATTAAAGGAGATTGAGATGAAGTCCCTTACCTTGTGTCCGACGTGACTCAATTGCTCTTTAATATCCTGAATAATAAAGTAAAGTTAATTTCTACTTGATTAAGAACATTTTTCAAGCTTATTATTCCTTTTATATCAATTTTTTCCATGTTATAAACATTATGTAATCATTTAAGTTAGTAATGTTCGTTTTGTCGATATTTGGTTCTTAAGTCGAAAGTGGACTTCTTACAATTACATGTTGTTCATGTGGTCAAAGGTTCATTATATCCAGAATGATATTCATGATTTTTATATCATATATATCATATATATCCAGAATATACATGTATTTATAATAGTATATAACATTTAGAGGTAAGAAATGAAATGCACCGTTCATGGAGACGGTAAGCCGTACGTACGCATGAACGCTACTTTCATTTATATTTCATATTTAACGGGGTGAAATCATAATGATATAAAGGTATATTATAATTCCAGTATAAGATCATATATAATATCATTAACTCCATCCTTTATACGTCCCACATATGGCATTAATGAATCAAATCACTTTGAGGGGGCGGTAGTCCGCACTTCCTAAAATTAAATTATCGTGTTTACCCATAATGGAAACCATAAAGGTATACCACAAATGAAAAATACAGAAGAATAATTAAAACATAAACATAATATATATCATATATAAATAGAGTGACATCTTAATGGCCACCATTAAAGGTGTTAAAATAAGATTAAACAATCATCGTTTCGTGAGGCATAAATTCGCCAACCACAGAAACAGTATGTTCTTTAACCATTAGACGGAGGTGTGTGTAATTGTAGCTCAAATAATTCTCATAAAAACATCCTAGTATATTTAAGATACTAGTTTTGTTACAAAATAAAGGAATAAAAAGATTTTAGGGGGTTGGATAAGCAAAATAAAACAGAAGAACACAAGAGAAGACATTACCTTTAAATAGGGTAACTCCATTTGGTTTGAACCAAAAGGGTTTCTTGAAGAGCTTCCTGCCTAAGGTAAGGCTTATAGGATGAGGATAGGTATATGGAGAGATAAAATGATCAGATCTTGTCTGAGACAAAGGCTTGAGAGGTGTGGTTAAGGTGGTAGAGGTGGGGGCCTTTTATAAGAGGAGAGGAGGGGCACTCTTGGAAAGTTATAAAATGTTACTTTATTATAAAATGATTTTCGGATATTAAAGGTCCCAAAATTATATATTTCGAGTATAAGGTGATAATATTTTGAAATCCACCCATCCAATAGGTTTTTGACAAGTTTAGGTCTTAGAGTTTACATTATCTTTTCATTTTATTTAAATCGTTAAATAATGAGTTAATCGCTGCATCATCATGGTGTCATAAATAATTTAATTTATTTAATGTCTAAAAATTATACAAAAATACTATTATGTAGGAAATATTTTTATCTTTTAAATTTATATTTATAGTCAAAATTATTACTTGTATAACCCCATGTAAAAAAAATTTAGCAAAACAATACATGTTTGTGACATTTTTATTTTAACTTTAAATAAAAAGTTATTGATGTCATTTTCTTACCAAAGTGGCTCCATGGGGTCCCCAAGTTGACCCATGGATTTTTTTGGTCGGTAATGACACAGAAAATAAGGATAGGACATGTGTCAATGTAATTTCATATTATTATAACATTATTTTTACCTTAAATTACACTAATTACCTTTAATCGTGATTAATAAAACATAAAAGTTACAATTCACCAAAAAAATATTTTAATCTCATTAAACCACATTTTACTTACTAATTACAACCATGTATGTAGGATTTTTTAAATTCAATTCACAAAAGTGGTAAAGATTCATTAAAACGAAAAATCAGTTTTTTAACTACCGCTTAGTGGTTTCACTATTTATCAAAAATTGATGTTTTTCAGAAAAATACCAAAAATTAACCCTAAGCTATATTTGATATTCTAAATTCAAAAATGATGTATATTTTAAAATTTTCAAAACATATAAGTTTCATTAATTAATTTAATAATTAATTCTCATTGTCAAAACAAATAGCGTGTTTTTATGAAACAATATATATCAAAATATTGACACTAGTTTAAATCCAATTTCAAAGTGAAATTAATTCCATTGACCACCATTGGATTAAATGGTAAAAATATATTCTAATTTCACTTTAAAACCAATTAAAAATATAATCTAATCATATAAATACATTAGATTAAAAAGTGGTTTTGAATTAAAATACTACATTTTCCACTATTCATTAAAAATGAACTTTATCGGAAAAATACCAAAAATTTACACAAAGTAAATTTTGATGTCCCAATTCTAAAGAAAGATTTTATTTGGTCCAAAAGAATGTATAAGAGTGACCAAAACTATATTTAAATAGGGTTCTCCATCAAAATGCGATAAGTTTACCTTTAGTGAATATTAGAGTATCTATGCCTAAAATTGAATTCTTTTCTTATTTTAAGCCTTAATCTTTTATTGGATAAAAGTAAAAACATTTAAAAAACATATATAATCATATTTTAGTTATTTCTATTCATTCCCGCCAATACAACGGCTATGTGTTAACTATCATTTAAAATAATATTGTTATATTACTAGTGTGCAACGTAAGATTTCAAAGAAACTCTTTGTTGCGTATCGGGTACGCTATCGAATATAGCAACCCATTTAAAGTAAAATTAATATTTAATTCTCAAATATTAATAAATATGAAAATGTATATTTCTTTATTTACCTGGGATGTTACACAATGGCCCTGGTATCCATGAGTCATGGACCTGATTTCCAAAGGCCAGTGCTCATTCGCTAATGATTTGACCAACAACACTTGAGGACTCCATTGGTCTAGAGGATGGGAATTCAGGATCACTTCACCCTACCGAGGGAGGATAGTTTCATGTTCTATGAATCTATTATAGATTTAAGTCGTGTTCATATATTTGTGAATCCTTGGTTCATTCTTGAAGAGTGTGTCCACGGGCTACCCTTAGTTTGCAAGATATTCATAAGCATGAATATATTTTATGCTATGGAGGCAATGCTGACTTGAGCCATATTATAAGGTGATCTAGAGTTTATCGTCATCCAGGGGGTACAGAAGGTAAAATGATGTTGGGATCAGGCCCATAAGAAGGGATTCTTACATATCCTTGGGAGTGGAATCAGAACCCACATAGTTCAAATTGTGTGGGGCATACGTGTGGAAGCTTCCCATTTGGGGGACATGGTTGGGTAAACCCTTTTGGATGGGCACCCTTTTGGGATCGGGCCTTCTGGTAAGCGTTCTACATATCCTGATTTGGTCAGGAATTAGATTTCTCTTATTTCAGATTCTGTGGATATTGTAATCATCACAAACATATAAGACCACGTGATTCATGCTCAGTGTGAGAAACAAGAAGATTTGAAAGATTCAATAAAGCACATGCTTCCTCCCCTATTGGTGGGGGAGGGAGAGACCATGGCAGAAGAGGTTGGGGAACCTGTGGGTGAGGGCGCGGAGCAACAAACTCTTTAATGTGAGATGACATTAAAGGTCATGCGGTCCGAACTCGGAAGATTGGGGACTTACCTTAGTGGGAGGGCCCCGGAGCACGTTCTGGGAAGGGGAGGAGTTTCTTTCCCATCAAATGGGAGAGTGAACATAACCCCTTTGACTGATCTCTATTTCTTATTTAATGGAAAAGTGAGTGATCACCCTTAATCCCTAGAACAGGGTGGTTCATGTTGGAATCCCAAGGTGGGCTCTGGGTTACCATGGGAATGTAGACCCATGGGAATTCTCTAATCCTGAACCATTGTGGAGAGATCCTTCGTCACTCTGCTTACCATGGGTATGTAGATTCAAAGGGGCACGTTGATATGCCCGATGGTCTGATCATATAGGTCTGGTGGCTATAGAGGAGGCTTTGGACTGATATCAAAGGACTGATTAGTGGAGGAATCATAGAGGAATGGATGATAATGGAAGGGTGAGGTTGGAACCGAAGGAAATAATACCCAAAAATACCTCAATCCACATACTAATTTCTTATGTGGTATCATGGAGGATATGCATACCAAAGTGGTATGTGGTCAAAGGGGTGTCCTCATACCGATGTGATATGTGGGTATGGGTATAGACCACCGCGTACCATAGTGGTACAAGGCCCATCACGCCGCTTTGGGTTTTGTCTGTATACAGATGCAGTACGCAGCACTGGGTTGAGTTTGCGTAGCGGTACACTACATGGAGCACCATATTGAAGGGGGGCCTGGGGATTTATCATTCGCGGGGAGTTCATCCGTGAGAATTTTGTGGTTCAAGGTTCACCAATTAAGTTTTCGGTTTTATTTTTATTATTAAATCCCCCTATTTTATGGTTTCTGGATGGTTGTAACTGCGGAGAGAATGGTTTGCGATTCAGGATTTGTCGATGAATCGAGACTGAAGCTGGATTCTTCTCTGAAATCTTTCTTTTAACCTCTGGGTTCCCATCAAGATTTTGTTTCCTGTATCTTATCCTTTTACTATTCTCCTTTTATAGAGAATTGATGAAATTGTATCTATTGGGAACACGGTACCATTTACAGAGGCCCATGAAGAGATATCCAGACCCATGGAAGACTCAATCAATCCAGGGTTTGTGGAGGCTTTGGTTTGCTATAACAGTTCGCGGAACCCTACTTGTTTTCTTCGTCTGTAAACTGATGAGTTCGCGGCATGATACACGGATGGGATTCACGCGCATGAGTCCTTCGGCAACGTTGTTCGTGGTCTGCCTTGTTCACTGGACATCGCTCCGTAGGCCAGTGGTTCATGGATCATTTCATGTACCTGGTGGTTCGCGATCCAGATGGTCCATGTACCCTTCCCGGTGATGGTACGCAGGCCACTTGAAATTCTTTGAAAACATGAATTCCTTCAAGTTTCTCCTGAATTTTTCAACTTGATTTGATTCCATTCACCTTGTTATACTTGTAGGAATAGTTGCTTCCTTATGAAAAGTGATTTTGGGGTATTTTCTTCCCTTGGAGAAATTTTTAGGACCCTACAAATTCCCCCCATCAGAATGGGGTTCATTCAGAATGAAAAGGAGACTATTCCGATTTAGAAGCGGTCCTGAACTGAAATGGTTCATGGTAGAATAGATGGACCCGATAGGAGGGGACCACACCTATATATAAGGGACCATGTCATTTTTACTTTACCATTTCTCATAGTGAAAATTTATCTCTATTTACCCATCTTCCTCTACTCTCACATACTGTGCTCCTCGCAAAAATATTATTCGCGAACCACTTCTTATGTACCGTGAACTGATCTCTTCACCATTTCTCTATTCGCGTACCATATTTTGGATTTCGTGAATGGTTTTGTGGAATTTTAAGACTAAAATCTAGATTCTGTGTAGTAGGATGCTACGTGGCTGGAATTTCTGCATACCAAACATGGATCGGAGAATTGAACATTAAGAATTAATAATCTAAACTTAAATTTTAATCCACAATTTCTGAACATGAACTTAATAAATGCCTAGGTTCGCGGTATCCACTTTCTGTGAACCTTTCTATTCACCGGCCAATGATCCATGGTCCAACACCTCATGGATGATTTGTATACCATGGTTGTATGTGCTAAAATTCATTCATGTACCATAGTGGTAAACAGGGTTACTTCCGCGTATCATGCATTACGCAGGATGTGGATACCATGTACCATTTCTGAAAATAGTACATGGAGCCTTATGTGGGCATATTTTGAGTCTTTTATCCATTCTTCCATAGCATTTATCCAACAATTTTTATTGTACTTACTTTTCGTTGGTTTCTGGATCTTCCTGTGCAGGCTATAATGGTTGCTTCATAGGCTATGATAAAATTGATGAATACAAGGGCAACCATGGCAGGAAATAGTGAGGATCATATTCGAGCCCACATCATTCCTCATGATAGCTTCTTAAGGGATTTCTTGACACTATATCTTCTAGCCTATTCGCTATTTGTACAATTTCCACTTTACGATTTTGGTCTCCTCGATGATGTTCCTCTATCCTTGGCTGGCCCTGATACTCCTTTTATCCTCTTGGAGACACCACAAGGAAATGAACACTCCAACCTTTCCCCAATATAATAATTCATCACCATTCCAATTCATGACAATGTCTTCATACTAAGAGGCTCTACCTAGACTCAGGGAAACCATAGGTGTTGCGATGTCATCCCAAGACTAGACACTTGAGAGTACCCATCCATTATCAGAATCTCCCAAGAAAATACCAATAGCGGGTGGAGCACCAAGTGGGATCTACGGGCCAGAGTATGTTTCTTCAATGAATGGTCCTAGGAATTCTGGGTACATCAGACCTGTTTGGAGTCCCCTAACTAGTTAGAGATAGTTGGCTTGTATCAAGAAGCCTGGGTTTCTCAGTTTGCAATCTTCTCCCCATGAGAAATTCTTCTGGAATTTCTGAGCCACTGGTGTTCAAGCACCAACACCTTCCACTTATTACATGAAGAGGTAGGGATTAGCCTATAAAATATCCACCAGCTTGGAGGACTCCCTATCCTTGGAGATATGTACGATGATTTTCTCCCGACAACCGCTACTTGGAGTGACACTAACCATGTGTCCACTTTGATAAGGAGTTTATTATTCATTATGAAGGGATTAATTGATCATCCCCTTCAGGCTCTCTCACTCATCCCATTTGAGGCGTGGATAGGATTTTTCTTATAGAAGAACAGACCCAAGCTGAGGGACCACCACAGCCGAACTCATCCATCACACCAGTCCTGCCAGACTCCAGGGTTTTATTATGCTTCCCTTGAGGTAGGGTGATATACCAAATGGGGATATGAGATTCTACCAAACTTATCACTTACACTTAGACTAAAAGGTTTCTTTGCCATGTTTTTTAGAGGATGGATTTTCCCATCCTGTGATATATATACAAGGGTTCGTGCATGTACTTTGATGATGGCGACCACACTGGCAGAGGGTTGACCCACTAACTTGGCCCTTCCTACCCTCGGCTAGCTTTATGAATTTTTGGGACAAATACAAGAATGTAGGGCCCCACACCATCTTAGCAGACCATTTCAATTTCTGTACAGGTGGATGGAAGAACACTCCCCCTATTATGAGTACTGGAATATTGCAAGGGTTCCACATTCTAACTTTCAACCTACACTTATTAACATTTTTTTCATTCATCCTAAGACTCTAAGCATTACTGATGTGTTTAGGCTGTTTAATGAAACATATCGTTTCTCTTTTTCACCACATCCTACCCCACATAGATCATTGATAGGTGGCAGGGATGGTTATTTGGAGAAATTATCATACCTTATCACACTTTGGTACGGGATTCTCATTGCTCTTATAGATCGAGTAGTCATTTGTGATCCATACCTCCCCTACCGATTTACCAAGAAATTCAGATTCCTTCAACAGACTGCACTGCTTCATGTTGTTCAATTAAGGGGAGAGTCTCACCCCATTGTTCTTCTCCAATTATGACTTATGATGATTCATGAATGTGCTGCTATGAAATTTATCATCCCCAATACGATAGAATCCATGTTCTTGTCACTAGAGTACGCCTGAAGGTGGGAGGATTGTTACCCCAACGGGATGCTGAAAGAACCAGTTCGTTGGGTGTAAAAACCTTTAACCATTTCTTGCCTCGTCCTTATCCCAATGACAGTGCCACACATTTCTTCTATTGTGAATAGTTCAATAGCTATGCCTTCTACTTCTGTCCCTGCAGCAGCCATGATGGAAACACCACCTGTTCCTACCCTTGTGGTAAGAATATACTCAGTTCGTCATCAGAAAAATCTGGGTGGGGTCTCATCGGTACAACCAATCTCATTGGGGAGTGATTTAGACTACCCCCTCCCATGGATACTTCCCAAGACCTCAATGAGGCTGGCACTAGGAGAGTATCACTGATCACCATGGAAGTTGCGGCTAGTCCTCTACATCTGGATCCAGTGGCTGGGCCATCTGAGGTAAAATAGAGTCCCCCATCTTGGGTGACCTATCTTAGGTCTCTCCCCACTCTTGTGATGACTCTTCCATATTATAGACATGTTATAGTGGGGAAGTATCAAGGTACTGGTGCTGTAGTGAGGCACCAGGCAATGCGAAAAGAGTCATGGTGCCAGTTATGTGCTTTTGTCGTGGAGACACCCATGGTCAATTATTCTGACGATGGTGACAATTTTTAGTGATTATTCAGTGAATTGGGTTCTGTTGGCTTTTATTATAAACACTTACACCTCCATATCTACCAAATAGTCATTTCTTGAGAATGCCTTGCCTCCTGAAAGGATAATCTAGTCAAGTACAATTCTTACAATCACCAGGTGGCGACCTTTTGAGGTATTTTGCAAGAATTTGATCATCTCACAGCCGAGGAGCTAAAGGATCATTATTTTTTGGACACCCAAGAGGAAGATATGTGGGAGTGTGAAGACCACACAGCAAGGTTGAGGGATCAACTGGAATCTTCGTGTTCCAACTATGAAGTCGTCCAGAAGAAAGGGTGGGACCTCAAAGTCATTCTGGAGCGGGTGTGTCTGATGATCAAGGCTGAAATGGAGGAGAGAGCTTCTTTGGAGAAAACTATTGATGGCCCATGGAAATAACTTTCCATCCTCCAAGAAATGGAGAACTAATCCTTGTTTTAGTTCTGTCCCAAATTATGATATGTACTATTCCCTTTTTATAGTTTGGAGAGACTCTGAACTGGGGATGCTCCTCCATTTTTTGTCAAATTCAATGAAACTAATTTTCATTAAAATTCTCTTTCTTTGACTTTTCCTATCATTTCAATTGATCAATCAACCATAATAACATCATTTCAATCAGGTATTAATTTTAAACCATGATTTGAAACTAGTAAACTGAAATAACCTAATCAGGCTCTAATTTGTTCATAAGCCATGGGACTCAGTGAGCGTAGTTCAACTATTATTGGGGTTTCATGAAAAACCTCATGAAATTTTATGTCTTTTTCATTTTTACCCAAATTTTTTCCTAAGCCTGCTTAACATGGGCTTAACGAGTATAACTTGACTTTTTCTTAGGCCTCCCTTTGCAAGTTTTTGACCTAACAAGCTTTACACCTTTTTTGATGGATCAATGATTTTTTTTATTTTTTTTAAATGAACTGATACTCGAAATTTACCTAGAGGTGCCTTATGTGGATTTTAATTTTTGCAAGTATAGTGTCTTTTCCACTGGCAGTTTATTATACTGCCAATCAAACTTATTACTGATGTTTTAGGTCAAACAGCTTTGACCAAACTTAATGGGGAAAGGGCCCCAATTCGGGACCATCAGCCAGGAATGTCCTAATATCCTTCAGACGTGGATTGGGGTTTCTTCTTTACCTAGTATTTGTGAGTTTAGACATGCATGAGGCTCAGGAGCCATTTTAGACATACAAAGGTAGGAAAGGACTCTCCTGGGGACGAATTTTCCTTTGATCGATGGCCATTTTTATGGGAAACATATGTAAATCCTCCGTGGCATGATGTGCATAGTCAAACAAAGGTTTCCATAGGAGACTGGCCTTCCATTTCCGATGGCCTGGTGGGATTTTCAAAATTTTGAATTTATTTTGAAGTCGAGAGCCAAAGTAGTTGGCTGTCCTGAGTAGTGATGTCTGAAACATTAGGGAAATTTGTGTCGCCTTTGAGTGGGAAATTATTCCCGCATAGTTCTTACTTTCTTGAGGAAGAGATGGTGAATGATCATATCAGTTATGAGTCCTTTTTATTTCAGGGGAACATGGAAAGAAAAAGGTACGTAAGCTGTTATCCAGGAGTTTTCCAAATTTGGGGTGTGACAGGACATGAATGTCATTTGAGCATACGGAATCTTGGAAAGGACTCTCCTAGGACTGAATTTGCCTTTGATCAACAGCTATTTTTATGGGAAACATATGTAGAGCCACTGGGGCATGATGTGCATAGTCAATTAAAGGTGTCCTTAGGACACTGGCTTTCTGTCTCCGATGGCTATGAAGGATTATAGAGATTGGGAATGTTCTAAATATGGTATGTGACCTTCGAAAAGGGGTTCACCTGAACACTAAAAGGGGAATTTTAACTGAACTTCTTTGGACAAGCCCAGAAATGAGTGGGGACACTCTTCTTTTGTATGTGGATCAACTTCACGCATATGGATAGGGTATCTCTAGAAACCTCAAAAGGGACCAGAGATGGATCGGGCATGCATGTTTTGATATATCCAGGATGTGTGTAAGGAAGAAAATGAAATCATGACTTTGAGGTCCCATGAATCAGGAGTTATGGAACGAGGCTTGGAAGACATTGGGCATATTGAGATAGGAGAGGTCTCTCTGGGGGATGAATTTTCCTTTGATTGACGACCATTTTTGTGGGCAATGTATGCAGAGCCTCCGGGGAATGATGTGCCTAATCAAGAAAAGGTGTACTCAGGACACTAGCCTTCCGTCTCTGATGGGCTTAGAGGGTTATGGGGATTCAAGATCACTCAAATCATGGAGTTTGGGGTACGGTATAAGTGTATCCAGAGATATTGGGGACTTTTGGTTCACAATTTACTCATGGAATTAGGTATACCTTACGTAGATCTGACTCATACGTAGGGTGAGGAATTCATTCCATCTTTGAGATACCTGGTCATTTGACGTCACATGGCTAGGACATGGGGTTCCTCTCAGAGAAAGGGAACCATGACATGCCATTTAAGGTCATGATTCTAGAACCAAATTCCTGAACTGTTTTTCCATAATGTCATGGTGTATCTCTTTCTAATATCCCTAGGCTCATGTGAGCTATGATTGGAGTGAGAAATAAGGGATTTTGAGGATTTTGGTTCATTTCTTAATAATGGAAAAAATAAACATCAGATGGCACTTTGGGATTTAACCAATGCTATGTAGTTTAACATCGTATAGCAAGGACGATTTTGGCCTCACATTTTAATATCGTGTGGTGAGGACATAATATTGTGTAGTTTAGAGTCTTGCAGTGAGGACGATCATGTTGTCATAAATATTTTTAATAGTTTTGAGTTAATTACAATAAGGATGATCTGGAATTCCCTAGATGTGAGTGATGATAGAAGGTGTAAACCATAGTCCCAGGGGAACCTTGAATCAGGAGGGATGACATAGGGCTTGGAATCCATTGGGCGTACTAAGATAGGAGAGTAATCTCTTGGGGATGAATTTTCTTTTGATTGATGGCCATTTTTTGAGAAACATATGCAGAGCATCCGGGGCATGATGTGCATAGTCAAGCAAAGGTGTTCACGGGACACTGGCCATCCTTCTCAAATGGCCTTGAATGATTATGGGGATCCAACTTTTTCTGAAGTATGGAGTTTCAAAAATGGGAAAGTTTCATCTAAGAATAGAGGGAATATCCATATCGTGATTACCCATGATCTATTGGAACTTCCAACTAAATTTGACTCATATTTAGAGGGGGAAGCTGGATCTTTTGACTTATCATGAGTGGGGGCATGTGCGGGATATCATAGCACCGAGGATTGGGCCACACATAACTCTTGAAAAATTTCACAGTTTATTATCATGTTATAGGACCTTTCATGGACTCCCTATACAAGTTTGACCTATGTATGGGGGAAAAGGATCATTTTTTATGGTGTCTAGGTTGGGATGCCAAATCCAAGCGTCACTATGTATCCTTCAAGGGTATGAATCAAGCCACACATAGTTCTTAATGTTCCCTAAAAAAATTTCTAGATATGTAGGGACACTTGAGGGAATTTTTTTATAATGGCTGGGCCAGGATGCCAAATCTGGGCGTCACTGCGTATCCTGTGAGGGAAGGAATCAAGCCGTACATAGTTCTTAATATTCCCTACAAATTTTTTCTCGATGTGTGGGGACACTTGAGGGCATTTTTTTATTATGGTTGGGTCGGGATTCTAGATCTGGGTGTCACTATGTATCTTGTGAGGGCATGAATCAAGCTGCACATAGTTCTTAATGTTCCCTAAAAATGTTTTCTCGATGTGTAGGGACACTTGAGGGAATTTTCTTATGATGGCTGGGCCGAGATGCCAAATTTGGGCATCACTGCGTATCCTGTGAGGGTAGGAATCAAGCCACAAGTAGTTCTTAATGTTCCCTATAAATTTTTTCTCGATGTGTAGGGAAACTTGAGGGAATTTTTTTTTATGGTTGGGCTGGTATGCCAAATCCGAGCATCACTACGTATCCTGTGAGGGAAGGAATCAATCCGCTCATAGTTATTAATGTTCCCTATATTGATCTAGATCGGTCCATGTGTAGGGACATTTTTGTTTCATTTTCCATGGGTGTCAGGTCCACCATACTTCTCTATAACTTATTTGTATAATAGAATCATTACCATTGATCCTAAGCTCAAGTGATTCATTCTCATTGTGAGAAACAAGGAGTGGACATAGGGTTTCCTTCGTAGGTGTTATGAGGTAGAGGATATGATGGGGGCATTCTTTTTTTCTTGGTGGGGTTGGGGAAAGATCGCGGATCGAGGCATCGCTGCGTATCCTACGAGTGTAGGAATCAATCCCTACATAGTTCTATATGTAACCTGTACCGATTCTACTTGGTTCATGTGTAGGGACATTTTCATTCTATCCATTACGGTTTCCAGGTCTACCGTGTTACTATATAGTTTTCTTTTGTAAGAGAATCCATACCACGGGTCCTAATCTCACATGAGTTATACTTGATTGTAAGAAACAAGGATTAAAAAGGGTTTACCTTACGGATACGGGTAGATAGGGGTCATAATGAAGGAATTATTTTTTGGGGGGGTAAGATTGAGGATTGTGGAATTTCCACATATCCTATAAGGGTAGGAATCAAGTCGTACATAGTTCTATGAGAGATCATCTAGTTTATTGTCATGTGATTTGGATGTTTTGTGTCATGTAGTTTGACGTCTTACGGTGAATACATGAGTCACGGTTTAATTTCATGTTTCAAGGATGAGTTCCATACAGTTTATCATCATGTGGAAAGTACAATGGATCATATTTTAGGGTCATAGGGTTTGGTCCATAACATGGGGGGCTGTTACTCATAGTTTAAGGTCTTAGAGTTTGGACCATTGGCTTGGTTTTATCATCAAGTTGGTTAGGAAAACAAATAATAGTTTAGGGTCATAGAGATTGGACCATGTCTTGGAATATTATAACTGAAAGGAGCTGTCATGGGCACTCTCAAATGAAGTGTGATTTTTTGGGTACTTGGGTGTAGCAGAGTGGATGACCAAGGTCGTCTCTCAAAGGAGGAAGTAAATTATAAAAACATCTTGAAGGTATTAAAAAATAAAATAAAAGAGAATAAAAACACTACTTGAATGGATGGTGGTTTTTTATAGTTTATAAATCTAGAAGAAGTTTTCTAGAAGAATATTGTATTTTTTTTTTTTTAGTTTTGAAATGAAGTTTGATTAAAATGACAAAACAAGAAGATGTTTTTTTTAGAAAATATTTAAAAGGCGTAATAGATCTAACTCTACATTTTCACGCAATTATATTTAATTATAATTTAAATTAAAATCCACTTAATTATAATCCTCTAATTTGTTAACCCTCAAACCCTACGGGATTTAACTTAACCACAAAGATGAAATTACTTAAATCCTAGGCTGGCTTCGGAACACGCAATCACAGCACCCTGCTTTTATTGATGTTATAAGATTAGCTTATGGTAAGTGGATAATTAGAGCACATATCCATTCTATAAATGAGGATTTATTAAGTTTAGGGAATATATTTTAACTCTACAAACTTATCTCTTGTGGTCTTGTATTACTGATTAAGTTCGTGCTCTCACAATTTACACAAAATCTTGACCTCGCGTGTTTTTGCATTAATTGTTCAATTACTTACCTAGTTTCTTCAAATACAAAAAATCAATTAATTAATCATATTAATTTAATTAAATTATCTCATTGATTCAAAATAAATTAATTAATAAGGTAATAGGTATATCAATTACTAAAAAGAGCTACTCTTCCATGGGTGGTGTAGTCATCATGGAGATGTTTTTCTTGAGAAAATAATTGAAAGGGTAGAACCCAATATCGTCTCTAATCTTGATTCCAACACAAATAGAAATATTAATATAATAATAAAAGGGAAAAAACAGAAGATTAATTGAATAAAATTTCAAATTACAAGCATGAAATCAAATAAATACAAAGAGGATGTGGGAGAGGAGAGCCTTTTTTGGAAGAGATGTTTGCACAAGGCCTTACTTATTACAAGAGTTGTGAGGGGATCCCAAGAGACACCCTTTCGGACACACCTTCACAAAGCCTCTACCAGCCCTCCCAAATAGTGAAAATCTCATTTAAATAGAGTTTTTTAGGGATAGGTTTACATAACTTTTTTTAAGTGTGAAATGAAAACTCAGCCAAATATTTTATTCCAAGTTTAACCACATAGTTGATCTCAAAAACGCATGAATTGTCTGGATTTATAAAATTAATATTTTTTCCTAATTATTTAACTGATCTTTCCTCCAGATTTGGGCTCAATACAAGTTTGGATGAAAAAGATATGGCCCAAATAGTGAAGTGGTGTCCAATCTGGATGGTTCTGTCCAACTTTGTCTTCATGGCCCATTTACTCCACTCAAATTTATGATCCATCACACATGTCCTAAATATAATTTGTATCCCATTATATCAGAAATATATTTACAAATTTTTAAGTCAAAATATTTTACATAACAATATTTATGTTTGAAATACTTCAGTAAATTTTAAATGGGTAAAACTGGAATTTTTATCAAATTTGAAAATGAATGATCTAATCCCAAATATTTCATAATTGATCATATTTAGCATAATGTGAGGAAATTATATCATTTATTATTAATAAAATATTAAATAAAATTTTGTTTTATAAACTCCCCCACACTTATCCTTTTTCACTCCGGGGAAAAACCTCATATCAAGTAAACATCAATATCAAATCAAAAACAAATTTTAAAAAACATATAATTGAGATCCAACAATTCCACACCAAGAAACAAAAGATACCATGCCTTATAAAACACCATTATTTCAAGTTGTCTATTTATATCATTCAATATATTTCTACTTCATTTATCCTCCCAAGCAAAAAACACTTAACTCAATTGAATTTTCTCTAATCACACAAATGTCAATTTTTAGAAATGTATTTCTCATCAAAACTCATAAAAGGGTCACCATAGGATTGAAATATTACTACATCACCACCTGATGTGATTCAAGAACATATGTTTATCATGAGGACTTTTTTATGGTTGTTCTGTGGCTTTCGGTTGGTAGGATTAAGATGTGAAAAATTTTGTGGCTGAATGAGGAGGGATTGACTCTTTTTGAACCCAAATTGCATTAATCTAATTTTCACTTTAATATGGTATCCTCCTAAATCCCCATAGAATCAATTCATGTTCATCATCATAAAAAATTAAGGAATTTTCACACCATTCAACATTTCAGCAGTAAAAATGTTAATCTTCTCAAACAAGATTTTTTTGAAATCTCCAGATAGGCACAACTTTCTCTCTCTATTAGAAGCTCTAGAAAGGCACAGCTTCTCTTATCATGAAAGATCCAAAAAAGGCATAGCTTTCAATATGATTATTTTCTTCATTAACAAACACAGCTCTTTAGAATTTAATTTTTCACCCAAATTATCACAGAATGTGGTAGCACAACACAAGAATGCTTCCCCCACACTTAAGTTCAACTAGATTATGCAATTTTACTTCAAGAGTTGGTTGGATAGGGAAAATTGGCTTGTAATTTGGCTAACCTAACAGGATATTCATAGATTCTAAGGGATAAAAAGATTAAATGTTCAAGGTAGGCCATTATAAAAAATATTCTTGAAATAAGGGATTTAATACCAAACAAATACCTCAATCATTTAAACATAAGTACCTCAAACCCTCAAGTTTTGACAGGAATAAATCAAATTATGGTTAAATTAAGCATGGATTGGTTCTCTCAAGAAGTGAGGTAAATGTAAAGAATATGAAAAATAATGGTTCAGAATCCTCACAGAAAAGTGATTTCAAATATAAAGACAGTGATATGTGTCAAGGGATTCAAAATTCATTGTACTTTTCATGAAATTGCTAAATATTTGAACTTGAAACAAATTCATTTTCAACATTCATTTAAGCTTAGTTTCAAGGGATAAATTGTTTCACTTATTGATATGGATTTAAAAATGGTGATGATAATCATTTCAGCTCAAAAGTTTCAAAAACACATAAAAATGAAAAATAAACACATAAAATTTTAAAAACACACAATGTTGTTTTGTTTTTTTTAACTGGAAAACAATTGAAATTACTAAACTAAAATGTTCCCTCCCCCACACTTAAAATATTGCATTGTCCTCAATGTGAACCCATGATATGATATATGCACATGAAATGAAGAATTTTAAATAGGACAAATAATATAAAAGTGAAAGGGTTAGGAATAGCCTGATATGCTTAAGTGATAATAGGGTCATGCAGTGTGATGAAATCCACTACATCAGTAGAAAGTCCCTCAACGTATCTCTTTAAACGTTGCCCATTGACTATAAAGCTCCTTCCTATGTCCTCTTGTTTGATCTCCACTACACCATAAGGAAAAACATTAGTCACAACATAAGGACCTAACCACCTGGAACGCAACTTACCAGGCATCAGCTTTAGTCGTGAACTATAGAGCGAGACTTTCTCTCTAACATGAAACTCCCTTTGTTAGGTCATTTTTTCATGAGATGATTTTGATCTTTCCTTATAGATCCTTGAGTTCTCATATGAAGACAATTGAATCTCCTAAATCTCTTTAATTTGTAGCTTTCTTTGGATTCTATCTTGGGCCAAATCCATGTTGTATTTCTTTATAGCCCAATAATCTCAATGCTCAACTTCCACAGGGAGATGACAGGCCTTCCCAAAGACAATCCAAAAGGGGATATACCAATGAGAGTCTTGTATGATGTCCTATAATCCCACAATTCATCATCCAAGCACTTGCTCCAATCCTTCCTATTTGGCTGCACAGTTTTCTCCAAAATTTGTTTCAACTCACGATTTGAAACCTTAGCTTAGGCATTTGTTTTGGGGGTGGTATGGTGTTGATATTTTGTGTGTCACCCCATACTTCTGAAGAAGGGAAGCAAAATTCTGATTGCAGAAGTGTTTCCCTTGGTCACTAATGATGGCCTTTGGTACTCCAAAACTGTAAAAAATCCACTCTTTGACAAAGTCCACAACAAAATGAGAATCATCAATCATGGTGGCCTTAGACTCCACCCATTTTCTCAAATAATAAACAACAACCTAAATATATAGGAAACCAAATGAACTAGGAAAATGACCCATAAAATTGATGCCCCATACATCAAAAATTTCACAAAATAGTATGGACTGTTGGGGCATCTCGTGTCTCCTAGAAATGTTTCCTATGTGTTGGAAATGTGAGCACAACTTACAAAATACATGGGCATCATGGAATAAGCTAGGCCAATATAATCCAGAGTCAAAAACTTTCCTAACTATCTATTGGGGTCCAAAGTGTCCACCACAAGAAGTGTATGACAGAATTGTAGAATAGACTCAAACTCATGATCAGGAACACACCTCCTAATAACTTGGTCACTACACATGAACCATAAGTATGGATCATCCCAAACATAAAATATTTATTCACTCTTTAATTTTTGGACTTGATATTTCTTTAAATTTTCTGGTATTTCAGAGGAAATAAGATAGTTAACTAAATCTGCATACCAAGGATGCATAACTGAGATGGAATAAAAATGCTCATTGGGGAAAGTGTCCCGAAGTGGTACCTGGTCCAAGGTGTTATCCTCTAGTGTGTCTGTAAGCCTACTCATGTGGTCTGCCACCAAGTTTTCCAACCCCTTATTGTCCTTTATCTCAATATCAAATTCTTGAAGAAGGAGAATCCATCGAATTAGCCTGGGTTTTGTGTCTGGCTTCATCAATAGGTACCTCAGAGCTGCATGGTCAGAAAAAACAACTACTTTAGAGCCCAATAAATATGAACAGAATTTATCTAAAGTGAATATAATAGCAAGAAACTCCTTTTTATTGGTTGTGTAGTTTTATTGGGATGAATCCAGTGTCCTCGATGCATAGGAAATCACTTGTGAACGTCCCTCCACCCTCTGAGATAAGACAGCTCCAACCGTGAAGTTGGAGGAATCACACATAAGTTCAAAAGGAATCTCCCACCGTGGGGGTTTTATGATTGGTGGAGTGTTCAAACACTTCTTTATCTCATCAAAGGAAGTCCTAAAAGAATCATTAAACATAAAATCAGAATCTGTTTTAAGTAATCGTGACATAAGAAGAGTAATCTTACTAAAATATTTGATGAAGCGCTGATAAAATCCCGCATTCCCTAGGAAAGATCTAACATCATGCACACATGAAGGATATGGTAAGGATGAAATAATATCTAACTTAGATCTATCAACCTCTATCCCATGTTTTGACACTACATTCCCTAAGACAATCCCATGCTCTACCATAAAATGACACTTTTCAAATTTCAAGACTAGATTCTTTTCAATACAGCGATTCAACACCTTTCCCAAACCACTTAGACATTCATCAAATGAGGTTCCATATACTATAAATCCATCCATAAATACCTCCATGAAGGTCTCAATAAAATCAAAAAAAATACTCGCCATGCATCTCTGGAAGGTACATGGGGTGTTGTAAAGTCCAAATGGCATCCTCCGGTAGGCAAATGTACCGAATGGACAAGTGAATGTTGTCTTTTCCTGATCCTCAGGAGCAATAGAAACCTGAAAATATCCAGAAAATCCATCCAAGAAACAATAATGTGTCTTTCCAATTAGTCTCTTAAGCATTTGATCAATAAATGGTAGGGGAAATGAACTTTGTGAGTAGACTGATTTAGTTTCCTATAATCAATACACACACGCCAACTGTTTTTCACCCTCATTGGAACTAACTCCTCTTTCTCATTTTTAACAACTGTAACACCACTTTTGTTAGGCATAACATGAATAGGACTTACCCACTGAGAATCTGAAATGGAAAAGATTATACCTTCCTCGAGTAATTTCTCAACTTCTTTTTTAACAACTTCCAGAAGGGTTGGATTGAGTCTCCTTTGTGACTGCCTAACTGGTTTAGCCCCATCCCCCAAGTGAATACTATACATGCAAATGGAGGGGCTAATACCTGATATTTCAGCCAAGGTCCACCTAATTCCCTTGATTTTCTCCCTCAAAAGATTCAAAAGTTTTTCTTCATGTTCAAAAGTAAGATTGTTAGCAATGATAACAGGTAATTTTTCACCACTTAACAAGTATGAGTATTTGATATTTGGTGGAAATGACTTGAGTTCCAGTGTAGGGGGGTGGTGTATGGATGGATACATAGAAGGAACTGAAATATGTGCACAAAGAGCATTAATATCAGAATATACATCATCAAAATCAGAGAATAAAGCATTAAATCCATCAGCATACTCAATAGCCATGTCATAATTAGAGTTCACATGATCAAAATCAGAATATGATTCCATTTCAAAATCAAATATAAAAGAGTCTTGTGCATTAGAAATAGGTGTGTAAGTACTCTTATACAAAAACTAGAACCAATACTCATAATCTCCCTAATCATAGGACAATCAAAATACCTGGAGTTTTTATTTGGTGGTTCAAAATGAGAGATAACAAAAGCAGAATGATCCTCTGAGGGGTACTTCATGGAATCCATAACATTAAATATCACAACTTCATCCCCAAATTCCATGGAAATTATCGTTAACATTTATGATAGTTTTTGTTGTTTTGAGGAAGGGTCTACCTAAGATAATGGGGGCATGAGAACTTACTTGATCATCCTCCATGTTAAGCACATAGAAATATTCTATAAAGATCATGTCTCTTACCCTGACAAGTACATCCTCAAGAACTCCTGCTAGATATGTCATAGCTCTATTCGCCAACTGCACCACTACTCTTGTGGGCTTCAACTTACCAACCTTTAAAGAAGAGAATACAGAGTGATGCATCACATTTATAGAAGCTCCCAAATCACAAAGTGCATTAGAAAAGTGAAACTCCCCTATGGTGCATGGGATGGTGAATGTCCCTAGATCCTTTCACTTTGTTGGCATTTCTAGATTTGGTGTAATGAGTGCTGACATGTTCCTTCAAGATTTATCCTCTCATTTCCCTTGATCCCTCTTTGATTGGTACAAAGTTATTTTAAGAATTTTTATACCCTGGTATTTGTTTAATGGCTTCAAATAAAGGTATGTTTATCTCCACACGCTTGAATGTGTCCAAAACTTCCTTTTGCATCACCTCCTCAGCCATATTATTGTTTTGTACAAACCTATTTGGAAATAGAAGGGGTTTAGTAGGAATATCATCAATATTTTTCTTACCTTTATCTTTCTCTTTTGGTTGCTCTTCAGCTAGTCTTGAATGGGGATTCTCTGGATTTGAGGTGAATCCCGGTGGAATGGTAGGTACCGATGTATCATTAATTTGATTCCCACTTCTCAATGTGATGGCACTAACATTCCCATTGGGATTTGTAGTAGGTTGTTATGGTAGATTTCCAGAATTCTTACTTACCAGTTCATGGAGGGCAGTGGCAATCTGGCTCATTTGAGTCTTCAACTCCCTCAGATCTGAACCTTGACTCTTCATCTCATTCTGTTGATTAAAAACAATTTGTTTCAAAAGGTTATCAGTTTTATAATCTACCTTGGATAGGGGATTCCCTTATTGTTGGGTTGTTGATGTTTGGGTTTCAAATCTCTTTTAGGGTTGTTGGAAACCCTGCTGGTAAGGTGGAGGCTGATGGAAGTTTTGTTGAAAAGGGGGCCTTTATTATTGCCCAGAGCCATACCTCATGTCTGATTGATCTTTCCACCCTTGGTTGTATACTGGTGCAAAGGAATCAAGCTTCTTTTGGAGATATGGTTGGTGTTATTGATAATATGGTCTCCCAAGAAACACTACTGCACAATCTTTTGTCTCTTGTAGTTGCGGGAAACAGTCAGTTGGGTGGCTTATCTCAGTGAAAATTCCACAAGGCCTTGAAGGAGGGGGTTGGTATGTCTTTTCTGCCAAAGTAATCCGCCTCACCATAGTATTCAATTCTTCCAACTTGGTATCAATCAAATGACTTTCAAGAGAAGATGGACTTACCTGATGTACTCCCCTGACATGTGTTGTACCTCGATTGCCAAATTTTTGGGAGTTTTGGGCCATTTTGTTGATCAACTCACGTGCCGATACTGGTGTATTTTCCACCAATGCTCTTCCAGCTGCAGCATCCACCATGCTCCTCTCCATAGGTGTGAGTCCTTCGTAGAAGTATTGGATGAAGAGTTTCTCACTGATTTGGTGATATGGGCAGCTTGCGCACAACTTCTTGAATCGTTCTCAGTACTCATACATTGACTCCCCTTGGGCTTTCTTGATCCTTGAGATCTCCTTTCGAATAGATTTGGTCCTTAAGGTGGGAAAAATATCTGCAGGAAAATACGTTTCAAATCGTTCCAACAAGTTACATCTTTAGGTTGTAAATAATATGTCCAATCTTTCGCAACTCCATCAAATAAGAATGAGAATGCTCTTAGTTTGATTTGACCTTCAAAAACATTTCTAGGTTTAAGTGTTGAGAAAACCACATTAAATTCTTTAAAATTTTTGTTTGGATCCTCACCATATAATCCATGAAACTTTGGAAGAAGATGAATTAAACCAGATTTCAGTTCAAAGTCTGATTTGAGTATGAAATGCAATTTGGTTGATAGTTAATATCAGGTGCATCCAATTATTGAATAGTTATATTATGTTAATTTCCATTATTTTCATCAATTGGTTCTTGTTTTATATTAGAATTAGAAGTTTTCCAATTTAAATGTTCTTGGAGTGGATAAATTCTCCAACTGTTTGAATGTTGAAACTTCTTGTAGACTGAGAATGTCTGATTCGAGCCCTAAGGTTGTGTTCAATCTCAAGATCAAGATCTAAGAAATCATCGGTATTAGTTCATGTCATAAATCAAATAAAAATGAAAAGAAGGAAAGTGTACCATAGTAAAATAAAAATGATAAGTTTGAGTTGATGGTCCAAAAAGAAGTATAATAGAATAAAAGAAGAAGAAAAAAAATAGATTGGGTAAAGAAGGAAGAAAGAAGAGAGGAAGAGAATAAAATGTAAAATAAAATAAATAACTCTAATTGGTTGAAATAATTACTTGCCTCCTCGGCAACGGTGCCAATTTTAAAGATGTTGTTGTGGTCACTCTCAAATGAAGTGTGATTTTTTGGGTACTTGGGTGCAGCAGAGTGGCTGACCAAGCTCATCTCTCAAAGGAGGAAGTAAATTAAAACAACATCTTGAAGGTATTATAAAAATAAAATAAAATAAAATAAAAACACTACTTGAAAGGATGGGGTTTGTTTATAGTTTATAAATCTAGAAGAATCTTGCAGTAAGAATATTTTATTTTATTTGTTTTTAGTTTTGAAATGAAGTTCGATTAAAATGACACAACAAGAAGATATTTTTTTTAGAAAATATTTAAAAGGCGTAATTGATATAACTCTAAATTTTCACTCAATTATTTGTAATTATCATTTAAATTAACATCCACTTAATTATAATCATCTAATTTGTTAACCCTCAAACCCTATGGGAGTTAACTTAACCACAAAGATGAAATTACTTAAACCCTAGGCTAGCTTCAGAACACGCAATCGCAGCACCCTGCTTTGATTGATGTTATAAGGATAGCTTATGGTCAGTGGTTAATTAGATCACATATCCATTTTAGACATGAGTATTAACTGAGTTTAGGGAAAATATTTTAACTCTACAAACTTATCCTATGTGGTCTTGTATTACCAATTAAGTTCGTGCTCTCACAATTTACACAAAATCTCAACCTCAAATTTTTTTGCATTAATTGTTCAATTGCTTACTTAGTTTATTATAATAAAAAACTAAATTAATGAATGATATTAAGTTAATTACATTATCTCATTTATTCAAAATAAATTAATGAATAAGTTAATAGATAGATCGATTACTAAAAAGAGTTACTCTTCCATGGGTGGTGTAGTCATCGTGGAGATGTTTTGCATGAGCAATGGATTGAAAGGGTAGAACTCAATCTCATCTCCAATCTTGATTAAAACCCAATTATAAAGATTAATATAAGAAGAAAATGGAAAAACACAGAAGATTAATTGAAGAAAATTTCAAATTACAAGCATGAAATCAAAGAAATACAAAGAGGAAGTGGGAGAGGAGAGCCTTTTTGGAAGAGATGTTTACACAAGTCCTTACTTCTTATAAGAGTTTTGAGGGTCTCCCAAGAGACAACCTTTCAGAGACACCTTCCCAAATATTCAATCAGACCTCCCAAAGAGTGAAAACCCCATTAAAATAGAGTTTTTTAGGGCTAGGGTTACATAACTTTTTTAAGTTAGAAATGAAAACTCATCCAAATATTTTATTCCACGTTTCACCGCATAGTTTACCTCTAAAACACGTGAATTGGCCGTCATTATAGCATGATTATTTGTTTCTAATTATGTCCCCGGTATTTCCTCCAAATTTGGGCTCAATCCAAATTTGGATGAAAAAGATACGGCCCAAATAATAAAGTGGTGTCCAATCTAGATGGTTCTGTCCAGCTTTGTCTACTTGGCCCATTTACTCCACTCAAATGTAGGATCAAGCTCCCATGTCCTCAATAGAATTTGTATACCATTAAGTTAGAAACACGATTACAAAATTTTAATTCAAAATATTTTACATAATAATATTTATGCCCAAAATACTACAGTAAATTTAAAAAGAATAAAACATGAATTTTTATCAAATTTTTAAATGAATGATCTAATCCCAAATATTTCATAATTGATCATATTTATCATAATGTGAGGAAATTATATCATTTATTATCAATAAAATATTCAATAAAATTTTGTTTTATCAATAAATCATAGTTTAGGGTTGTAGAGTTTGGACCATGACATTGGGGGTTTTATGGTATTGTTACTCATTCTTCAAGGTCTTAGGGTTTAAACCATAACATGGTCGTTGCTATTATGCGAATTATTTCTTCAGAAATTTTTCATTTGTAGGAGTCATGATGTGCTATCTATCCATTTATATCAAGGTGTATGATCCATTGGAATAGACCATATGTACGACATATGGTCCTTCCCACTTTGGTTTAAGCTTTGGAGGCTTCTTCTCGAGTATGATTGGGGTTTTGAAGACTAACACCATTTCTCCTTCAAGGAAATATTGAAGGAGAACCTTTTTGTTGAAGTCTTGTGCAATCTTATTTTGGTAGATTTCCAAATGGTTTAGAGTGTGCAGCCTTTTTTCATCTAGCTACTTCAACTCATCAAACCATCTCTGGGATTGCTTATCCATGGAAAGTTGATCGAAAATGGCCACACGATGGCACTTGGATTTAGATGGGTAACACCGCCTCTTCCCCATATACTAGTGAGTATAGGTTTTCATGGGTGGTAGTGCGGTTCGTGCTTCAGTAAGCCCACAAAGCATGAAGAATCTTATATAGACATTATTTCTTATCCTTATTGACCATCGTTTGGATTATGTTGGATAGAGTCTTGTTAAAAGCCTCTATCTTCCCATTTGCCTCCACATGGTAATGGGAAGAATGATTGTCTTTGATTCTATACTCTTGGTATAGCTTGTCCAACTCATCAAGGAAAAAGTTGTTGTCGTTCTCCATCAGTATTGTATGAGGGACACCAAATCTGGTGATGATGTTGGCCTTCACAAAGTTAATGATGTTTTTCTCCATGAATTCTTTAAGGGGTATGGATTTGGCCCATTTGGAAAAGAAGTCAGTTATTGTGAGTATGAACTTAAACTTTCTAGATGTGGGTGGAGGATATAGTCCTAGAACATCCATCCCCCAAGCGGCGAATGGCCATGAGTACTTAGTTGTATGAGGTAACTCCAGGGGTCAGTGTATGAAATTAGCATGCACTTGGAAGGAATGGCACTTCTTGGTGAATATGGAACAATCCCATATCATAGTGGTCCAGTAATACCCAAGTCTCCGGATCTAGTGAGAGAGCTTAGTTCCTGATTGGTGCACTCCACAAGCTCTGGCGTGCACTTCATTCATGACGGCAGCAGTCTCTTCTCTATTAATTCACCTAAAAAGGACTATGTCAAGGCCTTGTTTCTAGAGAAAATTTTCTTGATTTACCCCATTGTAAAATACAAAATTGAATGCCCATCTTCATACCTACTCCCTTTCATCCCTATCTGATGGGAGTTCCCCATTCCAGAGGTAATTTGCAATGGGCATAATCCACCCGGTGGTGTGACCATAAGGCTCATAGACAGGGGCTAATTTCATCGATTTCCTCTGTATTTATATGGAGGAATGGAAAGACCATTCAGTAGTGGGCAATGATAATGACTATTTCATCTTGGTATGGATCATCCAAGGTTGTGGCTGCATTTTTCAAAGCGTCGGCTTGAGCATTTTTTGAGCAGGGTACATAGGTCAGTGTTGGTTATGATGGGAATCCTGTCATCAGTTCTTGAACATGGTTCATCAAGAGAACCAATACTTATTTCTTAATGGCATAGTCACCATTGGCTTGTTTGATGACTATCTCTGAATCACCCTTTATTTTTAGTTGTTTTCCTTTCACATGAAGTGTCAGTTCCAAGCTTGCAATGAGGACCTGATATTCCTCTTCATTATTTGTACACCCTTCTGAAAGCAGGAAAGAGTAAGACAGGATGGCCTTTTCGGGGGATATGTGTATAACTCCTAGCCCCACTTTTTTGAGCTTGGGATCCTCCATCCTTTTCCCTATTAGGATTCAGGAACCACCATCGAAGTACATTTCCCATGTCTGGGGGTCCTCCTGGATAGAGAACACTTCTTCATCTAGAATTTTAGCATACAACGGCGGGCTTAGGAGATATCTTTTGAGACTTTCGAATTCTTCTTGGAAATCATTATCCTACTCATACATAACTCCTTTCTTCATGAGCCTGGTGAAAGGTAAACATTTACCTGCTAGGTTGGCTATAAAGAACCGAATGTAGGTAAGGTTCCCTAAGAGACACCTCAACTTGTTAAGGTTATGAGGTGGGGACATTACAAGGATGGATTTTGTCTTCTCAAAGTCAACTTCAATGTTGTGATGGTGTATGGAGAAGTTGAGGAATTTTCCCAAGGTAACGCCAAAGGTTCATTTTAGGGGATTCATCTTTAAATTGTGTTATCGTAACTTGTTGAAAATAGTTACAAGATCAGCTAGGTGGTTTGAGCACTGTCGTGATTTATCCACCAGGTTGTCAATATAACACTCGACGAACTTTCCCAAGAAGGGCTTGAAGATGTGATGTATGGCGCGCTGATATGTGGCGCCAATATTCTTTAGACCAAAGGGCATTACTTTATAACAGAACACTCCTTGAGGGGCCCTAAAATTAGTACTTTCTTCATCTCCTCGGGCCATCCGAATTTGATTGTATCCAAAATAGCCATCCATGAAAGAGAGAGCCTCGTATCCAATAGTTTCATTGATCAACAATTTTGTGATCAGGACCGGGAAGTTGTATTTTGGGCAATGTTGATTAAGCTCCCTAAAGTAAATGTAGATTCTAATGTGTCCATTCTTCTTTTTGACAGGGACTATGTTTTCCAGCCTGTCTGGATATTGGACCTCCTATATCAAGTTGGCTTTGATTATCTTGTCAACCTCAACCTCTATTTTGGCAGTATGCATTGGGTGGTTCCTTTTGGTTGCCTGCTTATAACCCCAGTGATCTTCTAGTAAGCCCAGATGATGAGTGGTGACCTCAATATCGAGGTCTAGAATTTCTATGTATTTTTAGGCAAACACATCTTGATTATTATTTAGAAAGGAGGTGTATGTCTTCTGTTCCTCAACAGGCATATCCACACTAATCGGAGGTGGTCGCGGGTCGTTTTCAGTGCCCAGATTTATCTCCTTAAGTTCCTCGATTATGGTGGTGACACCTTCTTTGAATGCAGGAGGGTAATCTTTGAGGTCTTCTTCCTCTTCTTCATCATCTTTATCTTCTTCATCTTCTGATGGAGAGAGGATTTTTGAGATGAACTCTCCAATGTTGGGAGAGAAATTATATTTTGCCTTAGTGAGTAAGGCGGGGGTAGTTTGAGGTCCAGTGGATGGGCTGGGAGAATCTTTGATAGGGCTTTTCCTGACATCATGGGAGTCATCCCTCTCTTCCGTGTATTTGGACTCGGTGGTCGTAACAGAGATCATGCAAAAAATTGAGTCTTCATCCAGACTTTCACTTATGCATTCAACTTTGTTGATGGGTAATACATACTCTTCCCCAAGATGCTGAAGGGGGTCAGCGGGATCCATTTCCAATCAATTCGAAGCATTGATCTAATCAATGTCATCTGCCAAAAGATTTTTTTCTTTTGATTCATAGAACCCTGCATCGATATAGTGCAACTCATAAGACTCAAACGAAGATTTATCAGCATGCAATGTTTCATTTTTACATTAGTGAAATATTTGATGCACTGATGGTATGATGAAGGAATTGTTGCATGATGATTCATCCAAGTCCTCCCTAATAGGACGTTTAAGGTCGTACTTTTCCATACTACCATGAACTTGGAATCTGACATGAGATCTCCAAGAAAATTTTTAAGCTTGATTCATCCCAATGGTTTCTGCTCTCTCTTTTTTGTATTCCAGTAGAGTTGTGGTGCAAGTTGTCAAGTTGTCTTCATCATATCCCAGTCGATGAAGCATTCATAGCAGAAGGAGGTTAACTCTAGATCTGTTGTCTATGAAGATCCTCCAGACATGAATTCCATTTATCTTTCCGGAAACATATAAGGGTTTGATGTGCCCTTGTATGATGGTGTCTTCATCCCTGTCTGTGAAGGATATGATGACGTGACATTATTTGGGACCGGTCTCTGTCTGATAGACTTCAGATTCTGCTACTTCAGCCTCAAAATCCTGGGGACTTGGTAAGGTTTCGATGAGTGCCTCACTAAGATCCACAGACAGGCTTAATGCATCTAGAATTGATAGCTTTACTGGTACTGAAGCTAGTTGCATTAGAATATCATACTTCTTCTCTAAAGGTTGGTGTTTCCTATATTGGGGTTGCTATTTCAAAGACACTTTAGGGGTTTGAACTTTTTACATAGATGGTTCGGCCTCTGTTATCAGAGCTAGTGGTGTTGCGGTCCTTTCCAGGTTGGGCTGAACTGATCTGCATTTATTCCTTGGGCGATTTAATATTTGTTCTTCCCCTGATGGATATTCCAACATTATTGAGCTTGGATTTATTCCGATGGGGGAGAATGAGCATTCCAGTTCTTGTTGAATCTGCTTGAGGGTCCTTCTGTGAGTTTCTGTGATGTTAATAGTTTGATTTATAGCGTGGCCAGGAATTTGACTCCTGCCACGATCGTTCCTTCCAGGAAACCTTCAGCCTATGTGGCCTCTTCCTCCATCTCTTTGATTGGGTGCGGGGAATTTGGGTTTGTGACCATAGTCTTAATTAGAGAAGGGATCTATCTAGTGAATTAAATTAATGGAGCCGAAGATCAGTTTTGATCTGATAATGTTTTAGTCTAACTGTATTCTTCTGATGGTGTCATTTGGAGGGGCAGTACCTATTGTACTATTTGGTGGGGCGGTACCCGTTGTACCAAGTCTTCTGGCATGAAGTTTTAAAGCATCAACACTGACTCTGATTTGGTATCATCTCATCTTCTTCCTCTTTATTTCTTCCCTTTTGGTCTTTATGGGACCGCAGGGCCGAGGAGGATGGTTGTACTATATTGGGAGCTTTTAGGGGCATAGTTGGTTGATTCAACTACTCCTGGAGGATGCCATGAACTCTATTGATGGTCTTCTGAGTCATCCAATTGTCAAACTTTTGTTTTTTCTTACTGGAGACTGTTTTTCATTCCTATTCCTAGCTTAAGTCTGAGGTGGAAACATACGTCACTTGTGATTGTGGCGGGCCCAACATAACTTGCCTGAAATCCACCATCTTTTGTAGGAGATCCTTGAAAAAAAATCATGGATGGTGTGTCCTAGTATCCAGTGATAGGGACAATAATTTGGACAATCTTTGAGGCCCACTTCATCGGCTCACTTTGGCTCAGGTTGCTAGAGAAAATTTTAATTCATGGAAGCTATGAAATAGTCGCGGACCTAGTCATCTCAAAATGAGTAAACGTTATTTCTTCGTTCTTCAAACTAATTTATTTTATCACCTCATCACTCATCTTGTTGAGGTGGGGGTATTTGTTGGTGTCCAGGGGGTCCCACATGATTCGATGGGGTCTCGCAACTGGAGCTGGTGCCAGGGGTAGCTTAAGCGTGACAGAAGAAGCTTCATCTTTTCCTGTTCTTTTCTCAGGGGATGATGGGGCCACTCAGGAATTAAGATTGTTCAGTTTCAAGGATTCTTTTATCCTTTGGGCAATGGCAGAGATTTCCTTAAACCCATTAGTGTACTTTACCAAGATGAGTGGTGTTCTTAATTCAGCGTGAAGGTTATTGATGCACAAGGAGAGCATCTCATACTAGGGGAGTGGCCGGTTCTAGGAATAAGTCAAGACTTTCCATCTGGAAATGAAGTCTGAGACTCTTTCATTCTCTTGTTGTTTGTAGTTCATGAGGTCACTGATCGTCGTCTTAGGCAGCATTGAACTGAACTAGAAGAGAAACTGTCGATGGAGATCCTCCCAACCTATGATTGAATTGGATGGAAGGCTAGTATACCATATGAAGGTTGAGCCTTGCAAGGTTCGTACGAAGCACCTAAGTTTTACTGCTTCTTGTTGATCCGGAGTTCCCATAATGAGGTCACAATAAGAGGTGTAGTGCATTAATTACTGTTCTGAGTCCCCCTATCTATTGAACACTGGGAATACGGGGTTTTCAAATTTTCACTACTACAATCTGCGCCTTTATCAGCGCTAAAAACCATCATTAACAGCGCCAGAAAAGTGCTGTTAATTCCGGCGTAGATAAAGGGGGGTCCCCTTTATCAGCGCTCCGAGAAGCACTGATAAAGGTCCCATATATCAGCGCTTCTAGGAGCGCTGATAAAGGGGTCCTTTATCAGCGCACGGTGGAGCGATGATAAAGGTCAACTATATCAGCGCGCGGTGGAGCACTGAAAAAGGTCAACTATATCAGCACTTCTCGGAGCGCTGATAAAGGTTCCTTTATCAGCGCTCCTTTAGCGCTGTTAAAGGTTTCCTTTATCAGTGCTAAAAAAGCGCTGATAAAGGGCCCAGCGCCTGCACCTAAAAAACAGTACCTGCACACCTGCACACCAGAATACCTGCACAAAGTAGCACATGCACACCTGCACACCATAGCACCCACACCCAATATTTTGACTGACAACGGAATATACATTTACTTAACATCATGAATACAAAAAAAATGCATTTCTATATACATTTCAAAAATTGTTTTACATGGTTACATTTACAATTATTCAACAACAGTTATAAACATTCATGTTTCATCCTTTGATATCCATGATCCTCTCTCGATGGTATTTGTTGCCGAATAAAGCATCCGAACTCAAGGAAAAAAAATCACCTATATAAGAAAACAAATATTATGTTAGTAATGCAATAATGAAAGAAATTAAAACAGAATATGAAAGAATACATTAATATGGAAATGTGAAACTAAAATATTAAATTTTAAACTCAAAAGTTTTCATTTTCATAACAATGAAAGGGAATAATGTAAAATCAATATGTTTTTGATTGATTTATCTAATTTAATAAATACTGATTCTTTATCTAATGAAAAGCTTTACCGGTCACACCGTGCGTTGGATTGAGGTGCGGTCGATTCGTACGCGTCACAAATGACTCGTGGATCGTTGTCCTAAAGTATCAAAACAATCTGAAGGCGTTTGCTCGGTTTGGCGTATGTCATTGGTGTTGTTTTCCAAAGTTTATCTCATTTTCAAACTGATATCAGACACTTTTAGCCATACCGGTCACACCGTGCGTCGGATTGAGGTGTGGTCAATTTGTACGCATCAAAAATGACTCGTGGATCGTTTTCCTAAAGTATCAAAACAATCCGAACGCGTTTTCTCAGTTTGGCGTATGTCATTGGTGTTGTTTTCCAAAGTTCATGTCATTTTCAAACTGATATCAGACAATTTTAGCCATACCGGTCACATCATGCATCGTATTGAGGTGCAGTCGATTCGTACGCGTCACAAATGACTCGTGGATCGTTGTCCTAAAGTATCAAAACAATCCGAAGGCGTTTTCTCGGTTTGGCGTATGTCATTGGTGTTGTTTTCCAAAGTTTCATGTCATTTTCAAACTGATATCAGACAATTTTAGCCATACCGGTCACACCGTGCGTCGGATTGAGGTGCGATCAATTCGTACGCGTCACAAATGACTCGTGGATCGTTTTCCTAAAGTATCAAAACAATATGAATGCGTTTGCTCGATTTGGCGTATGTCATTGGTGTTGTTTTCCAAAGTTTATCTCATTTTCAAACTGATATCAGACACTTTTAGCCATACCGGTCACACCGTGCATCGGATTGAGGTGCGGTCGATTCGTACGCGTCACAAATGACTCTTGGATCGTTTTCCTAAAGTATCAAAACAATCCTAACGCGTTTTCTCGGTTTGGCGTATGTCATTGGTGTTGTTTTCCAAAGTTCATGTCATTTTCAAACTGATATCAGACAATTTTAGCCATACCGGTCACACCGTACATCGGATTGAGGTACGGTCAATTCGTACGTGTCAAAAATGACTCGTGGATAGTTGTCCTAAAGTATCAAAACAATCCGAATGCGTTTGCTTGGTTTGGCGTATGTCATTGGTGTTGTTTTCCAAAGTTCATGTCATTTTCAAACTGATATCAGACAATTTTAGACATACCGGTCACACCGTGCATCGGATTGAGGTGAGGTCGATTCGTACGCGTCACAAACGACTCGTGGATCGTTTTCCTAAAGTATCAAAACAATATGAAGGCGTTTGCTCAGTTTGGCGTATGTCATTGGTGTTGTTTTCCAAAGTTGATCTCAATTTGAAACTGATATCAGATACTTTTAGCCATACCGGTCACACCGTGTGTCGGATTGAGGTGCGGTCGATTCGTATGCGTCACAAATAACTCGTGGATCGTTGTCCTAAAGTATCAAAACAATCCGAAGGCGTTTTCTCGGTTTGGCGTATGTCATTGGTGTTGTTTTCCAAAGTTCATCTCATTTTCAAACTGATATCAGACACTTTTAGCCATACCGGTCACACCGTGCGTCGGATTGAGGTGAGGTTGATTCGTACGCGTCACAAATGACTCGTGGATCGTTCTCCTAAAGTATCAAAACAATCCGAACGTGTTTGCTCGGTTTGGCGTATGTCATTGGTGTTGTTTTCCAAAGTTCATGTCATTTTCAAACTGATATCAGACAATTTTTTCCATACCGGTCACACCGTGCGTCGGATTGAGGTGCGGTCGATTCGTACGCGTCACAAATTACTCGTGGATCATTTTCATAAAGTATCAAAACAATCCGAATGCGTTTGCTCAGTTTGGCGTATGTCATTGGTGTTGTTTTCCAAAGTTTATCTCAATTTGAAACTGATATCAGACACTTTTAGCCATACCGGTCACACCATGCGTCGGATTGAGGTTCGGTCGATTCGTACGCGTCACAAATGACTCGTGGATCGTTTTCCTAAAGTATCAAAACAATCCGAAGGCGTTTTCTCGGTTTGGCGTATGTCATTGGTGTTGTTTTCCAAAGTTCATCTCATTTTCAAACTGATATCAGACACTTTTAGCCATACCGGTCACACCGTGCGTCGGATTGAGGTGCGGTTGATTCGTACGCGTCAAAAATGACTCGTGGATCGTTTTCCTAAAGTATAAAAATAATCCGAATGCGTTTGCTCGGTTTGGCGTATGTCATTAGTGTTGTTTTCCAAAGTTCATGTCATTTTCAAACTGATATCAGACAATTTTAGCCATACCGGTCACACCGTACATCAAATTGAGGTGTGGTCGATTCGTACGTGTCACAAATGACTCGTGGATAGTTTTCCTAAAGTATCAAAACAATCCGAACGCGTTTTCTCGGTTTGGCGTATGTCATTGGTGTTGTTTTCCAAAGTTCATGTCATTTTCAAACTGATATCAGACAATTTTAGCCATACCGGTCACACCGTGCATCGGATTGAGTTGCGGTCGATTCGTACGCGTCACAAATGACTCTTGGATCGTTGTCCTAAAGTATCAAAACAATCCGAAGGCGTTTTCTCGGTTTGGCGTATGTCATTGGTGTTGTTTTCCAAAGTTTATCTCAATTTGAAACTGATATCAGACACTTTTAGCCATACCGGTCACACCGTGCGTCGGATTGAGGTGCGGTCGATTCGTACGCATCAAAAATGACTCGTGGATCATTGTCCTAAAGTATCAAAATAATCTGAACACGTTTGCTCGGTTTGGCGTATGTCATTGGTGTTGTTTTCCAAAGTTTATCTCAATTTGAAACTGATATCATACACTTTTAGCCATACCGGTCACACCGTGCATCGGATTGAGGTGAGGTCAATTCGTACGTGTCATAAATGACTCGTGGATCGTTTTCCTAAAGTATCAAAATAATCCGAACGCGTTTTCTCGGTTTGGCGTATGTCATTGGTGTTGTTTTCCAAAGTTCATGTCATTTTCAAACTGATATCAGACACTTTTAGCCATACCGGTCACACCGTGCATCGGATTGAGGTGAGGTTAATTCGTACGCTTCACAAATGACTCTTGGATCATTGTCCTAAAGTATCAAAACAATCCAAAGGCGTTTTCTCAGTTTGGCGTATGTCATTGGTGTTGTTTTCCAAAGTTTATCTCATTTTCAAACTGATATCAGACACTTTTAGCCATACCGGTCACACTGTGTGTCGGATTGAGGTGAGGTTGATTCGTACGCGTCAAAAATGACTCGTGGATCGTTGTCCTAAAGTATCAAAACAATCCGTACGCGTTTTCTCGGTTTGGCGTATGTCATTGGTGTTGTTTTCCAAAGTTCATGTCATTTTCAAACTGATATCAGACAATTTTAGCCATACCGGTCACACCGTGCGTCGGATTGAGGTGCGGTCAATTCGTACACGTCACAAATGACTCGTGGATCGTTTTCCTAAAGTATCAAAACAATCCGAATGAATTTTCTCGGTTTGGCGTATGTCATTGGTGTTGTTTTCCAAAGTTTATCTCATTTTCAAACTAAGTAGTAGGAATTCACTAATCTAAGGGTATGAAACATAAGAAAGGGAGATCATAGATGCTCAATAAGTGTAAAGGGAGATATCAATGACCATATAAAGATAACATAAGTATTAGGAATTCAACTTCATTGTCATATTTGTTTACATTCTTCGATCAGGTACGCTGCCCATTCATTTCTAAAGACATTTATATCATCTTCTGAATAGGAGTTTTTGCGACAGTCATAGTAGTACTGAAAAAATATAAATACACAAGGGATTAATAATTATTTTAAATAAATTAGTAACTATTTTCAAAAATACCTCTTCAGGGATGTTAGTTTGTCCATGAAATACGATCTCTTTCATAAATTTACAAACATAATAACCGCAGTCCTTGTCATTTGTTTGTTTCGGACACTGCAGAAACATCGAGAAAAATAAGTAATTTGTTTTGATATGTATTTGGATAGTGAAATATAATTATATATACCCAGATACTTCTCCATTTGTAGATCTTGTGGGCATTGTCGTCCTTACGCCCTGGATTAATTCCAGCCTTTAGACGATATTCATACACCGCCCTATCATAACAAAATCCTCATTAAAAGATAATATAAATTATATAACTAGATATTTAGTTCTAAAATTTTGGATCTAGTGTATTACAAATTGACAATCGCCATCATGTGTGGCCGGTTAGTTGGATATCCATGCAGTGAATCCAGAAAATAAATCTTTGGAGTATCCAAATTGACTGCAATGAGCATCCAATGTTCCCTAAAAACACAAAAAGAAATAAGTACTGATAGAAATGAAAATATAATTGATATGATTAAAATGTAGAGTTTTACCCTTGCATCGTTGGTATTAAAAAGATCATGTCAGTCGTAATTCTTCTTTGAAACGTTCTGAGCAGATTTGACATCAATTCAGCCTGAAAATTAGAATCTATTTCTGTTCGTTGTGTAGAAATGGTGTGAGGACTAACGAGTCCAAATTTGTATTCATGGTCAAATCCCTTCAACTGTTTTTCATATATACGCCTGTGAAAAATATGAGATGTATTTATCCATAATTATCAAAGTATATCAGCTTCTGTAAAATCAAATCATGAAAACATACCTCATGTATACATTTATAACTGAGGCGCCTAGCCAGTCGTATGTGATGATCTCAGAAACAGCGTCTACACTAACGAAATCCATTATTTCCTCTCCGTACATATCTTTTTCACAAAAAATTGTATGATTCTTTCCATCTTTCATTTTCGTATCCACATGAGCTTGCAATGATATTAAATGTGGATATAGAACGGGCGGGGTGAACGTGCTCTCAGTAGATCGTTTTGATTGGTTGGTTGATCCAATCTTGGAGCCGCTCTTTCGTTTTAGCTTCTCCAATTTATCCTTCTGTAATAACATTCATCGGTTCAGCCATTTTCTAATTTAATGTTAAAGGTTCTACTTGAAAAATGAACTGGAAATGAATACCTCCTGCTCGACGTGTTTTTTTACAAGATTCGACGGCCACGCAACGAATGTTCCAATAGCTTTTTCCACCGTATGAATGTCGTCATCGTCATTTGGCACGGGTAGCTCGGCACTCGGCTCATTAGCTACATTAATCGACACTTTGACATGACCGGTTGGAAGTGGTCTGGAGTGTAGCGTGTCATTCTGCATATTGAACACCGTAGCCCTCGCTACAAGGCGATGGGTGGGAGTTGACAGATATAAATCACAGTCATTTTCACCCTGCAGAATATCATTAAATGAAAGGTATCAGTGTCTATGTGATTCACATCTCACAAAAACGAATATTATAACATTGATTACCTCGGTTAAGTCAGGTCTTTGAGGGGAATGGCTCGCCTCAAAGCTGGTGAGGGGTGGATCTTCTCGCGGGGGTTGTTCTTGAGTTGTTTGTTCTCTTCGCCTCTCCTCCATCAAACTCTTTAGCATCTCTCCCTGAGTTTGGATTAGTTCTTCAAGGGTAGCTACTCTATCTCTCATTACATGCAATTCTTTAGTTTCTTCATCCTCTTGTTTTTTTTTCTTAAAATATGTCTTGGGTGACACCCCAAAACCCACACCTCTGACGCGGCCATACTGTTCTGGCTGTTTCAAGGCCGTTGAAAGTACGTCTGCATCCGGTGCGGGTGTTGATGTTTCCTGTGACTATGTCAAATAGAAAATATGAAAAAATAAGTAAGCATCGTTATGTAATAGTTATTTAAAGAAAAACAAGTTTATATTATGTCATACTTACACATGTTTCCCACACTTTTTGTGTGTTTTCATCTATCAGTTTCCCCTCTTTATTAACACAAGCCTCCTTCCATAGCACATGGCATGGAATGGAAGTGACTTGAGATTTTGCTTCATCAATCTGCTTATAAGCAGAGAAACATGGTTACAGTGTTGTTTTATGTCACATAAAATTATTACAGTACTTTTAAAATACATACCAATTGTTTTTCAATTGAAGTGTACCCCAACCTTGCTTTACGGTAGGGGTACGCTGGTTTTGCTGCCCGTTCTTTATTTCCAGCACTCAGTTGCTGTTTCATAAATAAAAACCTATCAATCAATGTGATGAATACAAGCAACGTTACACAACGTGTAACCAAACACAATGTACCTGAAAATTCTTTTCCGCACGACGGTTTCAAAATGCATCCCACGTTCCTTGGGATATCAAGTGTGCATAAAGAGGAGGCGGGTGCGGCTTGATTTTCCCTTCGGCATCTTTCAGATGATTTTTCGTTAAAATGGTGCGAAAGCCTCTATGAATCCTTCCTGCCAGTCTGAAAACATATTCTTTGTGTGAAACATCTACTATAAATGCACTCTACAAGAGATGATGAAGGGTTAGTCAATATTTCAATATTTTATTTTATTTTAATAAATTAAATAGATGATATTGTAATGTTACCGTAATCTCTTCCCACATTAATGTTTTCAACCCGCTGACAACATGGTGCCATGACTCTACGTCAATCGGCATGTGTTGTAGAGTGAAAATTCCAATGTAGCTACTAAACATGGCTTTGTTGGGGTTTACATGCTGGCCTAGCTTATTCCATCCCACCTCAAATTTGATGCCTTTTGCTTTTTCCTTAAGGATTTTTGCTAAAACTGTCAAACTACGGCGCACCTGTTTTTTTTGTGTCGCTGGGGTTTCATCGCCTACCATTTCCTCAGTTTCTGCATCATCATTATGTTTCTCCGAAACACTAGCTTCGGCACTGACACCAGCTGCAACAGGTTGAGAGACCTGTTGTACGTCAGCAGTGGGACCAGCTGCAACAGGTTGAGAGACCTGTTGTCTCTCAGCAGTGGGACCAGCTGCAACAGGTTGAGAGACCTGTTGTACGTCAGCAGTGGGACCAGCTGCAACAGGTTGAGAGACCTATTGTCTCTCAGCAATGGGACCAGCTGCAACAGGTTGAGAGACGTGTTGTGTCTCGGGATTGGGTGCATCAGCAGGTGAAGAAGTCATTATCTACAGAACTGGTTTAAAATTTAAGTTAGATCACATAAAAGCAGCAGCGAACAGATAATAACATAATGTAACACAGTCTATATTACAATAAAAATCAATAACCTGATTATTAAACTCCGTTTTTTTTAAAAGGCTGAAGGGATTTGACCCCTCTATCAACTATCCATATCCCTTCATTGTGGTCTCCTCTGACATACAAAACGTCGTCTACATTGAGACCACTGTGAAATGATTATGAAATCCCAATGAAAGGATCATCTTCCGTTGAATTTTCATCTGACCCTTCAGCTGTTTTGGTCGATAACAAAACAATTGACCAGTTTCGGTTTGCGGGATCGGGAACATAAAATACTTGCACTGCCTGTGATGCCATTATAAATGGTTTGTCTTTCTCCCCTTCCTTACTAAAATCAACTTTCACAAATCCCAAATCATCTATTTTAACAGCACTCCTGTTATCAACCCACTTGCATTGAAATATCGGAACTTGAAATTCCGTATAATCCAACTCCCATATTTGTTTGATGATGCCAAAGTATGACATATTCGCATAAATTGGATTTCTCTCCTTAGCACCGGAAACATGCATCGCTTCAGCCACAATTGTAACCCCACTATTCTGCATGGTACTGTCTTCATCATGTTCATTAGTATAAAATGTATAACCATTAACTACATAAGCATTGTAAGATAATGCATACACACTTGGTCCTCCGGCTAGCCATCGAAGTCGTTCCGAAATAGACTTTGGATTTTCATCTGACTTCTTAAAAATATGATCTCGAAACCATCCTATAAACTGTCAATTATGTGTATTTGATATCCATTTTTCAGCCCTTGATGGATTCAATTGCCTAAGAATTTCTTTGTGGATTTCAACATATGGGTCAACGTCCAAACTGTTATGCAAAACATAAAGGTGGGCCTGCTCCCGATCTGTAATATTGATTGTGACAACCTTTCTTCCAGAAATTCCTTCACCCTCTAACCGCCCAGTGTGACAAGATTTCGGTAAGCCAATGCTCTCCACACCAGACAAGTATTCGGTACAGAATTCAACGGCTTCCTCAACAATATATCGCTCTGCAATACAACCCGCTGGCCGACTTCGATTTTTGACATACCCTTTCAAAATCTTCATATACCGTTCAATGGGGTACATCCATCTGTAATGTACAGGACCACATAGTCGAATCTCTCTCACCAAGTGGACCATCAAATGAACCATCATATCAAAAAATGAAGGCGGGAAGAACATTTCTAATTCACATAATATGACGGCAATTTCTTTTTCCATAGCTGGCAATTTCGTCGGGTCTATAACTTTGCTGCATATAGCTTTGAAGAAGAAACACGGTTTCGTTAATGTATGGTAGACATTCTTGGGAAAAATGCAACGTAAAGCAATTGGAATGAGATTTTGCATCAAAACATGACAGTCATGTGATTTCAGACCTTTTAACTTCAAGTCGCTCATTGACACAAGGTTACTGATATTTGACGAATACCCCTCTGGAACTTTTACGTCATTCAAGAAGTTGCAAAACTGATATCTCTCCTGCCTGGAAAGAGTGTAAGCAGCAGGAGGAATAAATGTTCATTTTTCACCCTTTACTGGTGCCAACTCTTCTCGTATTCCCATCTCAACCATGTCCAACCTAGCCTTAATTCCATCTTTTGTTTTGCCAGATGTATTTAGCAACGTGCCGATAACACTGTCAAATACATTTTTTTCTACATGCATAACATCAATAAAATGTCTTACATACAGACAATTCCAGTATTGTAATTCAAAAAAAAATTGATCTCTTTTTCCAACTGATTTTCGTAAGGTTTTTCGAAGCCGGTTTACCAAAAGTAGTGTCCAAATTTTTAACTTTCTCAAACAATTGATCGCCTGTTAGTGGAGACGGTGTTGTACATTCTTCTGAACTTCCATCGAATGATGTCTTCCAAGAACGGTACTTATGTCATCACGGTAGAAATCTGTGATGTCCTAGAAACATGGTTTTCAATGAATGTTTCAACCTAATTGATTGTGTACCTTCTTCACAAACGGGACAGCCTTGAGTTCCTTTAATGCTATATCCTGACAAATTTCCATACGCTGGGAAGTCATTTATCGTCCCATACAACATGACTCTCAAAGTGAAATCTTCCTTTCTGTAAGCATCATACAATGTAACACCTGAATCCCACAATAATTTCAAATCTTCGATCAATGGAGCTAAATAAACATCAATATCATTACCCGGTTGTTTTGGTCCTGATATAAGCATAGATAACATGATGTATTTTCGTTTCATGCATAACCACGGTGGTAATTTATAATTTATCAACATAACCGGCCATGTACTGTGACTGCTGCTTTGAAAACCAAAAGGATTCACTCCATCTGTAGATAACGCAAGACGAAGGTTTCTCGACTCGTTTCCAAATTCAGGATACTCATGATCGATTCTCTTCCACTGAGGAGAGTCTTCCGGGTGACATAGTATCCCATCTTTAATTCTTGTATCTGCATTCCATGTTAATTGTTTTGCAGTCTCCTCACTTCCATATAGGCGTCTAAACCTTGGAATGATTGGAAAGTACCATACAACTTTAGTAGGACTGGATTCATCTTTCTTGTATCTAAAAGCACCACACTTTGGGCATTCTTTAAGTGATTTGTGGTCCTTGCGAAATAGTATACAGTCATTCGGGCAGGTGTGTATTCTTTCAGAGATCATACCCATAGAGCGTAGCATTCGTTTGGCATCGTATGTTCGGATCGGGAGCTCATTGTCTTCTGGGAGCATGTCATTCAAGAGGGAAAGTAGTTTCGTAAAACTGTCGTCACTCCACCCATTATCTGCTTTCAAATTATACAGCTTCAGTACGGCTGACAATGCTGTATATTTAGTGCAACCAGCATACAATGGTGTCTTTGCACAACTTTTTAACTTCTCAAACAATTTTGGGCAATCACGAAGTTCATCTTCGAAGGTCCTTGTCATTTTCTCAATACGATCTTCATCATCATTCACATCTGTAATCACATCCTCCATACGGTCATCTTCATTGTTCATGTTTGTAATCATATCAGATGATCCATAAAACGCAGTGTCACCCCAGTCACTACCTACATTCATTGTTTCCTCGTGTTTATTCCAACATGTATAACTTTGATCTATTCCGTGACAGATCAAGTGTTCTTCCAACTCATCTGGACTAATTTGTTTTGAATAAAAACAGCGTAAACACGGACAAAGGATTTGAGAAGAGTCACATGCATGATCTATTGCAAACTTGATAAATTCTTTCACGCCTTCTTCATACTCTTTTGTCAACTAATTGGCATTCATCCATTCTTTATTTATATTCATCCTATTTAAAATCCATAGGATAAGTATATAGGTTAAAGGAGAAGGAATATGAGTATAATTTAGATAAAAACAAGATACTTCAAGGAAATAAAGGAATAAATAAATACCAAAATAAAAAATATATTGGGAACCACTACAATCCCCAAGCCTCACATCAATATGATACCACCGTGCGCCAGTGGAGGAGGAGGATGAGGCAACGGACTAGGAGGAGGAGGAGGAAGCGCCGGTGGAGGAGGAGGAGGACGAGGCTGCGGTGGAGGAGAAGGAGGAGGAGGAGGAGGAGGAGGAGCAGAGGAGGAGGAGGAGGCGGAGGCAGCGGAGGAGGAGGAGGATGAGGCCGGTGGAGGGGAGGAGGCAATGGAGGCAGCGAAGGAGGAGGAGGAAGGCCGCGGTGGAGGAGGAGGAGGCCGCGGTGGAGGAGGAGGCACCGGCGTGACCGCGGCGTGACCGCGGCGTGACCGCGGCGTGACCGCGGCGTGACCGCAGCGCGCGGAGGAGGAGGAGACGTGGAGGCACTGGCGGCACCAGCGGAGGAGGAGGAGGCATCGGCGGAGGAGGAGGAGGACGCGGTGGAGGAGGAAGCACCAGAGGCACCGGCGGCAGCGCGGAGGCAGGGCGGAGGCAGCGAAGGCAGCGGAGGAGGAGGAGGATGAGGCCGGTGGAGGGGAGGAGGAGCAGGAGCAGAGGAGGAGGAGACGGCCGCAGAGGCACCGGCGTGACCGCGGCGTGACTGCAGAGGAGGAGGCGGCCGCGGAGGCACCGGCGGCACCGGCGGAGGAGGAGGAGGCATCGGCGGAGGAGGAGGAGGCCGCGGTGGAGGAGGAGGCACCGGTTGCAGCGCAGAGGTAGGGCGGAGGCAGGGCAGAGGCAGCGGAGGCAGCGGAGGAGGATGAGGATGAGGCCGGTGGAGGAGGAGGAGAAGGAGCAGGAGCAGAGGAGGAGGCGGCAGCCGTGGCGGAGGAGGAGGCAGCGGAGGCAGCGAAGGAGTAGGAGGAGGCCGCGGTGGAGGAGGAGGAGGCCGCGGTGGAGGAGGAGGCACCGACGTGACTGCGGCGTGACCGCGGCGTGACCGCGGCGTGACGGCGGCGTGACCGCGGCGTGACCGCGGTGTGACCGCAGCGCGCGGAGGAGGAGGAGACGTGGAGGCACTGGCGGCACCGGCGGAGGAGGAGGAGGCATCGGCGGAGGAGGAGGAGGTCGCAGTGGAGGAGGAAGCACCGGAGGCACTGGCGGCAGCGCGGAGGCAGGGCGGAGGCAGCGAAGGCAGCGGAGGAGGAGGAGGATGAGGCCGGTGGAGGGGAGGAGGAGCAGGAGCAGAGGAGGAGGAGGAGGCCGCAGAGGCACCGGCGTGACCACAGAGGAGGTGGCGGCCGCGGAGGCACTGGCTGCACCGGTGGAGGAGGAGGAGGCATCGTCGGAGGAGGAGGAGGTCGCGGTGGAGGAGGAGGCACCGGCTGCAGCGCAGAGGCAGGGCGGAGGCAGGGCGGAGGCAGCGGAGGCAGCGGAGGAGGAGGATGATGAGGCCGGTGGAGGAGGAGGAGGAGGATCAGGAGCAGAGGAGGAGGCGGCGGCCGCGGCGGAGGAGGAGGCAGCGGAGGCAGCGAAGGAGGAGGAGGAGGCCGCGGTGGAGGAGGAGGAGGCCGCGGTGGAGGAGGAGGCACCGGCGTGACCGCGGCGTGACCGCGGCGTGACCGCAGTGCGCGGAGGAGGAGGAGATGTGGAGGCACTGGCGGCACCGGCGGAGGAGGAGGAGGCATCGGCGGAGGAGAAGGAGGCCGCGGTGGAGGAGGAAGCACCGGAGGCACCGGCGGCAGCGCGGAGGCAGGGCGGAGGCAGGGTGGAGGCAGCGAAGGCAGCGGAGGAGGAGGAGGATGAGGCCGGTGGAGGGGAGGAGGAGCAGGAGCAGAGGAGGAGGAGGCGGCCGCAGAGGCACCGGCGTGACCGCGGCGTGACTGCGGCGTGACCGCAGAGGAGGAGGCGGCCGCGGAGGCACCGGCGGCACCGGTGGAGGAGGAGGAGGCATCGGCGGAGGAGGAGGAGACCGCGGTGGAGGAGGAGGCACCGGCGACAGCACAGAGGCAGGGCGGAGGCAGGGCGGAGGCAGTGAAGGCAGCGGAGGAGGAGGAGGATGAGGCCGGTGGAGGAGGAGGAGCAGAAGCAGGAGCAGAGGAGGAGGCGGCGGCCGCGGCGTAATAGGAGGAGGAGGTGGCCGCGAAGGCACCAGCGTGACCGCGGTGTGACCGCAGCGTGCGGAGGAGGAGGAGACGTGGAGGTACTGGTGGCACCGGCGGAGGAGGAGGAGGCATCGGTGGAGGAGGAGTACACCGTTTCTGATGGATCCTACCTATGAATCCTTATACATATAGTTCACACACAGGACTCTAAACAGTGGGCCTCAACATATGAATTTAAACAATGAGTATCCTCATTAGACTCTAAAATTTTATATCTTTTACGTGATGATAATATAATAGAATATGTGATGAGATTTAGATTCCCCACTATACCAATGGCTCAAAACCCATCCTTCCATAGGTGATGGGTATATTATGCTTTATATTGGGCACCTAATATAAGTTAGGTGATAAGAAGAGGATGCCTTTTTTGATTATAATAAGAAAATTTCATATCCTAAGATGAAGAAGGAGAATAAATTATTCTATGACGTCCAATTATAGACTCATCATTCTATTATGTGTTGAATATATGACAACATCATGGACTGGCATGAGAAATATAGAATCATTTTCTTGATGCCCAATTCCTAACACAATTATCCTCTCTGAATGAATGGCTATCACACCCTAAAGAAGAATATATAGAAATTAAACAATTTCATAGGTATATGAAATTAGAAATAGGATCTATATACATTTATTAATTCTATTATAGGGAACGAAAGAAGAAAATATATATATAGAGATACATTTCAACCTCATGTCCTCCCACTTTAATCATAGCATCTTCATCATCACGATGTTGGTGATAGGGTTCTTGCATTTGGAAAATAGGAATTTGGGACCTAGATCATGACCATCCTAGAAACATATTACACAATGATCTTAATATAAATACTTGTAAAATATATTGATAACCTGATGTGAAGGTGCGGCAGCCGGAATCCGGTGGGAGGGCAGCGACGGAGGCGGCGTCGCGCGATGGAGGGAACAAGCTGGGAGGGCGTCTGCTGGGCCAGGGAGCGACAGAGGGCACCGTGATCGCCGAGGGAGCCGCGCAGGGACCGACAGCGCGGTGAAGGGGATGCGGGAGCAGCGGGGTCCGGAGGAGGTCGCGTGAGGGAGCGGCGCCGCAGGGGGAGCGGTGCCGTAGGGGGGGCGGCGCCGGAGGGGGAGCGCTTCGGCTGGGCTGCTACGCAGAGGAGGGGGGCCGCAGGGAGAGAGAAGGAGAGAAGGGGGAGGGGTTTCGGCGGCCGCGGCGGAGGAGAAGGAGGCGGCGGCAGTGGCGGCAGCGGCGGCAGCGGCGCAGACGAGGGCTTCCGCGAGAGCTTGATTGTGTGCGGGGAGGAGGAAGAGGACCCACGGGTTTTTAATAAATCTGCGGGACCCTTTATCAGCGCTAGTAAAAAGCGCTGATAAAGGGGTACCCTTTATCATCGGTTTTCTAGCGCTGATACAGTGGAAGGCCTTTATCAGCGCTAAAAAAGCACTGATAAAGGTGACCTTTATCAGCGCTTTTCCGTTAGCGCTGATAAAGGCAGGCGCATGCCTTGCCCAGTTTTGTGGTAGTGTTTGGCGGCGGTGGAACATTTCTCACCCACTCGGGGTTGGGTTTGTGCTCTGTCTGTATTGGAGTGTGCCTCCCCTCCATGGCTTCTAATATAGTTTTTAATTGCTTGACATTGTTTAAGATCTCTTGATGCATATCTTGTCAGTATTGAGCTTGATCTTGAGCTGGTGCAGTAGTGGCCAAGACTGGGCGTGTCGGTGCTACTAGAATTTAGGGTGGATACCTAGCTGAGGGTATCATTTGTGGGTTTACCTAAACATATTCTGGATGCCTTCCCCATGGTGGGAAGTCTTGACGTCCTTCCGGGGCTGGGTTGAATGTTCCTCCAAGCTTGGCCTCATTCATCGGGATAAGTTCCTACGGTATGGGTACCTCTTCTAGGAGCACCTGCTGACATTCTGCATAGGGAACACATCCGGCAAGGTAGCTCCCTCTATGTAGCTCATCATTAATTCACCTGAGCTCTTTTATTTCTTCCTCCTTCTTGGTGAACCTCTCTTCGAGATTGAGGGACACATTATCAGGGGGAGGATGAGGTAGGTCATATACGATCTTGTATTTATTCTTCTCCTTATTGGTGTTTCGCTGGGAGGTAGTGACAAATTAGCTGAGGGGGCACCAAAATTGAGGACCGCTCTCTAGTTCTGGGTATGCACACCATTAGGTTTGGTGTGGGGTGCCTCTGAAAGAGAACCGTCTTCCTTCACATCTTATCTCCCTGTGTCATTTTCTATGATATCTATGTGGTTTACATTTACCACATTCACTGAGGCATACTGCATTGGGGGTGGTGTACCCAGTGCCGAATGGTAGGATGGCTTTTTTCACCCTTTATTAGACTTTGTTCTTCCATTCTACGGTATTCTTTGGGTTTCTTGGCGAAGATTTACCCGAAGGGAACCCTAGTCTGACCTCATAACACGCATTTGTCTTAGAGGGTGAGAACCACAAGAAGGGGTGGAGCAGGTAACTCCTCTGTCCATCATTATTCCTAGACGGTGGAAGACAGACATCTACTGTGAGGGGATTTGAGGTAAAAATTCCCCCATCCCTACAATCTGGGGTTGTTTTCATTCTTCCATTGATGCGTTGCGGCCAAGATTTTTGGTCTTATGAGGGCATTTTGATTTAAAAATTCCCCTAACCCTATTGTCTGGGGTTATTCCCATATTGAGGCATTAGCCACTACTATTGCCACCTTTTCAATTTCACATACTCCCGCAAGGGTGTGAGATGAGTATAGTATTGGTCCTGCACAGAGTCTATGGTATTTTGGAGACATTAGAACCACTTTTTGGTTGGCTTCCCTTGGGCAGGAAGCATGCTGGATGTTCCTGGTTGTCTAAATCAGAAGTTTTTCAATGGATTGATCCCTTAAGCCCTGGCACTTTTGAGACTTATTGTGGGCCAGTTTTTGTTGATTATCCCATCTTTCGTGAGTAGGGGTTTCACTTGATTGCTACCTCTGGGTGATGGCATTGTAGGATGTCATTTCCAATGGGGCATGCTAGATGGGATGTGGGGTGAAGTGTAGAGCTCCATGTTCTCCTCATACCCGAATGTGAACTCCAATCGGGGCATTGCCAATGAGGCGACGCAACTTATGCAGTGCATGGAGGCAGGTTAGTTCAAGGTTTTTCTTTTGCCTTTTGGATTGTAGCTACCTTGCGGATGGGAGGGATTTCAGATCAATTAGATGGAGAAGTTCCCCTAAATTGTTGACATGGTATGCATACCCTTAGTAGGGTAGGAGATTTTATTTTAGTTAACTATGAGTAGTCTATATATTTAGGAGAATTTCATGCATGCATTCCCCAGACAATTCACCTGGTATGTCGAAGTGAGAAGTGGCCATAGGCCAATACATCACTGGTATATTATCCTTATCTAGTTGTCTTCTAACAAGAAACATATCCTTCTATTGTTCTTATGGAGGCTCTTCTACTTGATATTCCTAGCTCGGTAGCTTCTTAATAATTTTGTTCCAAGCAATCAGGCTGGTGGGAGCCTTATTGATTTGCATACAGCGTGGGGGTGGCTCATAAGATAAGTGTGGCCCTGGGCCATCCTCTTGTTGAGAAAGAATATCACTCGTTATAGACGGAGTTCCCAATGTGTCTGACTCCTTTCCTAGTGCCTCAGTGTAGGAGGGATTTCTCACGTTCCTTCCAAAAAGGGTAGGACCTTCCTCTCAGTATGAATTTTCATTGCGGGGAGGACCTTCGCAATTGGTACTGTAATGGCGAGGACTACTATTGAAACTTGACGCCCGACCGCGGGAAATGTCTTATGGTGTATACCCTGGGGAGGACCTTCTTGCTGCTTGATGTCACTAAGGGGAGGACCTTTAAAGCAACTATGATTGTGGGGAGGTCCTTCGCAATGATTGTCATTATGGCGAGGACTACCATCATGACTTGATACCTAGCTGTAGGGAGAATTTTCGCAGTGCACATCCTAGGGAGGGCCTTCAGGTTGTACTGCAATGAGGTGAGGGCTATCTCATTGCTTGAAGTTACTATGGGGAGGACCTTCACAGCAACTGTCATTGTGGGGAGGGCCTTTTTAATGACTGTCATCATGGCGAGGACTACCATCATGACTCGACGTTCGACTATAGGGAGAAGCGTATCAGAAGCGTATACCCTGGGGAGAACCATCAGGGTGGACGATAGAAGGGGTAAGACCTTCTTGCTGTTTGATCTTTAGGTCAAGGGGAGGGCTACCCCGACGTGCATCAGGATATAGGCTCTCTTGATCGATCATTCCTGGCCCACTGAGTTATCCCCCATGGATGCTCTGTAGAGGACCTTCAGAGCTATTGGTAGCGATGTTGCAGGGAGGACATTTGCAATTTCTACTTCCACTTCTATAATTTGGTAATGGACTGACAGGGTCTTTAGATTTTATTGATATACATTCAAGGGTATCAAGAACCCCAGCCTCCAGTAGAAAAGGATCATGTATGCTCTCTTCATTTTCCAGTTTCCTTTGGCACATTTTATCTTCGAGCACTCTCTTGTAGGTAACTGGGGCCATATGATATTGGTAATGGCCTTCATATATGGGTCCCTATCTTATTGGGTCTCATGATATCTTTGGGATATGCCGACATGAATCTTGAGTTTGGGCAGGGATATATGTCTGCCCTGGATTAGCCACCACATTGGACCAGCGTCCCCCAGTTGGAACGAGTATTTATTCCTAATCCAGTTGTCTGTATATCACGGGATATTACAATTGACCTTCTTGGACGGGAGTAGGGATGCATAACTGCTCTGGAGTGACTAACTCATTTTGCGAGTGAGTCATTTCATTCGAGGAAATCGGGTCGTGGGCTCGATTTCTCGCCTTTACCGCTAATTCAATGATATATTGGAATGTTTGGAGGATATGGTCTGGAATCGACATCTGATCTTCCATCATTGTCAGGATGTGTTGAGATGCATCTTTGGATGGAATGGGTATGAAGGCCCATTCCGATATCGGAGTAGGAGTTTGTGCCAGCTCCAATCCTCCATGAGTTGTCAGTTTATACTAGTAGTTCTTCTATGTTGGGGAAGAGGAATTAGTCTACCACCGGTTGTCTTATCTAGTTGCCACCGTATTTGACTAGTGGAATTCATATTCATGAGTGGGTATTTTTGTCTTCTTGTTTGCCACTCTATTTTTCTCACAGGATTTGTATGCATTCGTAGGAATCTGACTCTACTCATATTTAGTTGCTTCCCTATTTAGATGGAGGGCTTGTTGTACATCAGAAGGCATTTGTGTCTGCGTATAGTTGGTTGTTGCCCTATTTTGATGGCAGGCTTGAAATGCGTCAATAGGTGTTTGTGCCTGTGTGTAGCTGAGTGCTGCCCTATTTGGTTGACGATCTTGTTGTGTATCGGCAGATATCTGCATCTTCTTGTAGTTTGCCGCTCTATCTGCACAATGGGACCAACGAGCACTATAAGAAATGTGCATGTGCTCATATTGTGCCACCCTATTTTTGTGGTGGGCTTGAGTGGAGGGGGCAAGGTCGTATGTCTACACATTGAACGCCACCGTGTTAGTATGACGAAGATGCTCCTCAGGAACCAAGGTGATGGGGTGTTCCTGATTATATATTCACTGCCCTTGGCAGGCAGCCAGAGGGCCCCGGGTCTCCTAGACTTTGGTAGGTGCCCTCGGCATAAGGTCCTCTTCAGCGGGAGGAGTCTTGGTCGTCTGGTTTCGGTGGCGACGCTCTCTGGCGGGGTCCTGTGATTAGGACCCACGTGCAATTGAGATGAATTTATCAGCATTGAATTCATCTACCTCCCTAAGATAAGGGAGGTACTTATTGTCATGTTCCGGGGGCAGGCTCCCGAAACGGTTTGAGATGACCATCGGGGCTGCCATGTGTTGGGGTGCCGGCAGAGGCTGAAGAGGCGGTTACTGTACCTTTGCAGACTGGAGGGCTTGTCTCATAGCCTCCAACGTAGGGAGAGTACAATTTTGGTGGTACTCCCTGATCATCATGTTGGATACCCAGCGTTGAAGACGCTGGGTAGGCGAGGGGGTCCTACTCTTCGTTGGGGGCCCATTCGCCTGTGGGATCACTGATATGTGTGCCTTCATTTTTCGTTGGGATGTCATTTGGATTGAAGGTTGATCTGCAAGAACCTGCAATATACATATATGACATACAGACCACAAAATTTTGTCAAAGTAGCATTTATTTAAACATATGCATATTTGGTGATTCAGCTTTTCCCCCTTCCCCTTTTCTTTTTTGTGGGGTGAAGGGTCTTGAGTGGGGTAAGATCGCCACCTTGGTTAAGGATTCATGTCAGGTTCACCATTTTTTGTTCCTCCTCTGAGGTGGAGCATCTTGTGCATAACGGGGTGAACAAAATGGTCTGATGTGAAGTATCCTTTTGTATTTTATCATTGGGGTAGAACCACCGACTTGGTTAAGGATTCACATTGGGTTTTCCATTTTTGTTCCGCTTCCGAGGTGGAACGTTTCCGGGTGGGGCGGAAATGGTATGATGAGGATCATCACCCGTCCTTTTTTTATAGAGATGGGTTCTCATCAAGTTCACCATTTCTTTTGTTTCAACCCGTCCTGCATCATTATCCTTTAAAGGAGGTTGGATTAGCCCCGTAGGAACTGTTGGTCCCAACAGGCGATTGTGTGGGGGTCAAGTACTTGTGAAATTGGTCCTCCTCAGATATAACTTCCTCGGATGGTCTCCAACGGGTTTATTTGTGGAGCCAGAAACACCCAACAGCCCTGGTATCCATGATTCATGGACCTGCTTTCCAAAGGCAGGTGCTCGTTGGCTAACGATTTGGCCAACAACACTTGAGGACTCCATTGGTCGAGAGGATGAGAAGTCAGGTTCACCACACCCTTCCGGGGGAGGATTGTTTCCTATTTCGGGACTCTCTTATAGATTTAAGTCGTGTTCATATGTTCGTGAATCCTTAGTTAATTCCCGAAGAGTGTGCCCACGAACTACCCTTGGTTTGCAAGATCGTCGTAAGCATGCATATATTTGATGCTACAGAGGCAATACTGACTTGAGCCATATTATAAGGTGCTCTAGAGTTTATTGTCATCCAGGGGGGACGAAAGGTGACTTGATGTTGGGATTGGGCCCATAAGAAGGGCTTCCTACGTATCATCGGGAGAGGAATCAGAACCCACATAGTTCAGATTGTGTGGGGCTTACACGTGAAAGCTACCCATTTGGGGGACATGGTTGGGTGAACCCTTTTGGATGGGCACCCTTTTGAGCTCGGGCCTTCTGATAGGCATCCTATGTATCCTGATTTGCTCAAGAATCAGAGTTCTCGTAGTTCAGATTGTGTGGATGTTGTAATCACCACAAACCTCTAAGCTCACGTGAGTCATGCTCGGTGTGAGAAACAAGGGGATTTGAAAGATTCAACAAAGCACATGCTTCCTCCCCTATTGGTGGGGGAGGGAGTGCCCACGACGGAAGAGGCCAGGGTGACCGTGGGCGAGGGTGCGGAGCAACGAACCCTTTAATGTGAGATGACATTAAAGGTCATGCGGCCCGACTTCGGAATATTGGGGACTTACCTCAATGGGAGGGCCCCAGAGCACGTTCTAGGAAGGGGAGGGGTTTTGTCCCTGTCAAAGGGGGGAGTGAACATAACCCCTTCGACTGATCACTATTCTTTATTGAATGGAAAAGTGAGTGATCACCCTTAATCCCAAGAACGGGGAGGTTCACGTTGGCATCCCAAGGTTGGACTCTGGGTTACCATGGGAATGTAAACCCACGGGCATTCCCGAATCCCGAACCATTGTGGGGAGAGCCTTCGTGACTCCGCTTACCATGGGTATGTAGACTCAAAGGGGCACGTTGATGCGCCTGGTGGTCTGATCATACAGGTCTGGTGGCTTTGGAGGAGGCTTTGGCCTAATGTCGGAGGACTGGTTAGCGGAGGAATCATGAAGGACTGGACGGTAATGGAAGGGTGAGGTTGGAACCAGATGAAATAATACCTGAAAATACCCCATTCCGCGTACTGATTTCTTTTGCGGTATGGGGGAGGATCTGCATACCGTAGTGGTATGCGGGCAAAGGGGTCATCCGCGTATCGATGTGGTACGTGGGTATGGGTATAGACCATCGCATACCATAGTGGTACGCGGCCCATCACACCGTTTTGGGTTCCGTCCGCGTACTGATGCAGTATGCGGTGCCGGGTTGAGTCTGCGTAGCGGTACACTACCCGGAGCACCATATTGAAGGAGGGTCTAGAGATTTATCATTTGTGGGGAGTTCATCCGCGAGAAGTCTGTGATTTGTGGTTCACCAAGTAGGCTCCCAGTTCTCTTTTTATTATTCAATCCCCTCGTTTTATGGTTCGCGACTAGTTGTACCTGCGGAGAGAGTGGTTCGCGATTCGGGCTTCATCGGTGAATCGAGACTGAAGTCGAAGACTTCTATGAACTCTTTCTTCCAACCTCTGGGTTCCCTTCAAGCTTTCTTCGTCCGTCTCTCGTCCTTCTATTATGCTCCTTTTATAGAGCATCGAGGCAATTGTATCTATTGGGCATGCGACACCATTTGCGGAGGCCCGTAAAGAGATATCCTGACCCACTGAAGACTCGATCAATCTGGGGTTTGCGGAGGCTTTGGTTTGCGATAACGGTTCGCGGAACCCTACCTGTTCGCTTCATTTGCGAACTGATGAGTTCGTGGCACTGTACGCAGATGGGATTCACGCGCATGAGTCCTTCAGCGACGCGGTTCGCGGTCTGCCTTGTTCGCTGGCCATCGCTATGCAGGCCAGTGGTTCGCGGATCGTTTCGCATACCTGGTGGTTCACGATCTAGTTGGTTCGCGTACCTTTCCCGGTGATGGTACGCGGGCCACTTGAAATGCTTTGAAAACTTGAATTCCTTCAAGTTTCTCCTGAATTTTGCAACTTGATTTTAGTCCATTCAACTTGCTAGACTTATAGAAATACTTGCTTCCTTCTGCAAAGTGATTGTGAGGTATTTTCTTCCCGTAGCAGAATTTTCAGGACCCTACATATTTAAATATATATTTATTTATTTATATTTATGACTATATATAATTAATATATTTATTTTAATTTCATAAGTATTTAAATATTTATATATTTATTTATATTTATGACTACAAATAAATATATATTTCTTTATAATTATAATTATAAATATAATAAATATATTTAATATATTTTTTTAATTATTTACATATATATATTATTTATAATTATAATGTTAAATATTTGTATATATGTATAAATATTGTTATATATTTATAAATATATTTCTATAATTATATATATTTATAAAATTATAATTATTATAAATATAATTAATATAATTTTCTAGTTATTTAAATAAATAAATATATTTATTTATTTATAATTATAATTATAAATAAATATATTTTTAAATATTTGTATATAATTATAAATATATTTATATGTATATTAATATATATATATTTATAAAATTATAATAAATGTATTTATTGTAATTTATAAAAAGTGTATATATAATTATTAATATAATAAATATATTTATCATTTAAAAATTACATTAAATATATGTATTTATTTATAATTAAAATTATAATTAAATATGTTTAAAAGGTATTTATATATAATTATAAATATAATAAAAATATTTATTATTTTAAAGAAATTATTGTAGTTTTATAATTATTTAAATATATATTTATATGTGCATATAATTATAATTTTATATATATTTTAAAAAACAATTTTATATAACTAAATATTTATAATTATAAATATAATAAATATATTTATCATGATTTTAAGTATATTTATGAGAACGTAATAGCTTCATGGAAATATGAATGAATCATATGCACAGAGTAAAGTATAAATCTCATAAAAAACGAGTCATCATATATATGGCCAATATGAATAACAATGAGGGTGTCATGTATAAATAAATATTCATGATGAATACATAACATATTAATGTCAATTATATTCACGCATCGATTAACAAAATTCATTGGAAACATATATTTATTTAATTATATATATTTATATATATTTATAATTATAATTATAAATATACAGATTTAAAAAGAATTTATATATAATTATAAATATATATATTTAAAAAGTATTTATATATAATTATAAATATAATAAATATATTTATTATTTAATTAAATTTATTATATATATGTTTGAATTATTTAAAAAATATATATTGATTATAAACAAAAAAAAAAATCAATGTATACAAATAAACATTATTTTGGAATATAAATATAATAATTTTATATAAATTAATAATATTTTTTGTTAAAAACTTTTATCAGTGTTAAAAAAGTGTTGATAAAGGGTACACCTTTATCAGCGCGTTTTTTAGCCCTAAAAAGGGTAGATTTATCAGCGCTTCTAACTAGCTCTGATAAATGTCCCACTTTTATCAGTGATTTCGGATTAGCGCTGATAAAAGTCGGTACATCCCTTTCCCGGATCTGTGGTAGTGCGAGCAAACACTTTCAAATTGTTTTGATACTTTAGAACAAAGGTCCATAACACATTTGAGATGTGTATGAATTAACCTTACCTCTATCTGATACAAGGTATCCCTAGTATGACTCGAAATGTGTATTTTTGGTTTAAAATTGACATTTTAGTTCAAAACACATGCGAAATACTTAAAATCAAGCCAGCACATTCAGAATGTTTTCATAATTTAGGACAACGATCCATAAGTCATTTGTGATATGTAGAAAATGACCACATGTCAATCTGACACATGATGTGACTAGTACAACTCAAAGTGTATGCTTTTAGTTTAAAAATGAAAATTTAGTTCAAAACACACACCACATACTCAAAATTCAGAAAACGCATTCATATTTTTTTGATACTTTAGATCCATAACACATTTGTGATGTGTATGAATCAACCGCACATCAATATGATACACGGTGTGTCTGGTATGACTCGAAATGTATGTTTTTAGTTTAGAACTGATATTTTAGTTCAAAACACACGTGACATACTCAAAACCGAGAAAACACATTCATATTATTTTGAAACTTTAGAAAAATGATCCATAAGTCATTTGTGACCTGTAGAAATCTATTGTACATCAATTTGGCACATGATGCGACCGGTATGACTTGAATTGTATGTTATCAATATAGAAGTGTCTCATTCAAGTCTAAAACGTGCGTCACATAGCCCAAACTGAGCAAACAAGTTTGAATTATTTTCAAAATTTCATACAACAATTCAAAATTTATTAGTGATATGTAGGAATTGACCGCACATCAATCGAACACACGATATGGTTGGTGTGACTCGAAGTGTGTGTTTTCAATATAAAAGTGTCATTTTAATTTAAAACGCGTATCACATAGCCAAAACCCAGCAAATGAGCTCGAATTGTTTTCAAAATTTAGGAAAATGGTCCACAATTTATTTGTGACGTGTAGAAATCGATCAAATGTCAATCCGACAAACGATGTGGAAGGTATGACCTGTAGTGTGTTTTTTTCAATATAGAAGTGTCATTTTAGTTTAAAACGCGCGCCACATAACCAAAACCGAGCGAACGAGTTTATATTGTTTTCAAGCATTAAGATGATGATCTATAATTCATTTGTGACATGTAGAAATCGATCATACGTCAATCTAACATATGATGTGACATGTATAACTCGAACTGTGTGTTTTCCATATAGAAGTGTCATTTTAATTTAAAAGACGCAACATAGCCAAAATTAAGTAAACAAGCGTGAATTGTTTTCAAAATTTAGGACAATGATCCATAATTCACTTGTGATGTGTAGAAATCAATCACACGTCAATCCGACACACGATAATGTCAAGAACAACCTAAACCAAAATAATATGAAATAATGCAGTCGTGCATCAACTGCATGAACTTTACCATCACTGCCAAAAGCGTTAATAAATGCTCTATTTATCAACACTAAGAAAAGCGATAAAGACATATTTTATAAAAGCTAATAAAAAGTGTTCTCTATTATCGTTTTCTTTTAGTGACGATAAAGGCCGATAGATTTTAAAATAACTTACGTTTTTTACGCTGATAAATCTTTTTTATAGTGTTGTTAAAAGTCTATTTTGTAGTATTAAACACAATAATCAAAACAAATTATACCTATCAAATCAAGAATACTTTTTCAAATTTTATATTAAATCATTACTACAATAATATCAAGAACAACTTAAACCAAAATAATATGAAATAATTTAAGACCCCTTGGAAACGAAGGTTCCGAGCCTCTTTAATAATCAGTTTTTTGTAATGTATTGCCACAAAATGATGATAATATATCCAATAATTATACTTAGGGGATTTAAAATTCCGTATCAAAAGAAAGTGGTGGCGGGCTGATAATGATGATGACAGTTTTCGGGGGCTTGGAAAGGCCAAGTGAGCTGCACGACTGGTCCGCCCGCTAAACGCGACTCAAATCAACCGCGCGTGCTTTCAAAGTCGATGGCGAAATTGGGGAGTTAGCAGTGGCCGTGGTGGGACCCTCTCACCACATGCCCATATACGTGGAAGAGGACGCCGGAGGGCGGACTCGGTCAGTGGTGCCCCTCCGGCCTATTATTATCGTCCATGCTATTATATCCAAATAATAATAATAAATATTATATCAGTTATTTGGAGGGAAATACAATTAAATTACTCATGCACATACACACCTCAACACAGTTAAAATTGTAATAATAAAAATAATAACTTGTTGTTTATAGACATTTGTTTCTATAATGTGATATGACAACCTTATTTATTTATATAAATAAATTTTAATAATAATAATTATAAATATTATATATATGTATATGCATACCGACATTTTTACAGTCAGTATGTTTTTACATGATCAATTTTAATCTTTACATCATGTTGATCCTCCTTTTTGGATTACTATAAATTTGGACAACACATTTATGTGTTTATAGGATTATATATTTTTCATAAAATATATATAAACACACAAAATGGGGCACTTCGAGCGCAACATTACCACGTGCATGCCAACCCAACGTGACACGCTTCCACCACCTGTCACCTCATTGTCGCCATCTGTCCCGATCACCGCCTGTCCACAAGCCTTTCGTCACCACCGAGTCACCTTCGCTAGACTTCATTGAACAGACGACCTCTTCTAAAGTAGGCCAACAAAACATTCAATTTGGATTTTACATTCATCATCTAAATGGTCAAGAGTTTATGAAGTAAAATTTCATAGCAATGTAATTATTATCAATGGATAATTTATACCGCAATTTCATAGAAAATATTCATGGAAAGCATGTTTAATTACTAAATAACCGACCTTGCATCAATATATAAAAAACAAAGGGAACATAATTATGAACTGTAACATCCCGACCCTAATAATTAGTTTGGAAAGAGTCGAGCCGCCACGAACCTTAGGTGACATCCCCAAGACACCAAAGATTAACAATAAATACCAATGGTTCACTAAAACTTTGGGGGATGATTTGCCCTTTAAAATAAACAAAACCTTTCACGACAAAAAAAAACAACGAAACCAAACTATACAATGCATGAAGTGTAAACAATACAACTCAAATGAAATACCAAAAAGACAACAAAATCAATGTAACAATGGAAACAATAAATCAAAAGAATGAGACACTAAAATAAAGCATGACTTGGGCACTAAGGTGGCACCATTCTAGAATCCATGGACATGACCAACTCCAAAGCTTCGACTCTAAACAACTACATCTAGAACCCCCACTAGAGAAAAATGAATTATTCCCCTTTCCTATACCATGGAAAACAACATCCACACATTCACTAAAGTCCATATGTAGGGGATGAGTAATCATATCAAGTTGGAAATTCCCCAAAAACATTCCACACACACCACTAGGATAAGAACCATTTAGCTCATGATTTAAAATATAATTTAAACAAAATAGAGGAACATCAAAACAATTTATCAACTTAAAAAAAATTAAATTAAACGTAGATTTTTTCCATCAATTGCACTGGACATAACCAAACCACATCCCTGTACTCACACACACATGCATGCCAGGTGACAATCCCATACTCATGAGCAGTTACTCATTGATCCCCCAAGTCATCACTAGGTGACCATTCTCTAGGTTCCTCCAGTTTGTCGTCTCGCGCCAAGTTCATTATAGCAATGCCACATCCAATGCAATGATGAGCACCCAACATACATGTAAGGAAAGTTCTCACTCCAATTCATTTCACACAAATCAATTCATCCCATTAAATCATTTAATCAAACATCTTGCTTTCATTAAACCAAAACCATAATTTTAAACCATAAATCAAAGGGGTTTTCTGAAAACCGTTCAAATTCCATGATTTCCAAATTATAAAACAAAAGGGTTTCCAACAAGAAATAAACACAAGTTTCCTTTGAGATTCAATGAAATTAATTTAAATATTCAAGCCTTCATGTTCTAGAATAAGTGGATATGAGAGAGAAGATACCTACATCACAACGGGTGATGAAACCGAAAGACGATACAAGAAAACCTCTAGACCAGGGTTTAAAATTCCTTTCCTTCAATAAATCCAACCAAGATCTCATAAAAAACACATCATAGATCATAGATCTATCCATAACAGATCAAATCTAACATTTTATTCCGTGGAAAATGAGTGAATCTAGAAAGAATATAGAAATGAGTAGAGAAAAGGGCTTTAACATTCAATCTCTTAGATCCAACACACTTATGTCCACTGATAATGAGCTTTGGAGGGAGAGGAGATGCCAAGAAATCCATGAGGAATTCTCATGTTTAGGAGACTAGGCCAAATGGAGAGAAATGAGATCTTTTAGGTGAAAAACAAAATAATAATCCAATTTTTTGGATGTATTAATGCACATCACACGTTCGGGCTGCATGGTTTAACAAAACATGCGCTAACAACATGAGTGCTACTGGATAATACCCAGACAACCTCATGGTTGTTTCCAACTGCGCAATACGACTATATCCCCAAAACTCTAGGTTCTACGATTTTTTGCACAGTTTAGCGACATCGTGCGCCTGCCCAATAACTCCCATAATCTCTATAGCACCCCCCAGTTTGAGGTATGTGACCCTTTTTATGCCTTTTTATGTGTATAAAGTTGTTGGGTAAGGTTTGGGAGAGTTTGGAAGGGTTTGGATAATGTTTTGGGGATTTTCAAGGGGCGCACAGTTTGAGTATGGTTAAGGGAAAACGAGCAGTATCCCCGAGTAACCGTGCAACTTGAGAAAGTGGGATTTGCATGGTTTGAAAACGGTTTGTCTAACCATGTGAGGAAACCATGCGGGGTTCCCTTCAGACAGTAGCATGGTTGACGCACAGTTTGTCTAAACGTGCGAGATAACTGTGCGTGACATTAAAAATTGTTTTTTATACAGGGTCACTCGGGATTTCCCTAAATCACTCTGCTTCTCTCCCATACGATCCTCACTTGGTATTTCTTCTTCTCAAGGGTTATAGGGGCTCTCCTACTCATTTTGGAGGAAATTTGAAGGGTTTTCAAGGTGTAGTGAAGGCAATTCTTCTTCGACAAGTCTCCTCTTTTGGTTCTTTGTTGAATTTCATTAGATCTAGTTCTCCCTCTCTCTTAGTTTTCTAGATCTACTTCCGTCGCATGTATATCTAGGGTTGTTGTTGCCTAAAATGTTGAGAGTCTGGCTTGTTGATGATATAAAACATATCTAAGGTGGTTTTGGTGGAGATTTCACATGGATTTGTGGTGCGACTGTAAGTTGGTCGATTTCACCGAAACCCTAAGGTAGGTGGCTTCTCTCTCAACTCCATTTTTATAGAAATATAAGACTCATATTCAATTATTTGGTTTTTCTTGAAATCTTTATGATTATGATGTGCGATGTTTGATGGAAATTCATTTTGTGATGATTTGTGGATTTTTGGTGGAAAATGGGGTATTGCGGTGAAATGTTTTTGATGTTGTATTTTAAAATGTAGATTTGAAAATCGGTTGATTAGGTTGATTTATGAAAATGGTGTGTGAAAATGGTTTTCAATAAAAGGGGTTGTTTTATTGGAAGGTAATGTGGCATGGATAATTTTCTAAGGGATTGTTTGGGTTGGAAATAGTTGTTTTCATAATATTGCGGTCTTGGTGTACTATATGCTCATTTGTTGGTAAAGTATTTATGCATGTGATTGAAATGGATGTGAAGTGGGTAGGGAGTACCACTATAAAAACGAAATGGATAGTGTACGGAAGGGCCACCATCAAGGATAAGTGGGTAGGAAGTACTACTAGATTGGGAAAGTAGTAAACGTGCTTGGACGGGAAGTTCTACCGTGATTGTTACACCAGGTTGAGTGTGTGAAACTTTATGGCTATGTTTTGATTATGCATGTGGCTAAAAAAGATGAAATTATTGTGATAATATGTGATGGTAAAATGTATTATGGCTTGTTTTTTGGCTCTCCCTTGTACTGTGTGGATTTGGGTGAAAAATGGCACGGTAAGGGTGTGTTTGAATTGCAGGAAATTATTTCACTATTTGATGTTTTATATAATCTACTTATATAAATGTGCTAAAGGTTCTATCCTAGTGGCATGTGTAGGGAAGTAATTTGGGGAAAGCCTTCTGAGTATTATTACTCACACCTACTTTAGAACATGGATTCTTCTATAGATGTGGTATTATGAGATATAAGAAAAGGTAAAACATCTCATTTTTCTAGCGATTCATCGTGATTCTTGGGCGGTATTGTGGTACTGGGAGCATAGAGCTTGGTGTGGAGCTGTGGAGTGTGTCATTGTTTCCTTTGGGTTTTTTTGATGATTCTTCCTCTTGGTACTCCAATTTTTGGATTTTTGTGATTTAGTTGTATTGATTTTTGGAAATTGTTATGGAAGAGTTTGGTTGTTTGGTTGTCTCTCAGTAATGTGTTATCATGGTTTACTTTTTTGACATGAATCATGTAGTTGCGGTTGGTTATGACTTGTTTTGTTGGTTGGTTTTATTCGAAGGGAAAATCATTACCCAATTGTTCTTGAATCCCTCAGCATTTATTTCTAGACTTTGGTGCCTTGGGAACGTTGCCTAAGGCCAAGTTGCACCTCACCACCTTCTCAAGCCAACGAGGAACAGGCGGGATGTTACAATCTCTTTCATAGTTTCTTAGAGATGTTTCGTGGTTCCCCTCTAACCATGTTCATACGAAGAACCCTTAAAACACTTCTAAAACACACCAAAACCAACCAAAACCTTCCATAACCCAACCCAGACATTATATAACTTCAAAATACCAAAAAAAAATGGAAAAATACCTCAAATCAAGGGTGTTACATGAACATTTATTTTATACAGTAAAATTTTATTTCCCATAGAAAATTGATAGATTACACATCAAATGACAATATATATGCTGAAAAAAGTAAATTTATATAGTAAATTTTTATTATACAACCTGAATTAACAAATTAAATAGTAAATTGCTACATATATATTTGATTCTTTTTTTACATATTAAATTTATAGTTTTTAAAATAAATTTGTAATTTATAAAGTAAATTTTCATTTTAAACATATTAAGTGGAAAAATAAATTTAAAGTAAATTTTAACATATATATATATAATTTATATAAAAATAATCATAGATAGATTATTGGGGGTATAATATAAGGAAACACAAACACCCATAGGTTGGAAGGATAGTTTATAGTCTCCCCATGGATAACCCATCCAACCAGTCACTTTATTACATTGATGGGTCTGAAGGCACAGTTTTCATGAAGTCCATTACATAGACTAATGACCCAACTTTTGGCCTAAAGGGCCATTGTAACACTTCATTACCTTCCTTCACTTATGCTTTGTTTTTCCTTTTGTTTTAGTTTTAGTTTTTATTTTATTTCTTTGCGGGTTTCTTGGGGATGAAGAACCTTTGCTGGAAAAAATGATCTAAATATCGGGATGTGAATTTTTTGGAATTAATGGATTCTGGGTATAAATGTGAAATGGAATTTTGGGGAAATTATTGGGTATGGAGGACCTCAAGAATTGGTTCATGGATTTTTTATAGAAAAGTAGAGTGTTCACTGCTTGCTAGACCCATTCACATCGTGAATGAGTTACATATCGTGAACCTATTACAGGGAAGATGTCGTGAGTCTTGTTCAGAGGGTGAAAATTTACAGGTCATAAAAGAATTACACTTCACGAATGGGTCAATCAGAATTTAATTTAACCTAAGGTGATGTGTTTTTTGGTTTACTTTAGATTCATAGGATTTCACACCGTGAAAGGGATTCATGATGTGAATTCCTCAGGTTCAACAGTTCTAACCACACTGGATGCTTGAATGTTTTGTCATTCAATGTGCATGATTTCATCTATAACCATTGGGAGATTTGAGGAGATTTGGGGTAATCTTCCTCCTTCTATATCACCCCATTTTACATTTAACTCCTATGGAAGTTATGTTGCATATCCATGGTAAGCGGTCTTTCTGCTTCTTCATTGCCTTTGGCCGTGAAAGTAGTGTTGACTGTATTTTTTATTCAGAGTCACGATTGTTGGGTGTTTTATATCAATCAAGTGTAGATTATTTTTATGCCATATCTTTGAAAGGATGATCTGTTGTTTTCCAATATCCCTTCTTAAAGGAAAATAAGTTTCTGTCGTTCTTAAGGTAGGTGTATCTATGTAAGTGTTTCTAATTATTTAATTTATATATGTTCTTATTGATCCCTTTGAATTGTAATTTTAAATGTATTTTATTTTATATAAAAAGGGTTTTATTAAATGTGATCAAGGACTTTGGAATTGGTTTTGACAAACTTATCACATTGGGAACCCTAGGTGCATTAGGAAATGGACATATGTAACCCTAGTGTGTCTGAAACCACTAGAGGTTACTTTTGTGATATTGATAGACTATGGGAGGTCTTGAAATCGGTTGGAACCAACATATTACTAGTTTAGGATTCTTTTATGTCATGTACATATTCCTATAGGCTAGAGCCCAAATGGTTCTCTTTGTCATTTATACCTATCTTATCACATGATAGATTGTTCCATGGTTGGTTTTGCCTATGCTTATCTATTTTCTTTTATACCTGATGTATTTCTAGATTTGGTGAATATGGTATGAATATATAGAAAATAAAAGAATGTTTACAAATGGTTTTATTTATGAAAATGATTTATATACTAGATTTTGTTCTAAATCTTGAAATTGTGCATTCTTGATATTATAAATTGTATAGGTTCTTTGGTGGTATCCTACTGGGCTCTTTGCTGACACACTACTTATACCTATGGGAAATTTTAGACCTTGGTTTTTAGAACTCATGGAAAGGGAATAACATTATGTATCATTCTAGGTTCTCTTGTCATCTTTTATCTTCATAGTGGGATAGATTGGTGGTGAAAATGGCCATAAAGAGATCTGTTTAGTATGGTCTGCTTTATCATTCTAGTTTTCCCAATGTGGCTTGACTTTGTTTGTATCATGGATTTTTATTTCTTTCTTATGCATTTTACTTTGATGTTTATATAGTTTTACATGAATTTTTTGTTATTTTATGCATATTACCATACAATGAAGCATCTTGGGTGACTTTTCGAGTTGATCTGAGCTTGTTCATTACAAATTGGAATCAAAGAGAATACCAAGCTAGAAGTGTTGTTGACATTGCCTAGGTGTGGTTTGGTGTCTTGGTAGACTAGAGTTAAGACCATTATAATTTAGGTACTAAGTGTAAGAAATGGTCCTAGCTAGCTCACTTTCATGTCTGAATATGAGTTCCCATGAGTGGCCAGGTATTTTTTTCAAGCTTGAAACTTGGTGGTTAAAGTTATTTGAATGAATAAAATATGGGGTTTATTTAAATGAAAATTTTCATTTCTTAAGAATTTTTTTTCATTTGCATAATTCATAACTACTTTGAATTCATGTTGTTTTAAAAGAATTTATATGGATACTTAATGTTGGTTATAATATCCAGACCTGACTTACCATCAAACTAGTAACCAGACCAATGGGTCACATAGGCTCAAGCATATCTCCCCGTATTCTAGAGGCTAGCGGCTAGAATCAAGGGTCTCAAGAGGTGATAGTGGGGAGACTATACCCTCTTATTAGTGTTTCAAAACATTATTATTAGATACAAAGTAACAGGAAACAATGGAATCAATATAAACCAATGAAAAAGCAGTGGAAGACATATTTTATAATAATTGAATAAAAGCGGCCAAGGCCAGTTTATACAAGGTATGCATGTACAATTGATGCTACATAACTGAAAAAATATACATTCATCATGATTTACAATTCAAAATAACATAGGGCTCAAATAAAGAAAAGAACTAAAAACCCAAAGGTGTTCTTCATGAGCATCCTGAGCTCCAGCTCAGTCCTTTTCTCTTAACTCCCTGGTACAAGAACACAACAAAAAGCAAGGTCCAAGGTCTTACAAATAGAAGGTCTACTTGGGTACCCCAATGCAATGGTGGCCCGAACAGGGTGTGATATATAAGTCTTAGCAGGTCAGCACCCACAATGTCTAACCCAATACAGATAGTGAAATATAAATTAAACAATGAACATGTATAGAGAAGTAATAACATAATTGAATAAATAAATAAAAACTTGTCCAGGTTCCTAAGGGCCACCTAACGGTGATACATGCTTCGACTCATAGTTGGAATGAGTCTAAACAAGTAACTATATATGTATATGTAGTGTATATATATACACTGAAATATATTTACTGGATTGGACTGGGATGTAACACACAGGCATCCAAAAACCAGTCTATGAGCTAATAAGATCTACTCACAGGGTAGTAATCCTGACTTCAATGTAAGGGAGGGAGATTCACCATAATCTCCCACACCCTTACCATCATTCTCAAGTATCAGTGGTGAGGGTCTCCATGACCAACACTGATGCAAATGATTGTTGATTCTCTATGATCACCGAACCTCCCTTATCATCATTATCAGCCTCTATAAAGGCATTTATAACATGTATAACCGGCATGGGGAAGAAACTCCCATCCATAATCATTTTTATAGTTCATTATATAGTATACACACATTTATGATGCAAGACACAGGGCAATACCTCTCATGATTTTCATTTATATCCATACCATTATAACCATCATCACATATATAAGATAATACATAAGTAAATACCTCTTATGCATTTCAATACCATTACCAATTCCATTTCAAGGAAAGAATTTTAGTTAAACCATTTATGACACTTTAATTATAGAGTGCATGTAATCATGAACAAGCCACTCTATTTAATACATGTCATTTAATTAAAATTAGAAAGGTGGAATAAACATTAAAATATTTCACAACATGAGGCATTACCTATCATGTGCCAAGATAGATAGGTTCCATTTCACTTAACTTATTTAATTCATTAAAACAAGGAAATATTATTTATAAGATCAATGTGTGTGCGTGCGTGGGGGGGGGGTCACTTAAAGGGTGACATGGCCATTAAATAACATCCCTACTTGGGATATTCCACTTAATGGTATTAATGAGGCCATGTACTAGGTAATAATTGCAGCTAGAAATGACATCAAGTATAAGGAAACATCAATGCAATAAGGCTAAGAAAGCTAGAAATCACGAATTATCACTGTGAGTTTTCGAAGACAGCGCACCCCCGTTGGAAGGGTTTTATTATAAAAACATGATTTTGTTTATAAGAAAACATATATTAGAAGTAATAATTTTATCAACGATCAAATTCTAATTTACCAAAGAATCATATAGCAGGTAACTAAATCATTTTAAATTAAAAGGTAAAGGAAAAGGATCGTAACTTAGGAAGCAGTCCAAGCCAAACACTTTGGAACTTTATGTTTTAAGCGGAGACCAATCAAAGCTAATACTGCCCCCTTTGAGAATATACACATTCACACATATATATAATGACATATAGCCCCTGTGCACATATTAACATGGCCACAAACATGTGTAAGGGGATCCTTACATACATGATTATATGCATAAACCTGTCTCCACTCACACGCATATGCATATTCATATTATACATAAGAAAACCTTTCCCCATATACATATATTCAATTACATGGATGAATATACATATAAAATGGGAACTTACATATAAATATGCCTACCGATGCATATGCGGTGAGCCTCCTTAGACTCCGACGACTCAAAACCACATGACAATGTCCAACACACTACAGGTAAAATACTTAGGAACTCTAAAACACCCAAAGGAAACAAAATAAAAGGTATGAAACAATGTAGTAGAAGATAAACCATACCTTGGATGAAAATGAAAATATGAATCGACAAAATCCGTTTCGCCTTTAGTGGAGGATACTGGATACACATGAATGGATCCCAAGAGACCCTTCACACAACCTATCATCAAAGGAAAACAAAAAACGCATTAACCCTTGACCTAGGATTTAGGCCGATCTAGGTAGGGTGACAGAAGAAGAGAAAAACGCCCAAAGAAGGAAGGAGAAGGGTGCAGGGACTTACTTTGATACATTAACCAAGAAATCCAAAGATGAACAGTGGGAATCGGTGATAGAAGAGGAATCTGAGAGGTGGTGTGAGCGCGCGACCAAGGGGAGCCCAAGCGGGAGGGTCGTCACGTGAATAGGAGGGGATTTGGGTATATTATGTTTTATTTTTATTTTATTTAATTTAATTCAAATTTTAAAATAGGGTATCACACACAGTTTGGGCCACACGGTTTGGTAAATAGTGCGCCAACCATGCACCCTCTACCAGGAACCTGGAGCATCCCACATGGATTGGTCGCATAGTTTGTAAACCGTGCACCAACCTTGTAGTGAATAGTGTTGAGGTACTACCCAATTTCCACTAACCATGCAGCTAGGCACATAGTTTGGAAAACCGTGTGGAACCCATGTAACAGCCTCTTTCCACCAGCTTAAGGCCACATGGTTTCTTGCCGTGGGACACACAGTTTCAGAAAAATCATGCGTCCTTTATAGGTCCTTTAAAGGTTGATTTTCTGGGGTTGACATTCCTGAAACTCCACAAGACACTAGGGAAACTTCTCAGGCTTTCACCCAAGTCCAAAATCTACCTGTTGAGGCATTCTAACTCTCAGAATGAAGTTCCAAAGTTCTTCTTTAAAATCATCCCATCTAGTAAACACAAAAGTTCAAATTCCTTCACAATTTCATCCGGTTTAAAAAATGGATCATTACAACCCTCCCACCTTATAACTTCTCATACCTGAGAAGCCATTTGGAACAACATTAACATCACCTAACTTACAAGAGTCATGGAGCTTCATTCAAATGGTCGTATTGAATTTCCAAACACCCAAAACACCTTTAATCATTCATTAAGCATATGGAAAATAATCCATTTCAACCCAAACCGATGCTCATTTTACAAATGAAACATTGAAACGATAGTTAACCAAGCTCATTTTTTTAGAGACATGATAAAGTTATCATATCATTAAACATCTTGACAAAGGTACTTCCCACCTTAGAATTTAATGTCATAAAGGGGAAATTCTAGGTCACAACATCCCCACTGTTGGAATTTCCTTTCAAAGAACACCTCTAATAATTTTAAAGACTCTTCTCACATGATTTTAAAAATAGTTAAAATGGTCGATTCTACATCGACCTCAAAGACCAGGTCGAGTAGGATTTTCATAAAAAGCCCCAGATGACACACACTGTACTCGTCTCCACCTGACGACATTCCAAAAACGGTTCTTCCCCAACCGTGAACATTAAACTAGAATAAATACAAGTCAACCCACCCCCAGATGACAATTTAACCCATCGTTACTCAACACAACAGAAGTGTAATCAAGATCCCCACCATTGGAATTATCACCCTTTAAGAATTAATTCCTAGCCCATCAACAAGACTGGGGTGACCTCAAAATTCAATGAACTGGAGCCTTAAGAACTAACTGAGGAAGTCCATACACCTTGCTTACAAGAGAGTCATTGGAACAAGGCCATGATATCCACATTAGATCATTGACTGAGCCCAGAGTGGAATCTACCTAGAGATTGAGTCAAGGAAAACGGTCGATGTCCAGATTTCCATTCAAGGTCTTCATACACAGGAACCTAAGGACCATTCATAACCACTATGCCTCGATAAAAACCATGCACCAACATGCAACACCGAAATAGTTCACCTAAACAAGCCCATCATCTTTTACAACTTCAACGCAACGTAAGACCGATGCTATTTTAGCATATCAAGGATGATGTCAAGATAGAAGACATGCTCGTCGCTTAGTAGAATACACTAAGTGGATTTTATAGATTACCTAGAAGATAGGTCGAACCACAGTTGATCGACTTCAAAGAGGAAACTTGGCTTCACCTGCCAATACAACGTCATTAACCGAACACATTCCTTTACTACCTGAAGGCATTCCATGTTAGTTCAACTTTACCATCAAAGTCTAACCATGGAAAAAAATGTTTCTCAAGGGTTTCCTATACTACCAACCTCATCAATGTCATGCTTCCAAGAAAGAACCGATATTTACAAAACCCTATATACCCAAGGTATTTTAATCAAACCAACCATTTCCAAAATGTCCCTTCTCATTTGAGTTTATTATACATGGAAGAACATGTTTACCAGAACCGATGTGACGCTCCCCACCATAAGAGTGTTCTAGTATCAAAAGGAAAGAAAAATAGCTTCTCATAAGCATGCGCAAAACAGATTTAACACAAAGGTACATGTAATGCTCCATCGATTCATGATCTTCACGCCAAAGCAAACAAGAAAGACAAACCAATGAGATTGGCTTGTAAAAACACCTGAGTCCCTAGAAAAATCCTCCCAAGCATTGGGAAATATTTTATTTTCTAAACCCCAGGTCTATCTACTTGGAGATGACCCAAGGATGCAATCAACAACACAAGAGATTTACCTCAGAGTCGCATTTCCTCTTACAACCATTATCCTGGACGACGCCATAACTAGTCATCCTTCACTAAGAAGAAGAAAGGGTCAAGCGACCTATGAAATAACCGAACACACCCAAGGCATTTACAACCTACTAAAACCTACCATTTCTTGATTCTAAATCCCATAAAAAGGCAAAAAACACAATGAACACCCATCCAAACAAGGGTGTAAATAGAAACTAAAAGTCCTACAAGGGACAATGGCACCTGAATGACACCAAAAATTAGAAAAGTTATAGGGTTTATCAAGACATCAAGCTCTAAGGGTTCTAACTACCATGGGATACCCCCTTACGAAGCAAAAAATTCAACCTATCACTAGGTCATCCCAACAGAAGTCACTAGGCTCAATAGAAGATCATCAAAGAAATTTCTAAAAGTAAAATAACACCTACGGAAAGCACTCATGTTTCTATTTCAAGGAAACTCAAATGAGAAACTCAAACTTCCCTTACATGAGGGTCTAAATAGAGGACACCACTACTGGTTCCATTTTAAAATCTCTTTACATTGAATCAAATTTCAATATTTAAACATATAAAATATTTATTTAAAATCATCAAGTACCATTTTAAAATAAAATAACTTGGAACTTTATTTTCACCCAACAAATAAAAGAAAAATAGGAAAGGGTCATTAAAAATAATTTTTTAAACATTTTACCTTAATTAACATCCCATCATATATTAGGAAATTTATCAACATAAATTCCTTTTTAAATTAAAAAAGATAAGAAGACCTACAAGGGTCCTACTAAGCCAACCTGGGTTCTCTATAATGAAACCCAAGAACAGATGATCAATTAATTTCATCTCAAAACTAAACAACTTTTCATTTAATATGGGCTACCATTTCACAATTCATGAAGCACCTATACACTTCATAGATTGAAAATTGGCTCCCATTAATCGAAACAAATCTCATTTAAAATTTAACATGCTCATATAAAATGTTCCAGTTGTATGGGTGGCCACCTACCAAACTGTAAATAACCCATATACTTTATAGTTTAGAATTTGGATACCTTTAGACAAAACAAATTTACATTAACATTAAAACTTAGCAATCTTTTACATGGGTTTGAATACATGAGTTACCTTTTCCCAGTTATAAGGCAACCATAGATCTTACAACTTAAAACTGGCTCCTGTTGTATTCACAACTAATAAGTTTTATCCCATTCCATCAATTACATATTTAAAATAAATAAAAGAATGTAAATATAATAATCTAACAAAGAGAAACATACTATAACATAGAAGCATGGAATATCAGTAAATCAGGCTAAACAAGAAGCATGGAAAACTATATATATAGCTACATGGAATGGAATATACATAACATGTTAATCCCTATGCACCTATAATGATGCATGAAATACTTAATCCTAGATGAACCAAGCTAAGGGTAAAAATACCATAAACTCAAAAATCAATAAGTAACAGAAATTACACCATTCACTCAAGGTGAAATCATTTCAACAGTAACACCAAACAACACGAACAAAAATTCCATACCCTGGACACTTGGTTATTTCCCGTACATGGGGTGATTATTCCCAAGAACATCTATTAACCAAGCATCGACACATTTTTAGTTTCCTATCTACCAACCCAAAACAGTAAGAAAAAGGAAAAATTTAATCACTGATACCACTTTATAACATCTCGACCTAACTTACCATCAAACCGGTAGCTAGAATGGTGGGTCACATTCCCTCAAGCGCATCTCCCCATATTCTAGAGGCTGAATACTAGCAATGAGGGTTTCAAGAGGTGATAGTGGGTAGAATATACCCTCTTATTAGAGTTTCACAATGGTATTATCAGATACAAAGTAACAAGAAACATTGGAAGTAGTATAAACAATGAAAAAGAAATGGAATACCTATTTTATAATAATTGAATAAAAGTGGTCGAGGCTAGTTTATAAAAGGTATGCATGTATAGTTGATAGAACATAATTGAAAATAATATACATTCATCATGCTTTAAAATTCATAACAACACAAGATTCAAATAAATAAAATAACTAAAAAGATCAAAGGTGTTCTCCATTAGCATCATGAGATCCAACTCAGTTCTTGGCTCCTAACTCCCAGGTACAAGTACACAACAACAAGTAAGGTCCAAGGTCCTACAAATAAAAGGTCTACTTGGGTACCCCAGTGAAATGGCGATCTGAGCAGGGTGTGAGATATAAATCTCCGTAGGCCAAACCCACATTGTCTAACCCAACACAGAAAGTGAAATAAAAATTAAATAGTGTGTTGGTTTAGAGAAGTAATAATAGAATTGAATAAATATATTACAACCCGTCCAGGTTCTTAAGGGACACTTGATGGCGATACATGTTTTGGATCATAGTTTGAATGAGTCTGAACAAGTTACTACATATTTATATATTACACACACACACACATAAATATATTTGATGGAGTAGATTGATACGTAACATGAAGGCATCCAACAACCAGTCTATGAGCTAATAATCTCTACTCATGGGGTAGTAAGCCCGACATCAATGTAAGAGAGGGAAAGTATCCATGATCTCCCACACCCTTACCATCATTTTTTGGTATTAGTGGCGAGGGTCTCCATTCTCAACATTGATGTAAAGGAGAATTGAGTCACCATTCTCATCAGACCTCCCTTACCATCATTCCCAGCCTCTATAAAGAACTTTATAACATGTATAACTATCATGGGGAAAAACCTACCATCCATACTCATTTTTATAGTTAATTATATAGTATAAGAACATTTATGATGCAATCCATGAGAAAGTACATCTCATTATTTTCATTTATATCCATACCATTATAACCATCATCACATCTATAAGATAATGCATAAGGCAATACCTCTTATGCATTTCAATATTGTGCTCAATTCCATGTCAAGGTTTTTTTTAGTTAAACCATTTAAGACACTTCAATAAAGGAGTGCATGCCATATTGAACAAGCCACTTTATTTAATACATGTCATTTAATTAAACTTATAATGTTGGAATAAAATCACCATGCATGCATGTTATGCTTCTCATGCATGTGAAAAAATTAAGAACAATAATTGGATGACTGAAAACATAGTTACAAGAGGCCACTTGGTCCTCCAATCACCACAGATGATTATATTCTTGGAAAAAAGTAGCATGAGATTATTATCGCATGCACATGATGAAACATGAACTTGTGTGGAAGAAGGATTCATTGTGATATTTGTTATCCACATGATGAAAGGAGAAAAATAGAGCTCGAGTATTTAAGCATTTATAGTGTGAAGATACATGGTGAGCCATGGGTCATAAAAATCTTACATGACGATGATATGAAAACATTCAGGCATTCAAAATGAATGATCTCTCATAAAGATGAATGGAAGTCCCAAATCCATCTGTTATTTAAAAAAGAGATGAAGTATTTATTATATCACATGAAGATACAGCTAACCTGATCCTTTTGCTATTTTAAATGAGTTCATAACTCGTTTTTCATATTTAGCTGGTGGCATAAAGTCTCTTATATAAATAGAGGTAAGAGAGAGATTTTTATATCTATTCCAATCGAATTATAAAGAAACAAAACTATCATTTCTTAAGAACATAACTACTACAAAAAAGGCAGAAGAGGATCTGTGTGAACACTTAACATGAAGGAGAGGAGATCCCTAAAGCACTCTACTTGTGACGAAGAAGAATAAGATATGAAAAACACACTGTTTGAATAAAGAAAAAAATGATCCATATGAACCTTTCACATAAAGAAGAATAAGGATAATAAGGCCATGTTCACTGATCAAGAAATAACCTACTGACATGAAGCCTATATGAAAATGTGTACACAAACACATACATCCCTTATCATGCAAATGAACCAATGGGAAAACTATGTACACATGAATGAGAAAGAGTTGATGTAATATTTCTTACACAAACACACTGATAACCCACACTTATTCAGGTTGTGTAATGTCAACACATATAGCACATGGAAGGACATTCATATTTCCATGAATATGTGAAAAAAGTATTCATATGATTACATGCATGCACACATGAAGTCATAATCCTATAGAACAATTGAGTAGCCTGAATAGTAAAAAAATAACATAAAATCATATTACTTTATATCTTATTGTGTTTCAAGAAGAAGTGAAAGATGTGTCTTCCACTTATTAAAGAGAACTAGGATGATGTGTATAGAATATTGTTGATTTAACGGTAGTTTAAGACCTCAGTTGAGGAACAATATCATCCATTTGATGCAAATAAATCCACTATAGTAGAGGCATCTTGTTCAAAAAGTTTATTGAGTTTATTTGAAGAAATGGCAGTTCCAGTATAAAAAATATCATTTAATACTGGTGATGATAGTATAAATAATTCCATTCAATCAAGAAAATTTATTATCTATGTAAAAATATTGTATTCCAATTCTATTAATTTATAATTATTAGAAATTTATAGTGATAAGAAAATACATGAAACAACCATAGGTTGATCATGGTAAGGATTCAGTCTTAGTACAAAACCTTATAAAAAATATTTGGTTATTTTTTCTCCTTTATTATATGTATTGTGATTGTTGAGAGTGAACAATAGACCCATTCATCTTAACTAGGGAAGAGGTTCGAGAGAAATAAAGGGTATAGCGACCCGACCCTTTTCTTACATTACTATTACATAATTTAAAAGATAAACAACATAATAGTATTACACATAGAGGATCCAAAGGTTTAGTGTCTTGGTCAAACTAGGACCACACATAACAAATACATCATCAACCATAAACATTTATTTAATTTCTTCTTCTCTAGCTTCTAAGTGGCACTTGTCCTCTCCTTAGTACATGTAGCCACCTGAGGATATACATCAAAAGGGGTGAGCTAGAAGCCCAGTAAGAGGATAGATAAAAACAATATATCATGGGGTGAGCATAATCATAACATAGGCAAAAGATCATGAACATGAGAGGAGCATAAATAAAAGACTTGAAATGTGGCAATGCATAAAAATGCAACATCATGTCTTAGTGGTTAACTACCACACATACTTGTGAACCAAGCTAGCATCTTGTTCACACATCATTTCACATTTACTCATGAGATTCATCACTTTACCCAATTTATTGGAGCACTGTATAATTCCGGGCGCACCTGTCACATTTAAACATTCATATTGCGCTATATAATTCCGGGCGCACCCGTCACATCATAACATTATCATTTATCATGCTTGACACAATGAAACCATGAAAAGGAATGGGTTTCATCTCATAATAACATATTCATAATATTTGGGTTCCCAAAAGAAAGAGGGAATAACATACATGTTAGAAGAACCGTTCACTTTGAGTGAGAAGTAAAAGGGGTGTTCTTAAAAGAAGAGTTCTTTTGGAAAATTTTTTGTTGGACATAAAAACCAGTGAAAAAAATGTATATCCCAGAAAATTAAAGGCAATGATGAAAAAATTATCTTTGAGGAGTAACCATATCAAAAATGGAGTGAAAGAGGGAGAACCTGAAGGAAGAAAATTGGGTTCGAGAATTTCCCCTTACCTTGTACTAGAATGCTTCCTTCTCTTTAATGTCCTGTATAATGACATTATATTCATTAATTAGAAATCCAGAAACATGTGTACATTAATAGGGTTAATTATGGTTTCATTATGTAATATTATGTTCCTTTGGATGACTTATATAGTTTAAAAACATTGTTCGGGGATGTTCATTTTTATGGTTTTTCTTGGGTGGTTCACTTGTATTCTTAAATTGATGTTTGGGTAGAACAAGAGTAAACATCCAGAAATGATATTACATGTTATTAATGAAATTACAGGAGTTTTAATGATATTATAATTAATTATATTAGATACATGTGGATGAATCATTAGATAAGAATTAAGTGATGATTATTTGGGTTAATTTGAGCGGTTTTTGGATCACAATGAACTTGTTTTAACTTTTCAATTAGTAATATGGCCATAGGTTATTTCAAGAACTTTAAATAGAACATAATAAATATAACATATTCTGGTTCAACCATAAAAATGGTTTCATGACCAGATCTGAAGGTATAAATGGAAGAAGAGAGCATGTTGTTTTTGAAGGTGATAAATTAACACCTCATGAACAACATTCTCTTTAATAAAATAAAAGGAAGAGGGAAAGGGTGTGGGGTGATATAATATCCCATTATAATCATAAAATTATAGTATATGTATAATACCAGAGTTACAAAATTTTTTTGATGAATATAGGTGGGGAGAGATCAATAAAGGAACTTGAACTTGAAAGGAAATTAAAGGAGAAGAGGGAGAGAAATTACCTCTTAAATCTTTCTCTTGAGAACCTCCTTAAGGGCCTAAGCTTGGTCTTTTGATGAGACCAGAAGCTCTTGGACGTGGGGGAGGGGATATGGGAGATTATTGGACAGATCTTAGACAATGTTTGAAGCTTGAGAGGTGTGTTTTGACAAGAGGAGGGGGATGGCTTATTTATACATGAGGAGGGAGGTGTTTTTGGTATAAAATATTAAATAAAATAATATATCAAAAGTTAGACTTGTAATAGTAGTTTTTTGACATCCTAAATCATATATTAATATAATATAATTCGTTTTAGGCTTTAATTCTTCTTTATAATCCTAATTCATTAATTTATTAAAAGGAATGTGAAAGAAAGAGAAAAAGACACTTTAAGAAATCACCTTTTGACTTTAGACTTTGGAAAGTTCTTTTTAGGTTTGAGAATTAGATTTATTGTATTTTAAGGAAAAATTTATGATATTTAATATAATTTGGTCGAAACTAAAGTTCTAGAATGTTTATGTCATCATTACATCATTAATGATGCAATTTAGTATACACCGATTATGCAAAAAACTGTATTTTTACTATTCATCCGAAAATTGAAGTATTTTAGAATAAAACCAAAACTTTACCCCTAACATTTTTCGACGTGTAGAATCCAAAAATGATGTACATTTTTCAAAAATAATTTTCTAAATATTATTAATTTAATATTTAATTTAAATCATAATGTACTTAAAAAAACAGTTTTTAAAAGTTAAAAATGATTTTATAGTGCTTTCAAAAATTACATAGGGTATTATAAAATTATCTAAAACAATAATACATTGATTAAATAATTTATTAATACATTTTAGGGAATAAATATTCTTTTAAATTAATTAATTAATTATAATTAATTATTTATGACTTAAAAAATACCAAAACGTTTACTAAGGTCAAATTGTCACTTTCTAAGATGTCTAAATTTTATTTTATTATTCATAGGTAATGTTACTCTTATGTTGGATGATTTAATATTCATAATGGTAATATAAATATTCATAAGGGTATGTTACTATTCCAAAGGGTATGTTACTATTCACCAAAAATTATTTTTGTTTCATTAGACTCCAAAAATCATCTTGAACAGAACCTTATATGTCGAATTTTCAAAATTCCTAAAACAGAAGTGACCAAATTATATTTAATGGTCACTTATCACTTAGTAGTTCATTATGTTGTGATTTCATGTTAATTTATGACATATTTATAAGAAGGAAATTTCCATTGAAAATCTTTGGGTCGTTACAAAGGAACAACTGAAAATAAAATGATATCCACTAAAAATTTGGGTACCCTAATTCAAACCCCCTATTGGTGTCCCAATATGATCCATCTAGGCTCTAAAAGTGGTATCATAGTGATGGTTTATCTATGATTGGATCAAATTTTCTATCCCCAGTTGATATTTACAAGGTTTATATAAAGTAAATATTTTAATTTTATACTAAATTACCTCAATTGGAAATCTTAGTTTCCACTCCCATTGAAGAAGACATGAAAGTAACTTCCAATACTCGAAAAAAGTAAGAATAATGAATCATATAGATTATAAAAAATCTCAAAAAAGTAAAATAAAGATCAATAATATTTTATCAAAATATTAGACAATGATACTTCTAAATAAACTAGATTAATCTATGGAGATTATGTGGAATATGAGTCTATCAAAATTATTGAAGACTTATAATCTAATTTTCAATAATATAGGAAGAATGTTCTAGAAAAAGTGATTTTATATATACTTTGTTATTTCAAGGAAAATTTTTATTGAAGAGAATAGCATGAAGAGGAAATTAATGTATAGGAGGATTCACTTGTAAATATATTCAAAAGGTGAAATTCTCTTACACACCTCATTGAAGAAAAAAAAAAATCTATGACAATTTGCAATGAAAATATTTCATTAATCGATGAATAATTGAAACAAAATTTAATGAGAGAATAATAAGTAAATATGTGGTTGGTGATATAATCCATGATATTAAAACATTGTTCAATGATTCTATAAATGTCATAGATTCTAAAATTTAAGAAAAATAAATCAAAGTAAAATAGATTGACATTTTAGTGTAATAACTGACCATGTTTCATAAATAATATATTCAAAATATCCATTTTCTAGAGGAATCACATAAAGCTATTATCAGTGTCAAGGAATCTCATTTTGAATTTAAATCTTGAAGAATCCAAGACCTTGATAACTCCATGATTGAAGTTTGTAAATGACATGAAGATAAAATTGAAAGAATTAAAAGTAAATGTGAAGGAAAATTTACATAAGTTAAAAATGAGAAATTTTACCTTTAGATGACATGTCTTGACCTAGATGGAAAATTTAGAAATTTGAATGAGACACATGCTAGAACTTTACAACTTACTAAAAAAAAAAATTATTCCACCTAAATATATGATGAGTTTCAATATCCAAGAAGGTATGTTTCTATTAAAAATGTTGATAAGAACCAACTATCTAAAGAGACTCATATTAGTGGAAAGAATATCTCAAAATTATATTTTGATCAACCTTCTATAAGATCATGGAAAAAGGAAACCCATAAGTAAGTTAATTTTTGGTTTACTAATGTAGTATCATTTGCTAATACAGGTTCAATGAAAAAACATGGGACAATTTGGGTTGATAAAAATGTTAAAATATCTAATAAATCACTAAGGGTGGATACTCGAAAGATCAAGAAAAATAACTCCCAACATGATGATCCAAATAAGGAAAGATAAATCCAGAAAAAATGTACTAAATTTATCTAGAATGGAACTACATATAAAAGAAAGAGATTTATTGGATATTATTGGTGCATATAGAAGTTTTAACATCTAGTTGTTTACTATTAGAATAACATGAGAATGTATGAAGACTACAAAAGGACTACATTCAAGGGGAGTAGATGGGAACAAATGAAAAAACTTGCAAAAAAAAGAAGAATACATAGATGAAGAATAATATATCAATAAACAAAATATTTAGTTGTCTTGAAGAATTCTATGATTACAAAAACATATGTGGTCACATATAAGAAGATTGCAGGTATAAACCAATAAGGTATAAATCCTATTCTAAAAAAACCATAATAAATGAATATGTAAAGAATAAAAATCTAAAAGTCTTCCTTTGGGAATAAACAAAACAAAGTAGTCAAGAAATATATGAAGAAATATACACCCAAGAAGAAAAATAAGTTGGATTTTTATAATTTCATGTGAATCAAGAAAATATGATTCTGATGTGGAAAACATGTCATACCATGGACCAGTAAAAATAGACCATGGAAATGAATAGAATAAAGATGAAATAAAAAAAAGAACCAATCCAGAAAGAAACAAAAATATAGGATTGATTGAAAAAAATTTGAATTATAATTTGATAGGTTACCCAAGAAAGGTAAATCAAAAACATAGAAGAAGCCATGTAAAATCTCCAAAGAAAAATATGTTAAGAAGGAATGGTTATTCATTTTTCCTGAACAAATGAAATATTCTAGATAAATTTAAAAAAATGAATATGAATCACAATATAGAAAAGAAAATGGGAAAATATATTTTTACACATGAATATGAATTCAAATTTCATGATAGGTTGTCAAAAAATGACAACTCTAGTGTATAATAATTTTTTAAGGTGCAATCAGACTGGACATAAAGCAATAAATTTCATGACTCTTCTACCTACTCAAAAAGAGATGCTAAATATTGAAAAACAAGCATCAGGGGAACCTATTTCTGTATTGGAATATATAAAGATAAATAATCCACACAAGATGAAGGTTAATGAAAGAAAAGAGTGAATTATATTGAATAAATATCTGAATTTGAAAATGAAGAAGACACTAACATGAAGAGTACAAGGCATTTTTGAGCTATAAGAAATGGATTCTCTGGGTTGAGAGAAAATTTTCAACCCTATTACTTTTATTAATATCATAGTTTCTTCACCTCATTCACTCACTTCTTATGTAGTATTCTTGTGTTTAAATTTTAGGGAATTGAAGGTGGTGTTTATTCTATAGATGAGAAATGGGTGAACAAGGTGAAAAACATCAAGTTGGAATATATATTAAAAATATAACAAAAACATGAATTGTTCAAAAATGTAGGATCATAAATATGAACAACTTAGAGGCTATCCGATGAAATCATCCACTGAGAAGAATTAAGGGTGTTCACCTCTTAAGGGGGACAAACCAAAGGGATATTCTATCAAGACTTTTTCTATGAATATCTGGAAGATCAGGTCATCTCTAAAGAAGCTGAAAATAGAGGTAACCCAATTACACTTATTTCCATTTTCTTGGTTATATCAAATATATATATCAATAGGGAGTGTTGGTTGATGAGTATGGCCATATAAAGGGTGAATAAAATATTCTTTCACTTGAAATTTATTATGTGTTTTTTGAAGCATTCAATAAAATATATTACTTGATAAATATTTTTTATATATCCCCCTCTTTTAAAAATAAACATGTTATGATAATTATATCACATGGATGGTTGTTAATGGGAAACATTGACAACATTAGTTGTATATCTGTTTTTTTCTGCACCAGGTTAGCCCATATATACTTATATTAGAACAACTAAAGGATCTTTTCTAATTGAACCATGTGGTACCATCCATTTTTCATAAAAAGGAGAAGTTATTTTTAAATGATTTTAAGGGTATAAGAAAACCCCTACATTAATCCTTTTCATTTATTTTTAGTAATGGGTATAAGTGATATTGACATTAAAGAAATTTTATTGACAACAAAGCCAAAGTTGTAGATTGAAAACCCCATGTGGATGGTTGATGAGAATGGTTGTATTTTTTTTTCAATATATAATAAGGAATCATAATTTTATGTATGATGAAGTCCCCTATGATTAATAATTAGTCATGGAAAGAGAAAGGTGGGAATATTTTAATAACTGTTAAAGAATAATGGTGATGATTCTTGGATAATTTTCATGGAATCATCTAATGGAATTGAATATCACACTTGGGAAATTATCCTTATAACTCTAACAATTATTGAACTGTTCTTAAGTTCAAAGACATATATCAATTTTACTTGGAGAGTGTATATTGTACTCAAAATTTGACATCATGAAGACCATGAAAATAATTATTTTCATGAATAACATGTTTTTTGAAGGAATTAAATATTCTAATTATTGCATGAATACTTTGAAGAAGTATAGGTGAAGGCCATGGAAAATGCATGAGGAATTTATTTGAAGACCATGAAAATATTAATTTTCATTATGAATTGATAGTGTAATAAGAATTAAAGGTTGTAATGTAAGAATAAATAATATATTTCATGTGTAATAGTTGAAAGTTTCCATACAAAAATATATTCATACATTTTTATAAGGATATTACAAGGAGTAAAGATGATTCAATTAAGGGTTTGAGTTCTATATTTGGATATTATTTTAGAATGGTTTGAGTTCTATATTTTACTTAGAAAAATTATAAGTATATCCCACTAGCCTTCTTAGGCAAGGCTTGACCAAGGGTGCATGTGGGACTAGGGCCTACCATGCCAAAGGGAACTATCCTGGGATAGACTATGGGAAGCAGAGGAAGTGGGTATGACCATGTATAAGGATTTCATGAGAGAGTACCCACATAGATATCAGGGGAGTAGAGGTGGAACCACTGTGGGGGAAAGCATGGTGGCATAGAGCTGGCACGGGTCGGTGCCCATGGTGATTTGGGAGTGGACCCTGGTACTCGCTTCTGGTGAGCTGAAGAAGTGAAAAAGTTTATGTAGAAGAGGTAGACCATGGGGAGATTTGATTTGGGACAAGTTATTCCTATATACTATTCATATGTTGTTAAATATATAGATAAAAGGGGCACTGTCCGATCTATTTGATGAGATCCATTGGATCTTTACTAAGCGACCGTTTGCTACCTCTGGCTTCCTCGAGGTATTCCATTTCGCTGATACTCGTGGAAAAACATCCAAAGATCTAAATGAGGATTCCATGGGTGTTCTATCATTTATATTAAGATATGTTGAGCCTATAAATCACTATGTATGCGTTCTACCTTTTCATGCATGTGATAATGAGAAGAAAAAGCATCGAATGATTGAAAACACAATTGTTGGAGGTTGTTTTGTCTTCAAATCACCATGGATGCTTCCAAGATTCAAAATAAAGGACTATGGGATTGTTATCATTTTCATTGATAAAATTTATACTCTCATGAAATAAGGAGTCTATGTGATATTTTTTATCTGCATGATGAAATGAGAAGAAATAGAGCTTGATTCTTCCAGAGTTTACAGCGTGAAGAAACATGGTTAGTTGTAAGTCCTCAATATCTTTCATTATGATGATATATAAATATTCATCCATTCAAAATTAATGATCTAGAATTATAAATAATATTAATCATGAATCCATCAAGTATTTAAAAAAGATATGCGGTATTTTTTATACTGTGTGAAGAAATAGGTAACCTTATCCTTTGGGTATTTTAAATGAGTCCTTGACTCACCTTGCATATTGAAAAGGTGGTGTAAATTCACCTATATAATTATAGGTAAGCCTGAGAGTTTTATATCTATTACATTTTAATTATGATGAAAATAAATCTCTCATTTTAGAAGAACAGATCATCCAAAACAAAGGAAGAAGATACCCACATGAACCTTTCATGTGAAGAAGAAAGAGAGGAAATCCTACATGCAGTCTTCTTACAATGAAGAATAAGAAGATCCACACAACACACTTCTTGTGAGAATAAGAATATGATCTATATGGTCCTACCATATGAATAAGAATAAAGAGAATAATTCCACATTATATAATCATGAAATAATCTAGAGACATGAAATTATATTAAAAAGTGAACACACCCACGAAAATCCCTTATTATGCAAAGGAACTAGTAGAAAACCTATGTAAATTTGAAAGAGAATGAGCTCACATGATATGTATTTCACAAATACACTATGAACCCACACTTATTTGGGTTTTAAAAATTCAGTTCATGCATCACATGGAAGTACTTGCATGCTTCCATTCATATGTGAAAAAGGATTCACATGATTACATGCATGCACACATGAAGTCACAATCCTTGAGAACAATTGAATAAACCAAAAAGTAAAAATAATAACAAAAAATCATATTACTTAATATGTAATAGGGTATTAAGAAGAAGTAGAATTTGTGTCTTTAAATTATTAAAGAGAACTAGGGTTATGTTCATAGAATATTTCTGATTCATTGGAATTATAAGACCTTGGTCAAGAAACAAGATCATCCGGTGGATGGAAAGCCATCCCGTACAATAGAGGCACCTTGTTCAAAAATTTTATTGAGTTTTTTTTGAATAATTGGTGGTTCTAGTATAAAAAAATCCATTGAATACTGTTGGTTCCAGTATAAATAATTCTATTCAATTTGGAAAATTTATTAGTCCATCATAAACATTGTATTCTAGTTCTAGGAATTTGTAATCACTGAAAATTTACATTGATAAGAAAATCCATGAAACAACTACAGGTTGATGACGTCAAGGAGTCGGTATTAGTACAAAACCATGTATATTTTTTTATTTCCCACTGTCTCTATTATTCTATACATTGTTATTGTTGAGAGTTCACAAAATATCCATTCCTATTAACTACAACATAGGTTTGAGAGAAATATGGGCTAACAAAAAAAAGTGATATTTGGTAAAAAGTTGGGTACACTAATTCACCCCCCTCTCATTGTCCCTACATGATCTATCTGGGCTCTATAGGTTGTATCAGTGAAAAGGTCTACCTTTGATTAGATCAAAGTTTCTATCCGTAGTTTATTTTTTAAAAGGTTTATATAAAGTGAATATTTGAAGTTGATACCAAAGTACCTCAAGTGAAAAACTTAATTTTCACTCATGTTAAAGAATACATGAAGATATATACCAAGACTCTGAAAAATAAGAAGAATAGGTAAGAAAATATATTTCAAAAAATATCAAAGAAATAAAATATAGATTAGCGATCCTTTATAAATTAATTTGACAATGATACTTTTGAAGAAACTAGCTCAAGATGTGGAGAGTATGAAGGAGACGATTCTATACAAATTATTGAATAATTCTACTCCAAAGTTAAAATATATGTGATGAATGTTCTTGAAAAATTTATTTAATATATAAATTGATCTTTCAAGGAAAATTTTGTTGATAGATCATAATGAGAAGATGAAATTAATATATAGGATAATTCACATACAAATAGATTCAAAAGGTAAAATGCTCTCATAGAACTATATTGGACTAATTTTTTTAATGATCACACAACCATGTTTATTATGATATTAATAAGTTTTATGTTTTATGATATCATTTTATATTATAATTCAATTTGGAAAGAAATTTGGTTAAGTCTAGAAAATACTCACCACCAAGTATGAGACACTGTCACCAGAGTCTCATCGCCGCCTTGAGACATCATCAAGGAGTCTCACCACTGGGATCTAGAATCGAACAAGTACTGGGGCGAGTCAATGCTAGCCTAGAATAACTCTATAGTCAGACTCACCACAAAAAAGTGTCACTATTCCATGGACTCACCTCCATGTTGTATCACTACCATATCAAGACACCATTCCAATGACTCATCGCCAGACTTTTAGACACCTCCAGACTTATACCCCACTAGATTCACCATTCAAAAGACTCACCACTACTTTTTTTACTTATATTTTTAATTAAATATTTATAATAGATAGTATATCAAATTTAATACTAAAACATATTTTAATGATTGTGTAATAACTATTACATATAATGTATTAAACTTTGTGTCCGACATGCAGTATGAGGAGTTGAAAGAATTCGGATATTCTAACCTGATTCTGCTATGAACTAGTGAATAAAAACCGCTCAAGCTATAGAGCGTGCTGATGCATAAGTGAATAGACACATAGATAGTCACTTTCATAGGATATGTGACCTATTTAAATAACTTTAAGAAATCTTACATGACTACGCTCTACTGAGGAAGATTTAGAAAAAAATACATCTAGTTCCTTCCTACAGTTAAGAATAAAGATACTACGACACTCTTTTCTACAACATATTTCTAAAACATGACTCAATCTATAGTTTAAATTATATTCAAGGAGTCACAAGTTTCAGATACTAACAGGCTGAACAATACCATCCGTTTATATATTTTATTTGACCAATATTCTTATGTATATTCACATTATGAGTAGTGTGGCTTAAACTATTTTATTTATCCTATAATGTCTTCTGATTTAAACTATAATATACTTAGATATATTCTTAAAACCTTTTACTCTTTTTTACCACATGTTGTGGTAGAGGCCCAGTTGTGACCTTTTTTTTATTTGTACCCCCAAAAAAATAGTGGAAGATACCCCTGTGTAGCCTGGATAGTTGTCAAACTGTTATAATACCCGATCTAGGTTGTGGATCAAAAGTTTATTTATATAAACTACTTGGCATTAGGTGATTTCCAAGTTGAGAGGACTAAGTCTCATCTTGATATTAAACCTCTTATATTCAATTCTGCCGTGTGTTTTTTTACTTCATTTATTATCTTTAAAATTGTATTTTTTTAAAATGATAAACAAAACAACTACTTTGATAGTTTATCTTAATTAGTGGTTATATAAGTTTTTTATTTAATATATTGATTTTAGGAGTTAAATTAGTTTTAAATTTTTTTAATTGAGACCTAATCAATCTTTTGAGAAATATTTTTAAGGACTAAAACTTATATTGATCAACTATTTTGATAAACTGACCAATTTTTAATTAATTTGTGGATTTTATTTAAATCCATTTTAAACATAAATTTTTATTGGGTACTGAATTCAACCCCTCTTAAGATAATCACTCAGACCAACATTTGGTATCAAAGTTTTGAGCTTTAGTATCAAAGTTTTTCAAAACCTTTTCAACTATGATTTTAGTTGTACTTTAAAGGTAAAAAATTTCTATTAGTTCTAAATTTTTACTCTTTAAATGGATAATATACTGGAAGTTTCTAATACTAACAAACCAACTTTTTTTAATGGAAATAGTTATACTCCATGGAAGATCAAGATGAAAATTCATATAGAAAGTATGTGATTTTAAATATGTCATGCTATTGAGGACAAGTATGATTTACCTAATAATCATTGGAAATATTAGTTTGATGACACAAACCTTTACTATGATAATAATTTTAAATATATGAATGCCCTTTATTTTTATTTAGAAGATATGAAATTTAATATAATTTCTGATTGTAAAACTGACTTTGAATTTCGGGATACACTAGATATTTCACATGAGAGAACAATAAATATTAAGGAAAGAAAATTAAATACATATACTATTAAGTATGAAACTTTTAAGATGAATCCCGATGAACTAATTTCTGATATGTATCTCAGGTTTAATGAAATTCTGAACACCATGAGATTGTTGGGAATCCAGTTTCTAACAAAGACCAAATCATGAAACTGCTATGATTTCTTCCAGAAAGATGGAGAGACACACCTATTTCAATTAGAGAGTCACGTGAAATCAACAAACTTCCTGCAAAGGAGTCTATTAGTAAACTGATAATGTATGAAAAATAATTGAAATTCAACCAAGAGGAGGATGATGAGGAAAAAATAAAGTCAATATCTTTCAAGTTTACTTCATACAAACAAAGAGAAAAAGAAAAAGAAAATATACATGTTTAATGTTCAAGTGACAGTGTGTCACCTCCCAAAAATGATAAGGAGATGGATCATCTAGCCAAGAGATTTAATAAGTTTTATAGAAAGAATATTTTTCATAAATCCAAACTATAAAGGAAAGTATGACACTAAAGGCACATAGAAATAGGATTGGAAGAAGGATGATAATAAAATTACCTATTATGAATGAAAAATAAAAGGTCATGTTAAGGAAGACTATCAAAAATTGAAATACAAGAAGAAATATGATGACAATGACTGAAGGTATAAGAAATATATGAAAGAAACATGGAGTTCCTTTGAGGATAGATCTAGTGATTCTTACTTTACTAATGATGAGAAGTCTGATTGAGCCAATATGTGCTTGATGGATAATGTATCTAAGGTACCTGCAATTTCTAATGTCTTACCTGTGATTAATTCTTATAATTACAAGAATGAACATAATGAATATGAAATGTCTCGAGAAGAGTTTTTTGAATATTTAAAAATTATAGAATACACTTTTAATGAACTTATGGATAAGTAAAATTTCTTAAAATATAGCATAATTTACATCTGATTTATCTATTGAAAAAGAAAACAATGCTCAATTTTTAAAAGAGAACACAAAAATTAATTTGTCTAATGAGAAAATTAATAAGGATTTAGAAAAATTTAAAAAATGGTAGAGAAACACTTACTCAGATTCTAGGAAAATAGGTCACTTATAAGTATGTTATAGGTTTAGGATACCAAATTGGACAAATAAGAATAGTAAAGAGCACTTTTGTACCTAAGTCTAAATTTTATAGCACTATTGATAGTTATTTTTCTAAAAGACCATGAAAATTTTTATTTCAAAAAGATTACAGTGTGATTATAAGAGACATGATAAGAAAATATCATTTCCTAAAGCCTTGATTACTAACACATTTAGTCCCAAGAAAATATAGATACCAAATTATTTTTTGTATACATTTTTTTTGTAGGAAAACTGCTTGAAGAACTCCTGTAAAAGAATATGGTACCCATATAGTGTTTTTTCAAGGCATATGAAAAAAAGAATAATCAAGTTTCAAGATATTAATAAAGGTTGATGGTGGTCATGTCACATTTGGTGATAATTCTAAAGGTAAAATCATCGTCCATGGACTAATTGGTAACATCAATTCAGTTTTAATTTCTAAATTAATGTTTTCTAATGGTTTAAAGTATGATTTTATTAGAATATCACAATTATGTGATGATGGTTTTCCTATTAAATTTTAGAATAATGAATTTAATTTTTTTATTGTAAATATTATTTGGTCTTTAATTATTTAAGGAATGATAGAATATTTCTTTTGGAATAGGAGACTAGGCCACTATAATATTCACCCACTTAGGAAGCATACTGGGAAAGGTTTAGTCGAGTATCTACCAAAACATGAGTTCCAAAATGATACAATTTGTAACCCCTAACAAAAATGGAAACAACACATGATTTATTTTAAATTAAAGAAATAATTTTGAACTTATCAACCTCTTGAGTGGGTTCATATGGATTTATTTGGACCATCCATAGTTTTAATTCTAAATGGGAAACACTATGTTTATACACTAGTATATGAATTTTATAGGTATATTTGGGTGTTATTTTCAGCTCACAAAAGTGAATACTATTCTTACTTTACAAAGTATGCTATATCTGTATAAAATTTAAGTGTACTTAGGATTAAGACCCTACGAAGTAACCATGTCCATGAATTTGAAAACCAAGACTCTGAATCTTTTTTCTCAAAAAATGGATATAGTCATAACCTCTATGGTCCAAGGAATCCCTAATATAATGAAGTTATATAAATAAGAAATAGAACACTTCCATATATATCTCGAGCTATGATAAATGAATATGACTTACCTTTATATTTTTGGGTAGAGTCTATGAATACAGCCTGTTACATAATCAATAGAGTTTTAATTAGACCTATCTTGAAGAATATCCCTTATGAGATTTGGAATAGTATAAATTCTAAGGTTAATTACTTTATAGTTTTTGGTTGCAATGTCTTTATTATTAACACTAATAATGATCTATAAAAATTTTCCTCAAAAAGTGATGAAGGAATTTTCCTAGGTTATTCAATTACTAATAAAGCCTATAGAGTTTTAAATAAAAGGACCAAGACTAAATAAGTGTCTGTTCACATCAAATTCAATGAGACTAATCCATTTGAGCCTAATACCTATTTAGAAAACCTTGAGGATGGTCTATAAACTCTGAAATAAAATTCCAAACTCACCAAATCTACAATGAAACAGTCAGAAAATTTGCCTAGTTTTGAGGAATTTCCAAAACTTCCAGAACCTGATTCTGTAGAAGAACCTAAAGTGGACATACCCTTTTTTTGAGATCTATGAGGACCCTTAAGTACCATCATATTGATTTTATAGTTGGAGACCTATATAGAGGTAGAAAAATTAAAGCTTCTCTTAGAAATTAGGTTGAACAATAAGCATTATTGTCTCATCTTGAACCAAATAATATTAATGATGAAATCAATGGTGAATTTTGGGTAATGGAAATGAAAGAAGAATTAAATAAATTTGAATGAAATAAAGTGTGATAACTTGTTGATAGACCTAAGGAAACCTTACCTATAGGAACTAAATGAGTATTTAGAAACAAGTTAGATGAATCAGGAACTATAGTAAGGAACAAGTCTAGACTAAATCACAAGGACATAGTCATGAAGAGGGAATAGAATATGTAGATACATTTTACATAGTAGAAATATTTTAATTCATTATAATACTGCTAGCCTATGAAGCTCATCTAGATTTCAAACTTTATAAAATGGATGTCAAGAGTGACTCTTAAATGGGTATATAATTGAAGATGTTTTTGTTGAACAAAACCCTAGTTTTCAAAATCCCCATTTTCCAAATCATGTTCTCAAATTATAAAAAGCCTTATATGGTTTGAAACAAGCTCAAAGATTTTGGTATGATAGGATTAACTCTTTTCTCATTTCGAAAGGTATATTTGATCTTACTCTTTTTATAATTTTTTTCCAAAGATGTTTTAGTTGTAAAAAATTATATATATGATATTATTTTTGGATATTTAAGAAATTATTTGTGTATTGAGTTTAAAAAATAATGAAAAATGAATTTGAAATGAGTTTACTGAGTGAACTCATGTTATTTCTTGGTTTTTAGATTTTTCAAAATAATAAAGGAATGATTTTAAATCAAATTAAATATACAAAGTATCTTTTAAAATGTTTTAATCTGGATAACACTAATAGCAGTGATACTCCTTTGAGTACTACATGTATTTTGGATCTTGATGAATATGGGAAACTATTGGATCAAACCAATTATAGTGGTATGATTGTAATTATTCTATACCTTACTATTAGCCGACCTGATATAATGTTTAGTGTTTGTATGTGCACTCATTTTTAAGAAATCTAAAAAGAGTCACACTTGGTTACTGTAAAAATAATTTTAAAATACCTCAAATATACTACCAATTTAGGATTATTTTACCTAAGAGGACAAGAATTTGATTTTGTTAGTTATTCATATGTTGATTTTAGTGGATGGAAGTCAGATAGAAAAAGAACCTCTAGAACATGTCACTTTTTAAGAAAGTCTCTAGTTTCTTGGTGTATTAAGAAGAAATTTTTTATTTCACTATCTACACAATACTACAAAACAGGCCTTTAATGGTGATAGAAAAGTGATGAAAATGTGAACGATGTTAAAATCCCATGAATTTTATCAATGCTTAAAAAGCGCTGATAAAGGGAACATTTTTAAGTGCTAATAAAAGTATTGATAAAGAGCACATTTATCAGTGCTTATTAATGAACCGCTAAAATATTTCTTTATCCGCACTATTGAAGTGCTGATAAATGAGTTCTTTATCAGTGCTTTTTAAAGAACTCATAAATAAGATCTTTATCATCACTTTCAAATTCACTAATAAAAGGCCATACTACAGTATGCTATAACAACACACTGCAACACCATTGCAGTGTGTGGTTATAGGACACTGAAACACCATAAGCATGAGAAGCACCAGAAACACACCAGATATATCAACAAAAATAAGTCCCAATACAGAATTTAAATGAAATGAAATTTAAAACACAAATAATAGAAAAAAAATTATATTATATAAATTTCAAACATTATTTTATACAATTACATAAATAAAAATTAATATATACATTCAAAAAAAATCCTAACTATCAATGTTACCATGATTTCCATTGACTTTCTTTATCGAACTTCCAAAACTGCATGAGTAGATTCAAAAAAACCACATCAACTCGGACAAAAGAATACTCTTGTGTAAGAAAAAAATTATAATGTGAGTAATACTAAGAAGAAATAAATTAAAAATAAATATGAAACAATAAATTAATTATATAGACAACAATTTTACAATGTAAACATAAATATTACCGAACACAGCTCAACCATGTTACCTAGTTAACCAATATTCCCTTTTATTTGTGCTTAATCAAGTTTCACATTCACATGTCACTAACATAACACATTTAAAAACACAAGTCATGCCAAAAAAAGTACACATAGTGTTCCATTAATTGCACACCCAAACCCCATTTGAAAACATACACACACCAAATCATTTCACAAACATGCCTCACACCTATTATGTATGTTAATAATTCATTTAAAAAGTTTTCTAAAATAACCCCTGGAGGCACCGCAAGGCTTAACATCAAAAATAAACCCGAGTTCACATGGAAATGCTCTTTTTAAAATAAAATGCACCACATAACCACATAAAAAATAATTTTCAACACTTATATAATTTAATAATTCTATTATCTAATTTATAGAACAATTCCAATTAATAAAACCAAAGTTGACCCAAATTCACAACCAATTCCATATAAAGTCCATTTTTTAAAAATTTGTACACAACCCAAAATAATTTTCAAAACATGTCTTCCATCCTTTAAAACAATTTAAAATTCACATTAAAAAAGGTACAAAATGTTCAACATGGAATAGTATATCAATTTCCTTTAAGAACTAACTTCCAAACCTATCCATATTTATGCGCCTTTGAAAAAATGATTTTCACCTTTCAAACAACCCATCAAACCCTTCCACGGAACACCACTATAAAACACACACACACAACATAGCCATTTTCCATTACTAAATGAAAACCCAACACAATGCACACCAAACCATTTGAAAACTCATTTTACAACACTGACACCATTTAATAAACCATTTCCATATCTCAAATTTCATTTCTAAAACAAATTCTTCATTATTTAAACACTTCACAACTCATACTCAAAAGTGCACAACAACACTAACATTCCCCAAATGATCCATTTCCCATTAAAAATCCCTTTTCAACACATGCACACCTTAAGAACCCACAATAAAACATTTCTCACCACTCAAATAATTAATTGAACACTTCCACTAATTTTTCACAATAAGGCCTATATAGAAACATACAAATTTCTCTTTAGAAAATTTATTTCCAACACACATGAATGTCAAAGCATTTCAAAATCATGTTTGCATCACCAAAATAAACTACAGAGCATGAAAAAATTAACACAACGAGCAAATTAAATTATCTAAAATTGTTAGGGCATGGAACCACCTACCTTGGGCGGAGAAATTACTAGAAAGTGATGTGAAACCCCACCCACATCGCAACTGCAATAAAAAAATGAATTTTGAACGAGATATTCATGAAAATAGAGTTCCAATAAGAGTTAATTAGTGTGATTTGAGTTTAAATTCACCAAGGAGGAGTGTCAACAGCGGGTGGCTTCCGTGGAAATCTCCTAATATCCTGACGAGTTCGCAAATAGTTAGTGTTTTTAAAATATATTGGGGCACTTTTATCAGCACTTATAAATAAGTACTGATAATGATCTATCTTTATCAACACTAAAAAAGAAATGATAAAACCAATATTTATCAGTACTAAAATTAGAGCGTTGATAAATCTTCATTTTATCAGTGCTTTATTTAGCATGGATAAATCCTCATCTTTATCATTTCTTTTTCGTGCTGATAAATATTCTTTTATCAACGCTTATTAAAACAATGCTCTTAAAGGATTTATAATTATAAATATAAATAAAAATCTGTAAAAATTTATAAATACTTAATAAATATATATAAATATCAATATAATAAATATATTTAATTTTATTTATATTTATTATAGTTATTTATTTATAATTATAGAAATATTTTCAAAAAATATTATTTATATCATTATATATATGTATATAATTATACATATCTATTTAATAAATAAATATAAATATAAATATAGTAAATATATTGATTATTTAAGTAAATTTATTATAAATTTAGTAATTATTTAAATATATATAATTATTTATTTATAATTATATAAATACTTTAAAAATAAATATTTATTTATTTATAATTATAAATATATAATTTTATAAATATAGTGACTGTAAATTTATAAATATATTTATTTATAAATATTTTTTTTACAAATATTTTTTTTAACATTATTAATGAATATCACCTTTTAAGTGCATGAATCGATTTTAAAATTGAGTGAAATTGAATAAATTATGAATAAGTACACTTTAACAATATTGTAAAAATGGATAAGTTTTGTGTTTGTGCATTATATATAAAAATGAATTAATTATGTATATGTAAAATCAATATAACACACATTTGATCTTTGTTAAATTGAAAAATCAAACGACATTCAATTATATATCAAGTACTATGCAACTATAGTCAATATTTTTAATTATAAACCATTATTCAATAAACACATGAATATTTAATGTAAAGTGCATAAATATTTTGTAATATATAAATCATATTTATATACATTAATATATATCTATATATTTAATATATACAATTTAATAACATTAATTATCATAATTATCTAATTAATAAAATGTTTAATAATTAATAATGTATAATCAATCTATTTATTTTTATCAATAATTATTTAATTAATAAAATTTTTAATATTTTTTTAATAAACACATTTTTTATTTTTTATTTATTTAATTATTTTATTTTAATTAATATAAATATTAATCAGCTCTAAAAATAAAGTACTGATAAAGGATACCCTTTATCAATAGTTAAATTAAAGCACTAATAAAAGATACCATGTATCATTGCTAAAAATAAAGCGCTGATAAAGGATACCCTTAATCAGTGCTAAAAAATGCATTGATAAATAATACCTTTATCAATGCTAAAAATAAAGTACTGATAAAGGGTTTCTTTTATTAGCACTAAAATGGGATCATTGATAAAAGGTTAAATATATGAGTGCTTTATTTATCAATGATAAATATGCCATTTATCAATATTTTGTTATAGTGATGATATTTACCGGTGTTGTTAAAGATGTGTTTTCTAGTAGTGACTGCTGAAGATTAATACATAGCTGTAGGTAACTGCCATGTACAAATTTTGTGGATAAAACACACAAAACTAGACTATAAATATCAATTCCGACTTGTACCTATAAATTATGACAATACAAGTGCTATAAATATTTCTACAAATCCTGTATCAAATTCCATAACAAAAAATATTGATAAAAGACATCGCTTTTTGAGATATTTTTTCAAAATGGTTTTATCACTTTCAAATACATTGGTATAAAATATCACCTTACTGATATATTCACTAGGACTTTGAATTATTATAGAATGAATTACATCAAACATGAATTAGGTATGATCATTTTTTGTTAAGTTCAATTTTATGAGACTCACTATTGTGAATGTCTCACCATTGCGAGTGTCTCACCATTGCGAGTGTCTCACCATTGTGAGTGTCTCACCATTGTGAATGTCTCACTGTTGGGTATATCTCACCATTTAAATTCTCACCATTGATACTTATCATAGTTGAATATTTCTCATCGTTTTGATTTATCATCATTTATTTTTCTCACCGTTGGAATGTTTCATGCCTTTTTATATTTTTCTATTTCATGCTGTAAGTTTTAAACCATCGATTATTATTTTCTTTACATTTTATTTTATTCATGGTTTATTATATGACTCGACTCAAAATTTGGTCCCTTTTTTAGATTTTGATTTTATGAATCCCTAAACTCCCAAATGACAATAAATGTGATAATTTTTTTAATTTCAATGAACCTATTTAATCATTCATTTTTCTCTTGAGCCTAGTGCGATCGTTCTCTTCCAGCCTTTCGAAATTCCTTTCACCTTTGATCGAACCAACCAAGCAGACCTCCATGACCAGAGTAAAACAACCTTAAAGTATTTTCTAGAAAATTCTTATTCATCAATGAAATAGGAAGGGGAACCAAGTCATCCTTCTATATTAGAACCAGTGAATCCCAAAATTTTGAAGGGAGTAGTTATTCCAGAGAAAGAAGTAAAAGTTGAATGGTTGTTATACAATAATTCTTTAGTGATTCATGTTATAAAGAACAAAGTATGGATGGAATGGTTCTCTTTAAATGAGAGAAATTTTTATCCTAGGTCTATATATTAGTTTTATTAGTATGTAGAATTTGGTTTTGAAGAAGAAGAAGAATACTGTGTGTGAACCAGGATTAATGGTCCCAAAATTGCATTTTCTTCAAAGTAGTGGGCTGATTGTTTAAAATATCCATATGAAGGTTTTTTAAATTATTATCAAGGAACTATTCTAGAATCTAGTAAAGATTTTTTTATGAGGAGACCCTAGCTGAGTTAATAGGTGATGGAATTTTAATAAGACTATTTGCATCCAAGTTAGATGGAGAACACAAGTTTCTGTTTAAGTTCATTTGGCACATTTTGTGCACATAGAAGGGTGATTTTACTACCTTAAGGTATCATGATGTCTATTTGTTATAAATTATTAAAAGAGGATATAAAAAAACCGTTACATATATCTCATACTTCATATGATGGAAATGAACAAACCAACATCTAGATCAAATTCCTTGATCTATCCAAAGTTCATTTCTGCTATGTTAAAAGCCAAAGATCTAGTTTTTGAAGATGAAGAGTCAATTGTATATTGTGGTTCTTTTATCACTAGAATAATATACAGAAGGATTATAATTTGTTGGAACCCATGAAAGATGAAATGGGTAGGTGATAATGAAAATTTGTATGATGAGTTTAATCTAATTGACCTCCCTTCTAGACCAAGAGATCTTGTCATTCCTGGTTTAGAACCTGATGAGATTTTTGAGTACTCTGGTAGTGATAAGGAAGAAGAGTTTGTTTCCTCTAGATTAGAAGAGGAGAAGGAATTTTTTGTTGGTGAGGTAAGTGACCCTATCCTTCCTCCTAGATCACATTCTATCACATTTGGAGCTCCAAGACCTCCTAGAACTCTCCCTAAAGGAGATAAATTGGTAAAAAGTTATGAGGATGAGACCTAAGTATCTAGAGAAGATTAGTACAAGAGTAGTTCTAAATTAGATGAAGATAATGGTGATGATGCATATAAAGAAGGAAATGGAGTTGATGATGATGAATAATAAAACATTGATGGTTCCAGTGGGAAAATTAGAATAGAGGAGATTGAGATTACTCAATTTCTACTTAATTATCATAGAGGTTATGTTTCTAGATCATAAGAGATGCCCAACTTTATGGGTGAATTGGATATTCATTCCAAAAATAGAGAGATGGGTTTATTGAGGTGGAGAAGTCCATATTTCATGGAATTTATTAAGTGGTTGATCCTGTTGATGGAGTCTATACTGTATCTATTGCTGATGGTCATATGGTTTAAGATTCAACAATATCCTGGGTTTTTGAATCAGTTCGAAAACTACTCCCAATTTGAATTTTCATATTGGTGGGTATGAAAATTTATTTTTCGATCATCAGAACCTAATTTTGAGTTTTCTGTGAACCCAATTTCAGGTTTTTGGATGGGTTAAAAGTCTTGGAGAGTTATTTAGGTGTTAGGAATGGGTTTCTGGTGTGTTGAAGGCCCGAAGGCCTATTTTAGAGGTTGTAGGTCCTGGCGCACAATTTGGGGTAAACCGTGTGGTCTCTTCCAGATAATTGTGCTCCATGTTTTTGTACTTTTTCAAGGTTTAAAAAAACATTATGGGGTGAGGTTCATGACCGTTCATCAGCTCTGTAGTTTTTAGCAGAGGGGTATCACATGGTTTGCGCACAATTAGAGAAAACCATGCATAAAGCCACATAGTTAGTGCCACTTAGGTAGTACCCATGCACTGTAGCCTGTACGGTTGCTACACAATTTGTAAAACCATGTGAGATGACCATGTGTACTATTAAAGGGGAAAATTATGATTTTCCCTCCTTTTTATTTCAGTTATTTCTACTATTTTTCTCCTCTTAGGTCACGCGTACAACAATGGGGGGCGCCTCTTTTCTTCATCCTTTGAATTTTGGTCCAAATGATTCACCTAATCTCCACTTTTAGATCCATTTGTGGTGTTGGATCCATCACAGTAAGGCTATCTTCACCCATGATTCTGTTTTCTTTTTTCTCTATTCTTACAAAATGTTATATTTGTTTGATTCGTCTTTCCCAATTTTTCGGGAGTTTGATATAAATGAAAAATTATTCAAAATCACTCAGATTTAGGTGTTAATATTGGACATTCCAACATATTTGAATCTAAGGTAGGTGGTTCATACCTTTATTTGAGTTCTTATAAGTTTTTTTTGGGGGGGGGGCTTTTAGCATGTCATTGTTTTGACCAAGCGAGACACTGTAATTTAAATGGTTGCTCTTAATTAATTAATATTACCTAATGAGATGTCTAGGGAATGATTGATTGATTCTACAAGTGGTTTGATCCATATGAGAGGCTTTGGACCTTGGGCATGTAGGCTGAGGCTTGTTTATATTTTGATTTGAATTGTTTTATTTAAATTGATTTGTTCAAATTAATTGGAATGAGTTGGTTTGGTCATCTAAATTGAGTTTTTCAATTCAATTAAATTGAATTTATTGTATTAAATTGTTTTTTTTCAAAGTGTATTACTTATGAAATCCAAGGTATAGTGATGATCATGACCTGATGATTGATATAGTGATGGATATCTGTTTGAGGCAGTGTGATCTACATGATGAGATTGGAACGAGGCTTTTGGGTGGTGTTGAACATTGATTGAGCATCATAGACATCAGTCTGAGGTAGAAAGGCCATCAGGTTGAGGGATTGTCCCATGATATTGGATGGAATGTCCATTGAACATGAGTGACATTGTTGAAGGGGAATGAGGTGCCTATTGTATGTGGATTAAGTACTATTTTGGTGATGCTACTCACCTGTGATGACCAAAGTTCCAGTTGGAGTCGTGTGCACAGAGGTTGAATCAGTGATAAGGTGGTTTTGACCACACATGTGGGTAGAGATCCCCATTATCACGAATTAGGTATTTGGTTTGGGGTTACTTGCCGTAGAAAGCCATGAGTAAAGTGAGGATCATTTGTATGATAGCGTTGAGACTATCATTTGGTTGCTGAGACTTTCCGTATTGAGGCCATTGTTCTTGGACTCTTTTTGGAGGATGAATATTTCCATTCCTCAGGATGTAATTCTATGATTCTATTGTGACTTTTACCTTGATGAAAGATATCTTTGTGCCTCTGGATGCCGAGCTTCAATCCGAAAGGTGATTTTGAGCTGGGGTCCAAGGGATCAGATACTTTTTTTTGGGTGTGCCTTTGGTACGTCAGATTACATGGTTGATAGAATGAGGTGATGGTGAAATGGGAGGTGGAACCTGAGGGTTAACTTGGGCTAGTTGACATCAGGGGTTACCTTAGTCCATGGTCCAAGGGTCCTCTCCTCTTTAGTGATTCTGGCATTGGCCGAAATAGGTGATAGATTCCCGGTGGCTGTTGAGCACTAGCGAAGCTTTTATTTATTTAAATTTCATGAGCTATTTCCTTTATTTAATTTTATATTACAGACATGCTTAAACACATATGTTGGGTGTTACCCTATTGAGATTCATTATAACACCCTACATAGGACCTTCTAGATGTGTGTAGACTTTATGATTTTATGTTCAAGTAAGGGTTTAGGCTCTAGAGCTGGATCCTAGTTGGGTTGTAATTGATGTTAGCAATGGACCTTAAGGTACTGCCTCAGCTGGTGTTTCTTTTTAGAATTAATTTTAGTTTCAACATGCTTATGATATTTGTATGTATTGTATTGAGGTTGGGAACTAGTGAACCATTTTAAATATTGTATGTATGACCTGTATTGATATGAATTCTCTATTTTAGTAGTTTCAAGTGGCATGTTTGGATATTTATTTGTTTTTTCTACTGTTGATTATTATTCTCCCCCAAGTGATTCTTATTGATCGTGATTCCACCTTTGGTAGGTTTGCTTTGAGTCTGATGAGTCTTTATTATTCCACTTCATGTTATAAATATCTTAATTAGACCATTATTATATCATCCCCTAAGGGTATAGTCTCCAAACTATTACACTTTTACACAATTGTTTCTAGTCATATGCCTTTGGTGTTTGGGGATATGTGCCTAAGTCTAGTAGAACCCAACCTGATAACACTATTCAGGTGGCTAATCAGGTCAATGATTCTACAAGTGGTATCAGAGCAATTCTTGATTGAGATTTAGTAATAGTAAAAGTTTGGAAACTAATGATATTGATATTTCTATTGCTTCCTTTTCTACTAGTATTACTATTTGGGTTATGATAGACTAGAGATTAGGATGTGTTAAGAACTGGATTCATAGCTCATGATTTGGTGCCTATATCCCCATGTATGAGGGTAGACCAAGTTACCATAGGCTGGAATTACCATTCTATTTTTCTCATTTTATAGTTTATATGATTTCCACCTTGAGTGGTATTCTTGGAGTGTGAATTGTTTCTCATTGTGATATGAAACCCTTGAAATGGTAAGGTAGGGGAGGTATAGGACCTTTGGACCAGTATGGAAAGGGGGGTATGCTTGTTTATGATTTTGGATTAGGCACATGATAGGATGTCTAAATTATGAATATTCATGTTCCATGATATGAAATGCCTTTAGAAATGTGATATGTTTGTATGCATGATTATTCCATGATAAAAAAATTCCTTATTAAATGAAATATATATAAATTTATTATACTATGTGATGTGGGCCTAGATCTTATAGGAGTAGGTAGATACTATAAAGTGGGTTGATGTTTATCACTAGGTTGGATGGCATGGTTATTGGTTTGAGAAAACGTTGGTTATCAGGATAGGAATGGCCCAGAGTACGTTTGATACTTGGCTTTGTTGAGGGTGGGTAAGGTGTCCAGGAGGCTGAGATGTCATGTGTCATGGTTTCGATGGTGGAGAGTAAGGTTAGTGAGTTGACACTTCCTGTTACAAATTTCCTTATCTGTGATATTTATATATATGTTATATGGGCTGTTTGACCATTTGATATTATTAAATAGGTTTCCATATGGAAATATTGAATGGATAATTAGGAGGGTGATGGTTTAGTATTGTAGGAGTAAGAGTAGGTTGAATCCCCTGAGGGTTTGGTAGAGAATGTTTAGGTACATGCTCAGGAAGAGGTTCTAGTGCAGGTAGGATAGGTGATATACCTATCTACTTTCAGACCATGGTTGGATGAGCAGATCAGAGTGATCTTGGTATATGTCTTATAGGGGATTGATATGGGTTATTAGGAAGCATAACCTTTGATGACATATTTTACCTATATGTTCCAATCATATCACCCACCACTTTTTCATGGTGAGGGTTGCCTACAGGTGGCTGAGAATTGGATAAAGTCTATGAAGATGATTTTTAAGTAGCTAGAGATAACTCTAGGGTAGAGGGTGAAACTAGAAAGTTATATGCTCAAAGGACTGGCTATGCACTGGTGGGACATGTAGGCTCAGGCAGTCAGACATGAGGGACTAGCCTGGAAGTACTTTTAGGATAGATTATTTGAGCACTTTTTCCTAGAGACACTGAGGGTAGAAAGGGCTTGGGAGTTCTTAAGCTTTGAGTAGTGTGACATGTCCATCATGGACTATGTAGTGATGTTCACCAAATTGTCTCTCTTTTCACCCGGTATGATGAGCAATGAAACCTTGAGGGTGAGGAGCTTTGAGGATGGTGTACAACATGCCATTCAATTGTAGGTAAAAATATTTAGGTTGGAATCATTCTAAAAGGTGGTGAACTAGCCACTCAAAGTCGAGGGAAACATGATGGATAGGTTATACTTGAGCTAGGTAGTGACTTTAAGTGATTTTAGTAGTGACACATAGATAGTAAGAAGCAAGGTTGAGATGAGTTACAATAGGGTAGTCAGGACAAGGACTCAGCCAGACCAACTTGGAGTGGGTATTCAGTGGTTTACATTCAGTGTGGGTATCCATGACATGTATAGAATCAGTGTGAGTGGTCTCCAAAAGGAGTTTTCGGCATGTGGACAGGTCAAGCATCTCAAGAATTTATGTAGGAATCATTATCAAAAAACCAATAGTCAGGGACCGGGGTAGACTTAGGCATATCATATCAGACCAGGTGCAGTACCAACTGATGGTAGTTGTGTTTCAGCTGTATTTAGAGGACGTAGCAGAGACAACATGATCCAAAAGTGGGTCAATGGCTGGTGGATGGTGTATGGCCATAAATAGGTCAGTCTTCAGAAAATCAGGCTTCAGTCTAGGTGCATGCTGTGGAGATTCTAGGGTTAGAGAGAGTTGGAAAGATGATGATGGTCAGAGGTACATCATGGGAGTAACCGTTTTTTTATTTTTATTTGGCATGGACTATTGAGGCATGTCCATTTTGGGTGCACGAGGGGAAAAGGAGATGAATATCGACTAACCAAATGATATTTATTAGGTTTTCATCTTATCAGATGAGTAATATATATATATTTATGAGGTTTATGGAAACGGGTTTTATATGTGAGCATTGTTGGATGTGTGACTTGTGAGGTGATTTGGCATCAAGGCATCAAGGATATTTGGGTTATTTGAGGTGTATAGGCATCTGTTCATCATTGGGATGTATTACTTGATTGAGGTTTGAGGTACTAAGTCTTTTTTGAGAATCTATTAAGATGTAGTACCTCATTGGTTCTATGTGTGACATGGGCACGAGGTGGGCACTGATGTAGAGTAGAATGATGATGAATGTCTGGTATCACACAAGATCACCTGATGAGGTTCTGGAGTGAAGATGTGTTACCATAGGACTTTTGATTCTGAGAATTGTCGATTGATGTATTGTTTGATTTGAGAATTGGTCAGGATGTGACCGGGGAAGGTCACTCCTAAGGTGGGGATCCCCCTTGAGGTACTTGGACTATGCCCTTTATGTCCAGGATAATACAAGTTTATTTCAATGATATGGGTATATTTGGTACCATATTCAGGTTTTGTTTTATATCTTAGGGATGATCCATGATAAGGTTTGGAGGTTGTAACTAACATTCAGAGTTTTTGAATTAGGTCGAAAGCCTCTCCCATTTTAAAATTTTGAATTCATGGTTATGAAAATTTCTTTTTCAATCATCGAAATCAAATTCCAAGTTTTAAATTAACCCAATATCTTGTTTCTTGATGGGTTTAGATATTTAAGGAGTTACTTGGGTGTTCAGAATGAGTTTAGGGTGCGTTGGAAGACTGAATTCTTATTTTTGAGGTTGAAGGTCAAGGTATTCAACTTAGGGTAAACTACGGGGTCTCTTTCATCTAACTGTGCACCCTATTTTGGTACTGATAGATAGTTTTAAAAACCATGCAAGGTTAGTTTCATGTCTATACAACACCTCTATAGTTTTTAGTAGAGGGTTACCACATGGTTTTCACATGGTTAGAGAAAACCGTGTTGAAAGCCACATGGGTAGTGCCAATTAGGCAATACCCATGCACTATAGCCCACACAGTATCTTCATAGTTTATAAAACCATGAAAGAAAACCATACATCCTATTAAAGGGGAAAAATTTCAATTTCCCTCCTTTAAATTTTGGTTATTTATCCTCCTTTTCTCCTCTTGGGTCACATTTACATTAGTGGGGGCACTTATTTTCTTCAAATTTTGGATTTTGATCCAAATCCTTCATCTGAACTCTATTTTTAGATATGTTGGTGGTGTTGGATCCATTTTGGTAAATCTCTCCTCACCCATGCTTCACATTTCTTTTTCTCTAATCTTAAAGAATTCTAAATCTGTTTGAGTCGTTTTGAAATTTTTTCAAGGTGTTCAACAAAAAAAAATATTTCTTCTAAATCAATCAGAGTTAGAATTTGAGATCGGACATGTATATGTCTCCGAATCCAAGGTAGGTGGATGATACCACTCTTTGAGTTTTCATGAGTGTTTGAGGGGCAAAAATTTTAGCACATCATTGTTTGGTCCTAACAAGACCACACAATTTAAATGGTTGATTTTAATTAATTAATTAGACCATAAGAGATGATTTTGGTCATTCTTGATCAAGTATATAAGTGGTTCGAGACATATTAGGGGAATTTGACCTTGGGAATGTAGAATTTGGTAAGGTTTATATTTTGATTTTAATTTTTTATTTAAATTGATTTGTTCAGAACAATTAGATTAAATTGGTTTTTTCATTTAAATTGAGTTATTTAATTCAATTATATTGAATTGATTATATTAAATTGGTTTTTTATAAACATTAATTAATTATTATATCTAAGAGATCATTAAGGGAATGCACTAAGGATTGAGAAAACAGTGCCTATCTATTTTAGGAGATGTGATTGTCAGGATGGGCTTGTTTAGAGGATTTTGGGTGGTGTTGACCATCATTTGGGAATCATAGATACCAGTATAAGGTGGAGAGGCTATCAGGTTGAGGGATTAGCCTATGATATTGAATTTCATGACCACCATACCTGAGTGACATGGTTGTAGGGGACGAGGTTCTGATTGGATGTAGATTAGGTGTATTTTGGTGATTCTGCTCACCCGTGATGGCTAAGGTGCTGGTTGGAGTCGTGTGCATATTGGTTAACTCAGCGATGAGGTGGTTTTGACCACTCATGTGGGTATAAGACCTTGTTAGTGTAAATTAGGTATTTCTTTGGGGGTTCTTGCTATAAAAATTTATAGGGAAGGTGAGGATCCTTTGAATGATAGCATTGAGGTTATCATTTGGGGGCTGAGGCTCACCATATTGAGGCCTTTAGGCCTTTAATATTTTGGGAGGATGGAGATTAAAATTCCTTGAGACATTGTGCTATGTGATGAAATGAATTATAACTTGAAGAAATATATTTCTCTACCCATTGACGTTGGTATTCAAGACGATAGGTGCTTTCAAGAAGGCGTTCGAGGGACTAGATATTTTTATTTGGGCATGCCTTCAGGACATCAGATTACTTAGTTGATGGAATGAGGTTCCAGTGATATGGGAGGTGGAACATGAGGGTTCACCTAATCTATTTGACATCAGGGGATACCTTAGGACATGGTCTAAGGATCCTATTCTCTTTAGTGATTCTAATGTTGGACAAAGTAGGTGATAACTTCCTAGTGGCTGTTGAGCACCAGGGAAGCTTGTATTTATTTATATTTCATGATTTTTTGCATTTTTTAAATTTTATATTACACACCTACTTAAACACATATGTTGGGTATGCACATATGGATGGTACCCTACTGAGACTCATTCTCACACCCCACATGGGACCTTCAGGACATGTGTATACTTTATAATTTTATATATAGGTAAGTATTCGATCTCTGGAGATGGATCATAGTTGGGTTGGCATGGATATTGGCAAAGGGCCTTGTGGTATTTCCAAAAACTAGAGTTTCTTTTTAGATTTCCTTTTAGTTTTAGCGTGCTTATGATATTTTTATATATTATATTGTGGTTATCCACTGGAGATCCCTTATGGATATTATAAGTATGACCTATATTGATATGCATGCTCTATTTTAGTAGTTTCATGAGTTATTTTTGGCTATTTATTTATTTCCAATGTCATTGATTATTATTCTTCTGTTATTACTTATTATTGATCATGCTTCTCCCTTTGGCGGGTTTGGTTTGAGTATACTGAGTATTTATTTTTCTAATGCATGTTATATATATCTTAATCGGATCATTATTATATCATTCCTTGAGGGTATAATCTCCCCACTATTACTCTTTTACATCTTCGCTGCTAGTCAGCAACCTTTAGTGTTTGGGGAGGTGCTCCTAAGGCCAATAACACCCATCCTAATAGCACTGTTCGAGTGGCTAATTAGGTCGGTGATGCTACAGATTCAGTTATTATTGAGAATATGACAGTTATTTCTACTATTGAGCTACATGTGGTTGAGTAGATGGATTTTGAGCATGTTAAGAAAGTTGTTGATGAGAAGATAACTATTGATACCCCTTCTGTTGTACCAGCTGTGATTGTGTATATAGCTGAAAAACCTACTGTACTTGTACCTAAAATTACCAAGTCTTCTGTTTCTTAATTCATCTATTAGTTGGATGGATCATATGTATGATAAATGGGGTAAGTTTCATGATATTCCACCAAATAATTGTGGACCTGATCTTCGAGGTACTAGAGATCCTAAGGGATATCTAGTTGATGAGATTGATGCTGATGGTTTATTATATAGATTTGTTTCTAAGAGAGTGCCCACACCTACTCCTATTGTCCCACCTATTCTAGTTGGCGTGGTCACAAAAGGTGACTTAGATTCTTTCAGTGCAAAACTTACTTTAGAATTTGATGTGAAGTTGATAAATCAGGCACTGGTTGTCACTAGGTTGAGTGAACTAAATGTGAGATACTTGTTTGAGTTGGTGATACAACATATCTAACAAAATATGATGCACCATATTCAAGAAGTATAAATTGAGAATATGAGATTTTATAGTGAGATATAATCTATAAAATATATTTGAAAGGAGATGTATACAACCTTTTCTGCCTCTATGAATTCTCTGCTGAGAGAATTTAGAATCTTACTTATATGGAATCTAGTTCAAGTGAACCTCCCCATCTTATCTTTGAAATTGAGTTTATCAGGTTAGTGGTTAGAGAAGAGGTTATATCTACTTAATCTAGTACTTCAAGTGATGCTACTGCATATCCTAAAGAAACCTTAGGAAGAATAAAGTATAATAGTGATCATGTTCCCATGTTTATTAAAGAATATTCTAAGGACATGAAGTTTGACTGAGAGACTATAAACAAGAAGTAAAGTCTTATCTCTCAAGGATATATACTAAGCATGCTATGGATGCCAATTTCCGATTTCTGGCTGAGAATTTGAGGGGATCTCCCATGACCCAATCCTTTGAGGAACAATCCGATCAATTGAAGTCCATAACTCCTCTATTGAAGCTTTTTATGGAAGAGAAGAAATACTTCTTTAGTGAAATGGAGATAGGTGGAAACATCATAATGGACTTTGTAAATCTGATGAAGCCATTTCCACATGTACATGGTACTGCAATTGTAGCTCATGAGGCCATACCAGTTACTACCCATCTGACATCTATAACTACTACATCATAATACTACCTTTATCTAGGAGTGACTAGGGATCCAAATGCACTATTTCCTTCCATATTTTAGTCTTTTTACTTATCTCCTAGGGAATATTTTCAACACATTTGGCCAATCCTTATTAGAGAGCCTCATTCTCTTACTGGTTTTCCTAAAACCCATCCTTATGCTCCTTCTAAATCTAATTCTCGGCCTTCTACTTCAGATAAGGACTAAGTAAAGGAACCTATTGACCCTTCGGCCAAGCATTAAGGATGTTGATGATTGGACTTGTTGTCTTTTATGGGGTTGTTTTTGATATTTTTATCAAAACTTTTTGTGTAACTTCAGTTGGTTTCTAATGAAAACCATATTCTTTATTTTTTATTTTTTTATTCTATGCCATTACTATTTTATTATTCACTTTTTTATAATCTCCAAAGAGGGAGAACTAATATATGGAATTTATTTCTATTAATTTATTGTTTTTTATACAATATTGTTTTCTATTATTGATTACATTGTTTATACCTTTGATACAATATATTGATTTTCGTGATTTAACTTTGATACATCTACCTCATATCTTTGATACCCTATGTATCCTCTTTAATTTTGATTACAATATTTATCTTTGATATCATGTATATGAAATACCATGATTTTTGATCATCAAAAGGGGGAGACTGTCTTCCTCCTTGTTTTAATGATCACACAATCATGTTTATTATGATATTAATGAGTTTCATGTTTTATGATATCATTTTAGGTAATAAGATAGTTTGGAAAGATATTTGGTTATGTCAAGAAAGTACACACCACCAAGTATGAGACACCATCACTAAAGTCTCACTGTCACCTTGAGACACCATTAATGGGTCTCATCGCTAGGATCTAGAATTTTCCACATACTAGGATGAGTCACCGCTAGCCCGACATACCGCCAAAGCCTGAATAACTACCAGAAAGTTTCACCATTCCAAGGACTCACCACCAAGTTGTCTCAATTCCATATCAAGACACCATTTTAATGTCTCACCGCTAGAATCTGAGAAACTACTAGACTTAGTCACTGCTAGTGTCCCTGTTTGTAGAGACCTGAAGCTTGAAGTACATGGACATTACATTACATTTGCGGAATACTTAGTACATAACAAAAACACACACTAAAGGATCGTAATAGTTTAGTGTCTTTGGAAACTCGGAACGTAATCTTCTAATCATGGTGAAAGTTCTTCAATATCTCCCATAAAGGTCATCCGTTTTTTTTACCTAAAACCTTTCTTTATATCCTGGGGAAAAGAAAACATAAAAGGGTGAGCTCAAATGCTCAGCAAGGGCAATAAAGGAAATAAAAATCATATCATATCTTTTTGAAAATCATAACCTGCAAAAGAGATCATAAAATCTTAATAAATCATAGAAGTGAAAATGAGATCCCCGTAATCATAACATGAAACTTGAAACTTTGTGGCATGCACACATAATCATGGAAAATCATTTCTTGTTAGTCATGACTCATTGCCAAGACTATCTTAGTGGACAAAGTCCCTTTCTGAATCGAGTAACCCTCGTTTCAGTCCTGTTTCACTGAACCGGTATAACCTACCGTTCCAGCCCTGTCTATCTCATGAGATATAAAATCTTTACCCAATGCATTGGAGGGAGATATAGGTCCCACCCATCTTATAATGAATCCTTTCTTATGTGTGCCACATAATCATAAAACATACATCATCGCATAACACATGTAACAAAAATGGGATTCTTGAAACATCATGACATCATAAATCTATTCATATAAGATAAAGGAATTCATAAACATAATTCCATCACAACATAGTCAAATCAATGTTAAAATATGGATAGAAACAGAACCCTTTATTATCTTAGATGGAAAATAATTTTGATAAAACACTTGAATTGAATTCTTGAGGAAAATATCCTTTCTTCTTCAAAATCAATTTCTTTTCACAAAACATCATGCAATTTTAAAAGAAAGAGATTTTATTGAAAATAGTCATGAAATCTTTTAGAGGAAGCTATATAAAAATAAGGCTTTATAAAACAGTAGAAATCCATTCGTGTCGTATAAGTTAAAAAAAACATTCTTCGTACTTTTGTCGGAAAAGTCAAAAAATCACCTCGTACGAAAAAAAAGCGACAAAAGATTCCTTTCATATTCTTTACTAAAAACTCACCGAAGGGTAAAAATGGATTTAAACAATTGTAGGTGGATGGAAATAATATTACATATTGATGAAACATGTATGTGGATGATAAAATACACCCCAGTAAATACTTACGAATAAACAATCTCGGATAAAAATGAGATTGTGATATTTCCCTTACCTTAGGTCCAATTTGCTTCGTATGTGTCCGAACCTCCTGTATAATGATTTAAATAATGTCATTTACTTATTAAAGAATCATATTCATTGTTATGATATCATATATGGTTCACTTATGACATTATATTACCCGTTCTTTTGTAAATTCCATGTTAAAGAAGCGTTTTGGGTAAAATCGTTTCATTTATCATAGGTGTTTTGACTTGTTGTTCTTGACATCATTATTACTTATATAATGATTTACTTACTTCCAGAATATAAAATATGATTTATATATCATATATATTCAGTATATATATATATATAATAGATAGATAAATAAAATGAAAAACACCGTTCATGGAGACGGTAGTCCGTACGTACGCATGAACGCTGTTTTTCTTTCCTTATTGTCTTGAAATGGAAGTAAGTAGATGACATACATATGTATATATATACATAAATCCAGTAGCTTTATAATGTCATATATTTCATTATTATTTCTTATATATACATTATAATCATTCTTAAATGGTTAACATGGAGAATGAATCTCATCGCGTCGTGGAGACGGTAGTCCGTACGTACGCACGAGCGATGATATCATTTCTATAAATATTGAATTGAATTGGAGTGGATTATACAATATATCAGAATCAATATGATGTTTTAATAACTATGTATAGTTATTCTTTACACCATTATACCCATCCATGTAAGGTGGTTGTGGAAAATAGATTACACCACGGCGTGGAGACGGTATTCCGTACGTACGCACGCGCGGTGATTTCTTTTTCCGTAGGATGGATAGATGGTGAAATAGGGTTGTTTCATACTTATAATAACATATCAGTATATGAGTGATACTGATGTTATTACTTCATAATGAAACAACCTAAGAAGAAGAAGTGGAAGAAGAAATAAAGATGAAAGAATTGGTAACGGTAATTACCTCTTCTTTGAAGTGCCTCTTTGAGACCTCCTCTTAGGGCACTAGAATTGGTCTTTGAGGAAGACCAGAACCTCTAGGATGTTTCTAGGGAAGTGGAGAAGGGATTTTGGCAGGGTTTGGACGAGCTTGAGTGCTCAAATTGGTGTGAGGAGGAGGGGGAGGAGGTGTCCTTTTATAGGGGAGGAGAGGGGCACCTTAGGAATATCTCAAAATATTATTTTATATTAAAGTCAAAATCGGTTTATAATGGTTCCAAAGGGTCTTATTTCGAAGCTAAAGTGGGGATGGGTCGAAATCCTATCAACCAATAGAATTTAGACAAGTTTAGGATATTATTTTAACCTTATCAATTAGATTTAACTCTAAGTTAAATAATTTAACTTTTATCATGTCTTTTTGTTTTCTTTCACTATATGGTTAATACACTTACTATAACATGCCAAACGAACCCCAAATTGTTTATTATTAATATATATATCCTTATCTAAGTCATTTGGCCGAACCTTAGATTTTTAGGAATACAATAACAATTAATAATATAATATTTGATTTAAAAACTATTTTGTGTCAATTTTGACACTATTTGATATATGATTTTTGTGAAAGTCATAAAAGAATTAAATGTTCGAACCAAGTTGATTAAATCAACATTAATATATCATAGTAACCTAGAAAATTAGTGGAATTCATAAAAAATCTCAAATTACATTTATTTTGGTGTTTATAACATCAATTATGTCAATATTTCATTAATAAGATAATTACTGCATCATCGTTGTGTCATAAATAAAATAAATTATTTTATGTCTAAAAATTACAAATAAAATACCATCATGTAGTAAATCTTTTTAGCTTTCTAATGAATATTTACAATCGAATTTATCTTATGTATAACCCCATATTAAAAATGATTTACTTATTAAACTTTGATTTTAACTATTTTAACCTTTCTTTAAATAAATTAATAATAAATGTCCTAATCTAATCCAAGTGGGCCTAAATGGTCATATTTTATTCCTAAGTTTGTTTTTGGTCGAATTACACTTGTCCAATAGAATTAGGACATGTGTTAGGGTAATAGTAATATCATATTTACCCTTAGTTACCCTATTTACTATTAACCGCGGTAAAAAAAGTAAAAAGTTACTATTCACCAAAAAATTATTTTCATCTCATTGAACCACATTTTAGTCCTTGATATTAACCGTGTCTCTCGGATTTTCGAAATTCCATTCACAGAAGCGGAAAAATTAAGTTTTATGAAAAATTCAGTTTTTTTAACTACCACTTAGTAGTTTCACTATTCATCAAAAATTGATGTTTTTCAGAACAATGCCAAAATTTCATCCTAAGCTATATTTCATATTCCGAATTCAAAAATGAAATCTATTTTACCAAATTCATAACATAGAAGTTGCATTAATTAATTTTATAATTAAATCCCGCTGTTAAAATAAATAGCATGTTTTTAGGAAACAATATCTATCAAAAGATTGACACTTGATTATGTCTGGTTTAAATGTGCAATTACATCCAATGACCAACATTGTATTAAATTGTAAAAATATATTCTAAATATACTTTAAAAGTACTCCAATTAAGAATTTATCACTATTAATTATTTCGATTAAAAAAGTTGTTTTTTAATTATAATTTAGTAATTTTTACTATTCATAAGAATATGAAAGTTATCCGAAATGTACCAAAATTTCACCTTAGGCTAAATTCGATACTCTGAATCCAAAAATGAAGTTCATTTTGAAAAATAAGATTTACAGAATTAAAAAGTGGTTATTACTATTCATACCGGCTAGTTTTAATAATATTTTAATAGCATATCGTTGTTTAGTGAAACTCGGTATTGCGTATTACACACGCTATCGAGGAAGGTCGCGATTGCGTGTAATGCAAGGCAAGTCAAGGATGCGTGTTGTGCAAGCTCCTTTTGGTGTAGCGTACAACACAAGACATTAATAAAATTAAAAATAATATTTTTTATAAAATCTTGGGCCGTTACACTGTTCAAAAGACTCACCGTCATTGTTACTTTTTTTTTGAATTAAATTTTTATAATGGCTAGTTTATCAAATTTAATACTGAAACTTATTTTAATGATGGTGTATTAACTATTCTGGAGAATGAATTAAAATTCATGTCAGACATGCAGTATGAGTAGTAGAAATAATCATGATATTCTGTCCTATTTCTACTATTAAAAAGTGAAGCAAACTCCCTCGTGCTACAGAGTATTATGATGCATAAATGAACACACAAATAGATAGTCAATTGCATAGGAATAGAGACCTATTTCAAGAACATTAATAAATCTTACACGACTACAATCGAATGATGAATACCCCACATGGCGTCATTAGTTCCCTATGGTACCATGCAAAAACAAATATATAAAACCCAAACTATGCTACTGAATTAATAAAAATGCAGTAAAGAGAAGTTTGGGGTCAAACCCATAGAGACAGTGAAATTAGTTTAATTAGGTTTTCAATTTATTGTATTGAGGTAAGAGATGAGAGAATATGGTTTTGATTTTATTTTGGAAAAATAAATGAAGAAAGAAAAGTGTAGCATATTGATTGGTTGGTTTGAAAATAATTTTAAAGGCATGTCGAGGTTTTGTAATTTCTAGGTTCAAGTGCTATTGGATTTAAGAAAAATATTAATTAATTCATTATTCATGTCAAATTCGAGGTAAGGAAGATCCAATTATCATGGTATCTCCTTCTTAATGTGAAAAAAACCTATTTCTCTTGGTCTGGTAATTTAGGGTGTTGAAGAATCAAGTTTATCTCAATACCATGTTTAAACCTCATTTCCCCTAAAGTCAACAATGGTCATGCATTCTTTTGGGTTATAAGTTGTGCACTTTTTATGTCCTTTTAGATTCAAATATCGATGGTCACAATAAAAAGAAAAGAATATGATTTCAAATTGATTTAAGAAATCACAGAAACCAAATACATGAACAATACAAAGGATAAAATTCAACGCACCTTCCCCCTTTGGTTATATCACCTTAGAACAGGTTGGGATTAACCCCTCATCCTATGGATGATAGGTTTAGAGGGAAGTATAAAAGAAATCATAAAGGAAAAACTAAAAAATAGCATAGAAACTTCTCTCCAGGCATTGATCTTCAGCGGAATCCGAATGCTCCAAAGTACCAACTAGTGCCTCTATTTATAGGCTTGAATTGGGTTCTACCTGACCTCTATCATGACATGTACTTGTGGTACATGACATATAGTGGAAATTCACTTTTTGAGAATCTTTGTGATGTGTTCATAGATCTCAGATGAGATTTTGGAAATTTTAGCACTTACACGACGTGTACTTGGGTTACACGCCATGTACTCCTTATCCATATTGCCTCTGCGTATGCGAGAATATTCCAAAAACATCGTTCATAAATTTGGAATTTTGAGTGTCATCATGTCATGTACTGAAGGTACACAATGTGTAATGGTCATTCACATCATGTGTGCTCATCATGACTTGTTCTATAGGTGGCTTTCCTCCCTGATGAAGACACATCATGTACTTGTGGTACAAGATGTGTAATAGTGTTATTTCTAGTTTTTCAGCTTCGTTCTTCCTAAAAAATCTAGTGTCATGCCGATTCACTTCCCTCAGGTCGCGAAGTGTCTTTTACATAATTTTCCACTTCTTTTTGTTATTTTTTTTATATATTCAATGTTTTCTTCCATAAAACGTAAAACAATTCAAATCATTCCAAAATTAGAAATATTATTCATTTAAATCCAAAAATCAATATAGTAAAGTACTTTAAAATATATGCATAAATTATACTTATCAAATCCCACCACACTTTAATTCATCCTTGTCCTTAAGGATGGAATCTCAACATACTACAAAGGAATTGACCTTACCATGCTCAAATTCAATTTTAATAAAAAAATTGATTAAATGGAAAGGTAAATTTTCAAGTATCACATAGGAAAATTCATCAACGCCTCACTTTTCAAAGAAACAAGTCAACCAAGTATTTTACTTTTCTTCTTTTGAAATAACCATTCCTTTTCATTAATCCATTTTCATTTTTCAATCCATTATTAATATGCATGACACTTAAAATCTACCTTACATGAATTTTCTTCTCATCATTTGGTTAAAAATGAAACTTTAATTCAACACATGCCTTAGAAACATGTAACTTAACATTGGATTTCAAGGCATCTAACTTCTCCAACATGTAAAGAAAAAATCACAATTAATCATGAGGTTTTCACCATTTATGATCAAATGACTCTCATTCTTCAGGGTATGTAGGTAAATTATTTAAAAATCAAGGCTCAAAAAGGAGGTTTGTCTATAAATCATTTTTCATGATATTCAATAATAACTCAATAATTTCCCCCCTTTAAAAATTTCATTTCTCTCTTCCCCCAAAAAACTCAAAGTGGGATCAGGATACATTTAAGTAAAATGAATGAATAAACCTTATCTTGCACTTATTTTATTCTTTTTTTTTTCAAAATATATTCTTAGGATGAATCTCATATCCATTTCCTAACCACATAAGATCCAAAATTGTCAGTATAGAAAATGGTGATTTTTTATCCTCCCAAAACAGAACCCAATTTTTATCATTTTTTTTTCAGTGAGAGAGGTGAAAAATATAATAAAATGAAAGATTCCATGAACTCTCCGCATATCAATAATCCCCTATAAAAATATCCACAATAATGTATATCCCAGTACACCCTAATATTCTCCCCATACACTTATTATTTTCAATATCATGAAAAACATTTATAGGAAGGTGGGAATGGATAAAATAGGCTTGTAACATGGCTCAATTCCAAACAAGTATGTTCATGGATTCTATGGGTATAAAAAGGATTAATGCAAGGTGGGTCTCAGGATAGGGGATAAATAAAAAAGAATACCTCAATCATATTAAAAGTGATTTTGCTCAGTCATAGATTTGATAAGATGCAAATAAAGTTCTAGAATAAATCATGCCTGAGTTTCTCAAGAAATATACTATAGAATAATTGAAAAATATTAGCTCAGTGGATGTCTCAAGAATGAGACAAATTGTGGGGAAAATCACTCATTGTAGTTCATACGAATAATTAAATCAATTACTACAAAAATTATAATTTCAAAGCACGGAAAATTAATAAAAAAATTATCTTCAATGATTAACATGATCCTCTAATTCATGATTTATAAAATCCTAATCCACATGCTTATCTTTACTAATTATTTTTCATATTTTTTTTATCCACAATTATTGAAAAATAAATTTAAATGCATGGCATGATAATTTTCCTATGTATTTTCATGTCTCCTAGATGAGTTGATTAAATAATGATTCAAGTGAAGGCATTAAATTGAAAATTAAATCTCTAAAACATTTGGAAATGTGGGGAATAAAATAGAAAAATATAGAATCGAAACCCTTAAACCCCTTGAAAATTTTCTTCAATCGTGGTTGTTCTGGTTCTACCTGCTCCTTCCTGCTACTTGCTACTGGCCTGGGTCTTGATGGTCCTGAAAATTAAAAATAAACAAATAAAATCACAGACCATTGTCAATGAATTTCAAAATATTTGGAGTAAGAGAATTTATGCCTCAAAAATAGAAAATAAAGAAAAACAAAAACTCAGGTTACCTCTCAGAATCACTTTTGTTTAACATAATTGGCTCGACCTTACCTCCTTCTGCTCCAGATCACGTGATAGATGATTGAAAATTTTGTACCTCTTCGGGGTCCATGGATGGTCTCAGTTGTGTCCTATCCACATAGGTTGGCCCATTTCCTTCTTCTATTAAAAACTTGATTCTTCCTATTAGTAGTACTTTCTTGACCTCTATTAAACCGACCCACCATTTATTCCTCAATCTTGATGAATTAAATGGAAGTTCATGTACCATCAATACCTATTTTACTTTCTCAAACACAGTGGAGCCGGTCTCTCCTTTGGTGTTGGAATTCTCGGTCTTCAGATTTCCTTCCTTCTTTAGTTGAACATCATCTTCTTGAATAATATCATCTAAGTCATGTAACTCTTAAATATTAGAAACATCCTCAACTTTAGCTATCTCTCTTTCTCTGAACTCATTTTCCACTTGCACATCACAGTTCTTCATTGCCTAGTGGATATTGAAACTCACTTGATCAAATCCAACTCTCAGACATAATTCTCTATTTTGAACAAAGATTATCACACACCCTATAACTAAAAATGGTTTTCCCAGAGTGACTGGATTCCTTTACTCTTCTATATACAACACTATAAAGTTGACATAGAAGTAGAACTTGTCAACTTTGATTAGGACATATTTGATGATTTCTCATGGATGCTTTATTATTGAGTCTGCTAATTGAAGTGAAACTCTTGTAGGTTTTAGTATATCCTATCCCAAAATCTTGAATGTTTTGTACGACATTATATTGAAACTCATACCTAATTCACACAAAGATTTCCCACATTTGTTAGCTCTAATAAAGATTGGAATTGAAAATATACCTGGATGTATTTTCTTCTTAGGTTGGTTATTTGACACCACTAATAAACACTCTCATTTTAGTGGAATGGTTCTAATATCGTCCATATTCTTCTTATTTTTTACCAACTCTTTCATGAATTTTTCATATGTCAGTATATTCACAAGAGCCTCTGTAAATGGTATATTAATATGAAACTTTTTAAAGTGTTCTAAAAACTTACCTCTATGAGAATTGTTTTTCACGCGTGCCATTCACTCTGGAAAAGGAATCCTTGGCTTGCACTAAGGTGGTTATTCTTCTTCTTATTCATCTACTTGATCCTTATTAAATTCATCTTCTTTTTCTTACTCTTCTCATTCTCCCACTGGTGGTCATCCTAAAAACTCTATTCTAATTCCTTTGGTTTTCTTCCCACTTACAATCTCTATATACATCAAATCTTCACGTAGGCATTCTTTAGTGAATCTTGGAAGGTCTCATCTTTTTCTCTCTATATTTGCCTTAGTGATTTGGATAACTTGATGAACCATATTCTGAAATGTGGCCTTCTATAATGATGCTTCTTATCTTATCTCCTTGAGTGTAATCCCATAAGTTTTCATGAATGTTTCCAGCATCTCCTCCAATGAATGGACCTGGATCGTCAGGGTGGGACCTTGCAGTGCTTTCTGTTGGAACCCTTGTGGCCTCTATTGAAATACTTTCCCTTGTTTTTGTGGTTGTTGTTGTGGTCTCCAAGACTAAAATTTATTTTCCCAGTTGTAATCATCATTATTTACATCTTCAATATGCGTACCTTGGGGGTTTTGCTGATGGCCCATCATGATGTCCATATTTTTGGTCAGTGCCTCCAGTTGTGCTGCCATCCACTCATTTTTTTTTATTTTATGAATGCATTTCTATTGTATTCCATCTTCATTCCATTGAAAAATATTACTCACCATCTCATCCAACAAATTTTATCTTGCTTCTAGTGACTTCTTAATTAAGGATCCTATAGCTGCAACGTCAATAACTGACCCGTTTAGCTATGAAATACCCTTATAATTTTTTTATTAGTAATCACAAATCTATTCCATAATGAGGTAATTTATTTATCATGACCTTATAATGTTCTCAGGTAGATTATAACGATTCATCTTCAAATTGATAAATATTCAGAATGTTTACCCGTATATCCATTGGTTTTTATGGTGGAAAGAAGAAGGTGAGGATGTTTCATGCCAACTCATCCCATGTAGTGATGGAATGAGTAGGTAGGCTTTGAATATAGTCTCAAGATCGATATTGTAAAGAAAATCAGAAAATACATAGTCTTACCAGCTATCTTGAGACATTTTGAAATTAAAATGTATCGCACAGCTCAAGGAACTCTCCCAAATGCTTGTTCGGATCTTCATGTGGAAGTCGGGTGAATTTCATGGTGTTTGTATTCATAGAGATTATGGATGGCTTGATCTCGAAGTGATTTTTAGCGATGGGGGGTGCTAGGATTCTTGGGTTCAATTCTATATTAGACGATATCCCATAGTAAGCGAACATCCATAGCTATTGATCTCTTTGAAGTACCTCGATAACTTGGTTTTGCTCATCCCCTACCATGGTCTTATTTATTTTATGCTCTCGGCATGATTCTAAATGATGCACTAAGTCCTTGATGTCATTATCCATTAACCACATGTTTTAATTATGCATTAATGATCTGAAAATCATAGCATGAACACACCCAACGTAAAAATAGAAAATGAAATAAAATAGTAAAATAAAAAATTGAAATCCTAAAAAAACTAAAAGGCTATCATCCCCAGAAATGATTCCTATTTTATAGACCCGTAGGGAGTCGTTATTTCCCTATGATAAAATAAAAAAAATATATATATAAAACCAAAACTATGCTACTTAATTAATAAAAATGTAAAAAATCAAAGTTTGGGGTCGAACCCACAGAGACCGTGAAATTAGTTTAATCAGGTTTTCAATTGATTTTATTGAGGAAAGAGATGAGAGAATATGGTATTGGTTTCATTTTAAAAAAATTAATGAAGGAAGCAAAGTGCAGTATATTGTTTGGTCAGTTTGAAACCAATTATAAAAATCATGCTGAGGTTTTATAATTTCTAGGTTTAGGTGCAATTTTATTTAAGAAACAAAGATTAATTAATTCATTATTGGTGTCAGAGATAAGATGAGGAAGATACAATGATCATAATATGACCTCCTTAACGTGATAATACCCCATTTCCCTTGGTTTGGTAATTTAGGGTGTTGATGAATCAAGTTTATCTTGATACCATGTTTAAACATGATTTCCCCTAAAGTCAACAATGGTCATGAATTATATAGGGTTATCAGTTGTGAACTTTTTATGAACTTTTATATTCGAATATCGATGTTCATGATAAAATAAAAAGAAAAGTATTTGAAATTGATTAACGAAATCACACAAACAAAATACATAAATAATAAAAATGATAAAATCCAATGCACCATCCACATTAGGTTAAATAACCCTATCACATAGTGGGATTACCCCCTAATACTAGCAATGAGAGGTTTAGAGGGAAGGAGAAAAGAAATCAGAAAGGAAAAACTCAAAAATGGCATAACAACTTCACTCTAGGAACTGATCTTTAGCTAAATCTGAATTCCCTAAAGAACTAGCTAGTGCCTCTATTTATGGGCTTGAATTGGGTTCTGCCTGACCTCCATCACGACATGTACTTGTGGTACACGATGTGTAATTTTGATATGATTTTTTTGAATCCATGTGACACGTGCACAGATCTCAGCTAAGATTTTGGAAATTTGACCACTTACACAATGCGTACTTGGGTTATATGTCATGTACTCCTTATCTATGTTTCCCACATGTCTACAAGAATATTACCCAAATCTTGTTCATAAAATTTTAATGTTTACTATCATCACATCGTGTACTAAAGTTACACAATGTATAGTAGTCGTTCACAACATGTATGGTAACCATGAATTGTTCTGGTGGTGGATTTTCTCCCTGATGAAAACACATCATGTACTTGTGGTACACGACGTGTAATAGTGTTTTTCTAGTTTTCTAGCTTTCTTATTCTTAAAAAATCCAGTGTCATTCCACTTCGCTTTGCTCATGGTGTGAAGTTTCTTTCAACTAATTTTCCACCACTTTTATTTCCTTTTTCACATATTCAATGTTTCCTACCATAAAACATAAAAAATTTCAAATCATTCAAAAATTGGAAATATTATTCATTTAAATCCATAAATCAATATATTAAACACTCTAAAATTTATTCATGAATTATACTTATCAACTGAGGAATTTGTAACAAAAAATACATCCAGTACCTTCCTACAGTCAATAAAAAAGAGACTATGCCACTCTGTTATAAAGAAGATTCAGGAAACTCGACTCAAGACTCAATTCAAATCATATTCAAAGAGTCATGAGCTATAAAGACTGATAGACTGAGAAACAATATCCCTTGACATCTTTTATTTTCCCAATATATTTATTTATATTTACATTATGAGCAGTGTGTCTTAATCTCTTTTATGTATCCCATAATATCTCTTACTTTAAACTAGATGATACTTAGACATCTTCTCAAAACTATTTACTATTTTCCCCAAAAGTTGGGGTAGAGGTCCAGTTGTGACCTATTGTTATTTTTTAATCCCATGAAAACTATGGAAGAGGTCCCTATGTGTCCTAGATAGTTGGAAAACTGTTGTAATATTTGATCCAGGTTGGGGATAAAAAGTTTATTTATATAAACTGCTTGGTAGTGGGTGATTTTCAAGTGTATAAGACTAAGTCTCAACTTGATACTGAACCTCTTTTATTCAATTCTGATGTGTGTTTATTTTACATCATTTCTTTTCTTTAAAAATGCATTTGTTTTAAACTAAAAAATAAAACCACTACTTTTATAGTTTATCTTAATTAGTGTTTATATATGTTTTTGATTTATTATATTTACTTCAAAAGTTAAATTATTTTTTAAAAAAAAAACTGATACATAATCAATATTTTGAGAAATATTTTGAAAGATTAAAACTTATATTGATTAGATGTTTTAATAAACTGGCCTATTTTTAATTAATTGTAGAATTTTATTTAAATCATTTTAAATAGAAATTTTTATTGGTTACTCAATTCACCCTCTCTTGAGATACTCACTCCAACCAACAACCTCATTGAAGAAAAAGAAAAATATGTGATACTTTTTAATGAAAACATTTAATTAATTGAAGAATAATTGCAATGGAATGTTTACGAAAGCATAGAAAGTAAACATTTTTTTGGTGAAGTAATCCATAATATCAAAACATTTTTCAATGTTTCTAAAAATTTTAGAGATGATCAGCTTGAATAAAAATTATTTAAAGTCAAAGATCTTGATATTTTAGTAGAAATACAGACCAATTTTCATGAAGAATATATTAAAAAGATCCATTCTATAGAAGAATCACATTAAGATACTATTAGTGTCAAGGAATAATAATTAGAATTTAAATTAAGATGAGTCAAAATGTTAACAAATATGTGATTGAAGTTAGTAAAAAAGATGAAGATAATATTGAAATAATTACATGTGAATGGGAATGAAAATTAACCTCAGTTGAAAATTTTAAATTTTATATTAGCATGAAATGTCTAGAATTAAATATAAAATTGAGTAATTTGAATGTGACACTTGCTGGAACTTCAAAAATTGGTGGGAAAAATAATTCTACCACCCAAACATAGAAATTGTGTCAACCCCCAATAAGGGATGTTTCTATCAAACTATTGATAAGACTCATGTCTCTAAAGAGACTCATATTATTAGAAAGAAGATTTCAAAATTATCTATTGATAAAAATTCTATAAGAATATGGAAGTAGGAAACCCATAACCTAGTTAATTATATTTTAACTAATGAAATATCATCTTCTAATATAAGTTCATAGCCAAAATTTGGGAAGATGTAGATTGATAAAAATGTTAAAACATCCACCAAAACACCAAGGGTGGATACTAGGAAGATCAAGAAAAATAAACCCCAACACGATTCTCCAAAGAAGGAAAGAAAAATACATAAACAACAATGCAATAAATCTACCCAAACTATTTCTATAAGAAAAATAAATAGATTTTTTTTATATTATTGGTACTTCTAGAATTTTGGACATCAGGCTAATTAATATTGGTGTAACATGATAATGCATGAAGATTATAGATGGTCTACAGTCATGGGGATTAGATGTGAACAAATAAATAAAACTAAAAAACTAAATCATAATACACAAATGAAGAATAATATATCAATCAAGAATATATTTGGGTGTCTTGAATTCTTCTATGATAACTTCAATGTGTGTGTTCACATAGAATAATATTTTTGGTATGCACCAATCAGGTAAAAATCCCCTTATAATAAAACACCACAAAAAAATACATAAGAAAATAACGAAAAATGAAAATTATTCCTTGGGGAATAAACATAATAAATTCATCATGAAATCTATGAAACAAGATATGCCCAATAATAATAATAATTTATATTCCAAGAATGTAATGCTAGTTAAGAAATTTTTTTTCAACTGTAGATAAAAGGTCATACCATGGACCACTGCAAACATGCCATGGGAATGAATATAAGAAATCTAAAATCAAGAAAAGAACCAATCCAATAAATAATAAAGAGGATTTTATTAATTGAAGAAATTTTTAAAGAATATTTGGATAAGTTACATAATAAAGATAACACTAAAACATTAAATAAACCATGTGGTGGATGTAAAACAAAATATACTAAGAAGGAATGATTAATCATTTTTCCTAAGCAAGTGTAGGCTACTAGAGAAATGTAAAAATCCAAAGATGAATCATTAGCTAGAGAAAAGGAAAAGTGAAAATAGATTGTTACACATGAATTAAAATTTGAATTTCATGAGTGTTTATAAAAAAATGACTATTCAAGTGTCTCACAAAAATTGCTTGGAAGGTGAAATCAGACTGGACATAATGAAATAAATTGAATAAATCTTCTAACTTCTCCAAATGAGATGCTAAAGATATAAAACCAAGAATCAAAGAAACCTATTTCTCTACAAGAAGATATAAAGATAAAAAATTAACTCAAGATGAAGTTGAATGAATGAAAATAGTCCATACTATTGAATAAATCTCAAAATGTGAAATATGAAAAAGACACAAGCATGAATAGTACAATAAATTTTCTAGAAAAAAAGAAATTAAGACTACGGGTTGAGAGAAAAATTCTCATTCCTATTCCTTTTATTAAGATCATAAGTGTTCCGACCCATTCCCTTACTTCTTATATAGTATTTGTGTGTTTACATTGAAGGGAATTAAATGTTATGTTCATTCTCAAGTTGAGAAATGAGTGAATAATGTGAAAGGAATCAAGTTGGAATTTCAATTCAAGATATGAAAAAAACATTAATTGTTTCACTATAGTGAATCATTGATATGAACATATTGAAGACAATTTGATGAAATTATTAATCAGGAAGAATGAAGTTAGTACACCCCTTGAGGGGGAGAAAACATAACATAGATTCTATCAAGACTTGTTCCATGAATATCTGGAAGATCATGAAATATGTATAGAAGATGAAAATTGAGGTCACTCAATTAAACATATTCTCTTTGTATTTATTATATCAAATATGTGCATCAAGGGGGAGTATTGGTTGATGTGTAAGATCATAGAAAGTGGGAGTAAAATAATCTTGCACTTAAATTTTTTGATGTGTTTTCTGAAGTGTTCACGATAATATATTACTTGCTAAATCTATTTTATACAACCCCATATTTGAGAAATAAATATATTATGAGAATGATATAACATGCATGATTTTGGATGGATAATATAGACAACCTTTTTTATATCTCTCTTGTTTTCTACACCAGGTTATCCCATGTATACTTAGAGTAGACCATCTAAAGGATCTTTTCTAAGAAAACCATGCAGTGCCATCATTATTTCATAAAAATGATAAGTAATTTTTAAATTCTTTTAAGGGTAGAAGAAAACCCCTATAATAATACTTTTCATTTATTTTTAGTAAGGGGGAGAAGGGACATTGAATTTAAAGAAATTTTATTGAAAAAAAATCCAAATGGGATGATTGAAAATCCCATCTGGATGGTTGATGAGTATGGTTGTATTTTTTATGAATATATAAAAAGGAATAAAAAAATCAATGTATGATTAATTCCTCTATGATTTGTAATTAATCATGGAAAGAGTAATATGTGAATATTTTAATAACTTTTGAAGAAGATTGGGGATGATGCTTGGAGAATTTTTATGGAATCAATGGTTTTCATTTGGTAAAAAAAATATCCATGACTATTGATGATGCCTATATAATTGTTATGGATTCTTATAATGTAATTGGATGTCATACTTAGACAATTATCCTTATAACTCAAACAATTTTTGAACCGTTCTTATGTTCAAATACACATGCCAATTGTACTAGGAGAGTGAAAATTGTCATTAATATTTGACAAGGTGAATATTATTAAAATACATATTTTTCATAAGGAACGTATTTTGGCGAAGGCATGAAATATTATTATTATTTAATGAATAATTTTAAGATGTATAAGTGAAGGCCATGAAAAAAGCACGAGGAATTTATATGGAGACCATGGAAATATTCATTTTCATAATTAATTTATTATGGAAGAATACTTAATGGTTTCCATGAAATAATAAATAATATATCACATGAAGAAAAGTTAAATATTTCCACGAAACAATATGTTAATAAATTTTTTATAAGGATACTTCACGTAGTAAATATGATTAAATTTAAGGCCATGAAAAAATATAAATCATAAATATTTTGAATGATGTTGTTGTCAAGAAGAGAAGGTGGTTGGGCTTTGAATGTCATTTGATAATGGTTGGAGTTCTATATTTTACTTAGAGAAATTATAATTATATATTAGCCTCATATAAAAAAGGAGTCCAACCCACTAGCTTACTTAGGATAGGATTTACTAAGGGAACATGTGGGACTAAGGTCTACCATTCCCAAGGAAACCAGCCTTGGATAGCCTGTGGGTGGAAGAGGAAGTTGTGCTAGCCCATGTATAAGGCCCACAGGAGAGAAAACACACATGTATTGCAAGGGTGTTGATGTGGAAACACTATGTGGGGAAGCATGATAACATAAAGCCGACATGGGTTGGTTCTAGTGGGGGTTTGAGAGAAGACCTAGGTACTTACTTTTGGTGAGATGAAGGAATTCCATAATTTATATTGAAGAAAAAGTTCAAAGAGAGATTCGATATGGGAAAAGTGCGAGATGCATAATTTTGATCCATGATTAAATATATAGATAAAATGGGTGCTATCCGATTTTTTTGATGAGAGACATTTGATCACTACCGAATGATTATCTCCTACCTTTAACTTCCTCAAGGATTTCCAGTTCGCTGGAAATAACGGATTAATGTCCAAATATCAACCCGAGGCATCCGTGGGTGTTCTGTAATCGATATTCATAGATGATGAATCTTAAAATCACCATTAATGAATTCTACAATATGAATACATGCTACACTATGCATGCATGTGATAATATGAAGAACAAGAATCAACCAACTCCAAACATTGTTGCATGAGGCCATTTAGTCATCCAATCACCATGGATGCTTCTGAGCTTCAAAAAAATGACCATGAAATTGGTATCTCATTCACGCGATGAAACATGAACTTGAGTGAAAGGAGTCCAAATGATATTTTTTATTTGTGTTATGAAAGGAGATGAAATAGAGCCTATGTATTTAGGCATTTACTGTGTAAAGAAACATGGTGAGACATAGGTGATTCAGATCATACATGATCATGAGTTACAAATATTTGAGCATTCAAAATGAATGCGCCCAAATGAACATGAATGGAAATCCCAAATCCATTGGGCATTTAAAAAATAGCTTTAGTATTTCTTATACCGTGTGAAGATATTGGTAAATTAATACTTTAATTATTTTAAATGAGTTCTTGACTCACCTTTCATATTGAAAAAGTGGTCTAAACTTGACTATATAAACAGAGGCCTGACTAAGAGTGTTATATCTATGTCATTACAATTATAAAAATAAGCGCTCATTTCAGAAGAATAGAGCTTCCTCAAGAAAGGAAGAAGAGGATCCACATGAACCTTTCATGCAAAGAAGAAGGAGAGGAGATCATGAAAGCACTCTGCTTGTGATGTAGAATAAGAAGATCCAAACAACACATTTCTTGCATGAATAAGAAAAAGATTTGTGTGAAACTATCACACAAAGACAAATAGAGAGAATAAGTCCACATTCACTAATCATGAAATAACATATAGACATAAAGTATATATGAAAAAGTTAACACACCCACGAACATCCCTTGATATGAAATGGTACTAGCAAAAAACCTGCATACACACAAAAGAGAAGGAGTTCACGTGATCTGTCTTGTGAAAACACACTGAGAACCCACACTTATTTTGGTTGTGCAAAGTTAGTGCATGAAACATAAGGAAGGCCATGCATTATTCCATGTAAACATGAAAAATGATGAATTTGATTAAATTAATTCAAACATAAAGGCATAATCCTTGAGAATAATTGAGTAACCTAAAAAGTAATAAAATAACATAAAATCATATTAAATTATATATTCCAGGGTTTCAAGAAGAATTGGAAGTAGTATATTCTCTGTATTAAAGAGAACTAGGCTAGTGGGCATAGAATATTATTAATTCATTGGCAGTCAAAGAACATAGTTGAGGAATAAGATCATCTAGTTGATGAAAGGCATTCCAATATAATAGAGGCATCTTATTCAAAAAATTTATTGAGTTTATTTGATGAATTGGTTTTTCCAGTTTAAAAAGGTCCATAGAAGACTAGTGGTTCCGGTATAAAAAACTCTATTCAATCAAGAAAATTGATTAGTCATGTATAAAAATTGCATGCCAATTATACAAATTTGTAATCACTACAAATTTATAGTGATAATAAAATTTATGAAACAACCATATGCTGATCAATAAAAGGAGTAAGTCTTAGTTTTGAACCTTATAAAAATATTTGTGTACTACTGTCTCCTTTACTCTCTATATTGTGATTGTTGAGAGCACACAATAGACCCATTACTCTTAACTGGGGCATAAGTTCAAGAGAAAGATGGGATAACTGAAAACAAAGTGATATTCCATAAAATATAGGGTATAATGATTCACCCCTTCTCAAATTTCCCCGCATGATCCATCTGGGATCTACAGTATATAGGGAGATCATAGTACATTGTTGTGACTAAAGTGGGACGCTATTGTATGATGCCCAATGGGAAGTAGACATTTAAAAATATAGTGGAAAATTATGTTTTTATGGCTTACACAAGTGATTTTGGCTAATAACCACATACACCCCACTTGTATCAATGAAAAGATTAAGATCATAGTGTAGAGATGTGAATATAGTGAGAAGATATTGTAATAAGTCTAGTGAGATACTAGAAGAGATGAATATTGTAATACTAGAAATTATAGGTGTGGGATATATTGAACCCTTTTTAATCAACATAAGATTATAGTGGAGAATCCTTGATTGGGGTAAAAAAAAAATCAAGGAAATGAGCGGGCCTTAGTATCGAACCTTATAAAAATATTTTTTACTCTTTTACTACCTTAACTTTATGCATGTGGTTGATGGTTTCTTGGTAATATATTAAATAGTTCTATATACACTAACCAAAATCATGCGTTAAATTCAAAAGTGGGTTAAAAATTTTAAGGGAGTTTTTAATTTCATTAAAAAATTAGGAAACACATGATTCACCCATGACTCAGGTTTCTTCATTGATACTATTGGGTGTTTCAATTAGTATCAAAGAAAATTCTATACCCTAATTTGATATATTTCAGAGACTAGATGGATTTAATTTTATTAATGAAGTACAAAATTTTATACGATTGAGTAAGATGTTCAAATGAAAAAATATGTCTCTATTACTATTAATAAATAATTAGAAGTATCTTTCAAGACACTAAAAAATATAATTAAGAAAGAGGAAAATTAGGTAATAAAGAATGTGAAGATGAAAATGGATCATCCAAAACATGAAGCTTAATTTTTTAAGTGATTATCTAGTGAATATATTTATATAGATCATTTTGATGACTCTAATTAAAGTTTTGAAGAGAATTAAGAGATTGAAATAGTGAAATACATTTACTCTCTTGTTAAAGGTAATTTAAAAGAATTTATATATGATTTTTTTTCATATATTATTGTTTTTACCAAGGATCAATTTACTGAATAATCATAACAAGAGGAAGAATTTCATGACATAGAGAATGCATTGGCTAAAAAGGGTAGAAGATGAAATACCCTATCAAAACTTTTAAAATATAAGGGATAAAAAACCTAACTTTAGAATAAAAACATGTCTTTTATTGATTAAATATAAAAAATAATAGTTGTTGAGAAGGAATTAATGAATTCTGTTGCTACTGTGGAATTCCATGCATTAGAGAAGCTGTATGAAATTTCCATGAATATTAATGAAGGACAAATGGTTGTGAAATCCTAGAGAGTTATAGAGATAGAAATTTCTTTAGTTGATTAAAACATTATGAATGAATAAATGTTATAGAATATGGTGAGTTAGTGGGTGAATAATATGATATCATTTTTTATAGAAAAAAAATTCTATTTGTTTAATGTGTCTTGAAATGGAGATCAAACTAAAGAATCAATATATTGTTAATATTGAAACATCCCATTAATATGAGAATAAAAGTGATTCAATTTATGTTTCAAATATTTATAGTCACTCAAAATGGAATCATACTTTTGATAAAGTGTTCTTGAGGGCTGTTGAAGATGATTCTAACTTAGGATCTTAGAGAAAGTCTACACAATGTCCTAAGGGTGATTTATGCAAAGAATCGATTTTTTAAACAAGTACTAGATTTAAGTTAAATTTTGTAAAAATGTGGGTGGATAAAAATCATTATAATACTACCAAAATATCAAGGTTAGTTATGAAAAGGTGTAGGAATAATATTTCTCCAAATAGTGTTTAAAAGTGTGGTGAAAAAACCAAAAAAACATGCATAAAGATTTGGATATATTGAGACTAAAAGAAATATAAAGAGGTTTATTGAAAACTATTTGTATTTTTGGAGGTTTGGGAATATTAACAAATATTTTTAGCCCAACATTTCAATATTTAAATGAAAATAAGGCTTACATGCATGGGGATCAAAGGTGAATGTGATAAAAAACCTATTGTATAAAAGAAAAATGTTTCATAAAACAAGAATAATTTTTCATTTGAGAACATATTTTATTTTTTTGAGAATTATTATGATTCTGAAACATATATGGAAACAAATATGATGAATACTTATATTTCCCATTTATCCCAAATTCTTATATTAACGTTTTGAAGGGGCCAAAATAGTATGTAAAGACTTGGATTTTCCGTGTAATTTTTTTAATTATATTGAAATATTACGAGTTCGTGAAAATTGGCGGTGCGTGATTCTGAGGCACGGTGTGCCTAGAATGAATTTATGAACATTTTTAGGTACGTTCAGTAAAAATATGTTCGACATTTTCTAACTTTTTAACCAGTACTCATAATTGAAATCCGAGGACACCATTGAACTCACAACGCCGATATTCGCATAAGGAGACCTTCACCTCGACCGCAGTAGGTCGATGGTGAAATTTAGTTTTCTGGATTTTTGTGGGAGAGTTAAAAGAATAAAAATAAAGTAAAAAAAAATTTATTTTATTTTTCTTTTTAAACCTTCCATTTGAATTCATGATGGTGGGGACCACCCAAAACCCCATTTAATGTGGGGAAACCCTTGGAATCCTTCCAACTTAATGTTCCAACTTTAACTTAATTAAAGTGAAAACTTTAATTAAATTAATAAAACTTAACATATTAAGATTGGAACCACACCTTTGGTGGAAGAAATCATTGGAAATGGAAAGGAGAGCTTGGGAGAACCTTTGGAGAAATATCCTCCAACAAAGAACTTTCCCCGGATCAAGAACGAAGACAATGCACAAGCCCAGATTGGAAACGTTTTACGGGAGCGACGAACATCGGCGTCCCCTTCACCGACATCATCCTCTTCCTCACAATACCTCCAACAGAAGAACGAGGTAGTGTATTATTTAAATCGTTATTCATGATTTTTACGTTGTTTCCAATCCTCTTGATCTGCTTACTACCGATTTAATGTAGAGGGTGCGGGCAGTATGAACATAGACTGATTCCTCTGTAATTTTCTTCGTTGATTGACGTGCTCACAGGCGGATCGAAAAATTGAGCAGTACCGAAGGATTCCGCGGCCTTTCAACTGCGGAAGAGGAAGGTGACATTCAGCACTAGGATGACCACGTAGAGGTAGGGTGGCATGCGTCCGCATTTCCAGATAAGCAGGAGGCCACAGCCTGTCGGCTGCGGTAGAACAGGGTGGCGGCTGGCACGCCGGCCTACCGCATGGCAAAGCGGTGGTGCGCGTCCACACCGCCGGAGCTGAAGACCATGACTGCTTGGCCGCGGTGGAGGATGAAGGGTGACCGACACTTGGCTGGCCATGGAGGATAGTGAAAGACGCTGTCGTGAGTGATTTCAAATGATTTTCAGTTTCGGGTTACTTAGGTGCAACCGAACGGCTGAACAATGTCGTCTCTCAAAGGAGGAAGCAAATTATAACAACTTCTTAAAGGTTTTATAAAAATAAAATAAAAGAGAATAGAAACACTACTTTTATGGATGGGGGTTATTTATCATTTATAAAACTAGAAGATGTTTTCTGGAAGAAGATTGTATTTTTTTTGTTTTTAATTTTGAAATGAAGTTTGATTAAAAAGACGCAACAAGAAGATGTTTTTTAAGAAAATATTTTAAAAGGAATAATCGATCTAACTATACCTCTTCATTTAATTATTAATCATTATCATTTAAATCAATATCCACTTAATTACAATCCCCTAATTTGTGAACCCTCAAACCCTATGAGAGTTAACTTAACCAAAAAGATGAATTTACGTAAACCCTATGCTAGATTCGGAACACGCAATCGCAACACCCTGCTTTGATTTTTGTTCTCAGGTTAGATTATGGTTAGTGGTTAATTAGAGAAAATATCCATTATATAAATGAGGATGAATTGTGTTTAAGGATTATATTTTATCTCTAAAATTTATCCCGTGTGGTCTTGTATTTTCGATTAAGATCACGCTCTCACAATTTACACAAAATCTCGACCTCGCGTGTTTTTGTGTTAATTATTCAATTGCTTTCTTAGTTTATTATAATTTAAAAATACAATTCCTGGATCATATTAATTGAATTATACTATCTCAATGATTTAAAATAATTGAATTAAGAGGGTAGAAGATAGATCGATCACTAAGAAAACTACTCTTCCATGGGTGGTGTGGCCATTGTGAAGACGTATTGCATGAGAAAAGGATTGAAAGGGTAGAACCCAATATCATCTCTACTATTGATTCCAAACCAATTAGGAATATTAATATAATAAGAAAAAGGAATAACAAAGAAGATTAATTGAAGAAAAATTCAAGATACAAACATGAAAGAAAAGAAATACAAAGAGGAGGTGGGAGAGGAGATCCTTTTTGGAAGAGAGGTTTGTACAAAGACTTACTTCTTCCAAGAATTGTGAGGGGCTCCCAAGAGACACCATTTCGGACATACCTTCCCAAAGCCTCCACCAGACCTAAATAACAGAGAAAAAATCATTTAAATAGAGTTGGGGAAGTCTAGGGTTACGAAACATTATTAAATGTGAAATGAAAACTTGGACAAATATTTTATTCCAAGTTTCACCAAATAGTTTACCTCCAAGACGCATGAATTGAGCAGCCTTCTAGTATTAGGATTTGTTTCTAATTATTTCCCTGATCTTACCTCAAAATTTGGGCTCAATCCAAGTCTGGATGAAGAAGATACGACCCAAATAGTGAAGTAATTTCAAATCTGGATGGTTCTGTACAACTTTGTCTTCATGGACCATTTACTCCACACAAATGTATGATCCAGCTCCCATATCCTGAATATAATTTTTATACCATTAAGTCAATAACACAATTAAAAATTTTTAAGTCAACATAATTTATAGAAAAATATTTATGCCCGAAATACTACAGTGAATTTTAATAGGGTAAAACTGGAATTTTCATCAAATTTGAAAATGAATGAACTAATCCCAAATATTCCATAATTGAACATATTTAGAATAATGTGAGGAAATTATATCATTTATTATCAATAAAATATTCAATTAAATAGTGTTTTATCAACTCCCTCACACTTACCCTTTTGCACTCCTGGGCAAAACCTCATATCAAGTAAACATCAATATCAAATCAAAACAAATTTTAAAACACATATCATTGAGATACATAAATTCCACACCAAGAATCAAAAGATATAATGCCTCATAAAAAAACTTTTTTCAAGTTCTCAATTTATCTCATTCAATATATTTCCACTTCATTTATCCTCCCTTTCACAAAACACTTACCTCACTTGAATTTTCTCTTATCACACAAATGACAATTTTTTTAGCAATGTATTTCTCATCCAAAATCATACAAGGGTCACCATATGCTTGATAAATTCCTACATCACCACACGATGTGAGTCAAGGATATATGTTTATTAGGAGAACTTTTTAGGGTTATTCTTTGGCTTTCAGTTGGTAGGATTTAGATGTGAAAAATTCTGAGGCTGAATGAGGAGGGATTGACTCTTTTTGAAGAAAAATTGCATTAATCTAATTTTCACTTAAATATGGTCTCCTCCTCAGTCGCCATAGAATCGAATCATGTTCATCATCATGAAAAATAAAGTAATTTTCACACCATTAATCATTTTAGCAGTAAAAAATTCAATCTTCTTGAACACAATTTTCTAAAAAGATCCAGATAGGTACAACTTTCCCCCTCTATTAGAAGCTCCAGAAAGGAACAACTTCTTTTATGATGAAAGCTCCAGAAAGACACAAATTTAAATATAATGATTTTTTTAAGTAGCAAACACATCTCTTAAGAATTTAATTTTCCACCCAAAGTATCACAGAATGTGGTAGTATAACACAAGACATCTTTCCCCACACTTAAGTTCAACTAGATTATACAATTTCACTTCAAGATTTGGTTGGATAGGGAAAATTGGCTTGTAATGTGGCTAAACTAACAGGATTTTCATGGATTCTAAGGGATACAATGATTAGATTTTCATGGTAGGACATTATAAAAAAGGATTCTTTGAAATAGGGGCTTTAATACCAATCAAATTCATCAATAATTTAAACACAAGTACCTCAAACCCTCAAGTTTTGATAGTAATAAATCAAATTCTAGTTAAATAAAGCATGGTTTGGTTCTCTCAAGAAGTGAGGTGAATGTAAAGAATATGAAAACAATGGTTCTGAATCCTCACAGGAAAGTGATTTCAAATATAATGAAAGTGAGATGTGTCATGGGATTCAAAATTCAGTGTACTTTTAATGACATTACTAAATATTTGAACTTGAAACAAAGTCATTTTTATCATTCATTTAAGCTCAGTTTCAAGGGATAAATTGTTTCACTTATTGATATGGATTTCAAAATGGCGATGAGAATCATTTCAGATCCAAAGTTTCAAAAACACACAAAATATTGAAAAATAAACACACAAAATTTGAAAAACACACAATTTTTTTTTGTTTTTTTTAAAACAAGAAAACAATTGAAATTAATAAACTAAAAGGTTCCCTCCCCCACACTTAAAATATTTCATTTTCCTCAATGTGAACCCATGAGATTATATATGGACATGAAATGTATAATTTTAAAGAGGACAAAGAATAAAAAAGTTAAAGGGTTAGGAACAACCTAATGTGATCAAGTGATGATGGGGTCATGCAGTGTGATAAAATACACTACATCAGTAGGAAGTACCTCAATATATCTCTTCAAATGTTGCTGATTGACTGTAAAGATCCTTCCTATGTCCTCTCATGTGATCTCCACTGCACCATAAGGAAAAACATTAGTCAAAAAAAATGACCTAACCATCTGGAACACAACTTACCAGGCATCAACTTCAGTCATGAACTGTAGAGAATGAATTTCTCTCCAACATGAAACTCATTTTTTTGGATCATTATATCATGATATGATTTTTATTTTTCCTTATAGAGCCTTGAGTTTTCATATGAAGACAATCGAATCTCCTCAAGCTCTTGAATTTGCAGCTTCCATTGGATTCTAGCTTGGGCCAAATCCATGTTGAATTTCTTTATATCCCAATAAGCCCGATGCTCAACCTCCACGGGGAGATTAAATGCTTTCCCAAAAAAAATCCAAAATGGGGACATACCAATGGGTGCCTTGTATGATGTCTTATAAGCCCAAAATGCATCATCCAAGCGCTTTCTCCAATCCTTCATATTCGGCTGCATGGTTTTCTCCAAAATTTGTTTCAACTCATGATTTGAAACCTAATCCTGGCCATTTTTTTGGGGGTGGTATGGTGTTGATGTTTTGTGTGTCACCCCATACTTCCGAAGGAGTGAAGAAAAATTACAATTCCAGAAGTGTGTCCCTTGGTCACTGATGATAGCCTTTGGTACTCCAAACCTGCAGAAAATTTGTGTCTTGACAAAGTCCACTACAACATGAGAATCATCAGTCCTGGTGGCCTTAGCCTCCACCCATTTACTCACATAATAAAAGGAAACCAAAATATATAGGAAACCAAATGAACTAGGAAAAGGACCCATAAAATCAATGTCCCATACATAAAAAATCTCACAGAATAGTATGGGTTGTTGGGGCATCTCATGTCTCCTAGAAATGTTCCCGGTGTGTTGGAAATGAGAGAATGAATTATGAAACAAATGGGAATCATGTAATAAACTAGGCCAATACAATCCAGAGTCTAAGAATTTCCTAGATGTCCATTGGGGTCCAAAGTGTCCACCACAAGCAAGTGTCTGACCGAATTTCAGAACAGACTCAAACTCATGATCAGGAACACACCTCCTAATAACTTGGTCACTACACATGTTCCATAAGTATGGATCATCCAAAACATAAAATCTTGAATCAATATTTAATTTTTGAACTTGATGTTTCTTTAAATTTGTAGGGATTTTAAATTCAACAAGGTAGTTAACTAAATCTGCTTACCAAGGATGCGTACTTGAGATGGAATAAAGATGCTCATCAGGGAAAGTGTCCCGAAGTGGTACTTGGTCCAAGATTTCATCCTCTAGTGGGTGAGTAAGCCTACTCATGTGGTCCACCACCAAGTTTTATGATCCCTTTTGGTACTTTATCTAAATGTAAAATTTCTGAAGAAGGACCATTCATCGGATTAGCCTAGGATTTGCATCTGGCTTCTTAAAGAGGTACTTTAGAGTTTCATGGTTAGAAAAAAAAACTAATTTATAGCCCAATAAATATGAATGGAATTTATCTAAAGTGAATATCACAGTAAGAAACTCCTTTTCAGTGGTTGTGTAGTTTGATTGGGCTGAATCCAATGTCCTCGATGCACAGGCAATCACATGTGAATGTACCTCCACCCTCTGAGAGAAGACATCTCCAACCATGAAGTTGGAGGCGTCACACATAATCCCAAAAGGAATCTCCCACTGTGGGGGCTGTATGATTGGTGGAGTGGTTAGACACTTCTTTAGCTCATCAAAGGAAGTCCTGCAATAATAATCAAACACAAAATCAGAATCCTTTTGAATTTATCGTGACATAGGAAGAACAATCTTAATAAAATATTTGATGAAGCGCTGATAAAATCTTGCATTCCCTAGGAAATATCTAACATCACTCACACATGAATGATATGGTAAGGATGAAATAATATCTATCTTATATCTATCAACCTCTATCCCATGTTTTGACACTACATGCCCTAAGACAATGCCATGCTCTACCATGAAATGACACTTTTCAAAGTTTAAGACCAGATTCTTCTCCATACAATGATTCAAAACCTTTCCCAAACTACTTAGACATTCATCGAATGAGGTTACATATACGGTAAAGTCATACATAAATACCTCTATGAAGGTTTCAATAAAATCAGAAAAAATACTCACCATGCATCTCTGGAAGGTACCTGAAGGGTTGCAAAGTCCAAATGACATCCTTCAGTAGGCAAACGTACCGAATGGACAATTTAATGTTGTCTTATCTTGATCATCCTAAGCAATAGAAACCTAAAAATATTCAGAAAATCAATCCAAGAAACAGTAGTGTGTTTTTCCAGCTAGTCTCTCAAGCATCTGATCAATAAATGGAAGGGGGAAATGTTCTTTGTGAGTGGACTGATTTACTTTCCTATAATCAACACACACATGCCAACTGTTTTGAACCCTTATTAGAACTAACTCATCTTTCTAATTTTTAACAATTATATCACCAATTTTCTTAGGAACAACCTGAATAGGACTCACCCACTGGGAATATGAAATGGGATAGATTATACCTACCTCGAGAAATTTTTCAACCTCTTTTTTAACAAGTTCTAAAAGGGTTGGATTGAGTCTCGTTTGTGGTTGCCTCACTGGTTTTGCCCTATCCTCAAAGAGAATCCTATGCATGAAAATGGAGGGGCTAATACCTGATATGTTGGATAATATCTACCCGATTTCCCTGATGTTCTCCCTCAAAAGATTCAAAAGTTTTCCTTCATGTTCAAAAGGGAGATTGTTAGCAATGATAACATGTAATTTCTCACCACTTAACAAGTATGATTATTTGAGATTTGGTGGAAATGGATTGAGTTCAAGTGTAGGGGGTGGTGTATGGATGGGGACATATAAGGAACTGAAATATGTGCACAAAGAGAATCAATATCAGAATATACATCATCCAAATCAGAGAATAAAGAATCAAATCCATCAGCATACTCAACAGCCATGTCAGTTCACATAATTAAAATCAGAATATGATTCCATTTAAAAATCAAATATAAGAGAGTCTTGTGCATTATAAATATGTGTGGAAGTACTCTTAGACATAAAACTAGAACCAATACTCATAATCTCCCTAAGCATAGAACAATCAAATTCTATGTGGTTTTTATTTGGTGGTTCAAAATGGGATATAAAAAATGCAGAATGATCCTCTGAGGGGTACTTCATGGAATCCATAACATTAAATATCACAACTTCATCCCCAAATTCCATGGAAAGTGTACCCTCATTAACATTTATGATTGTTTTTGCAGTTTTGAGGAAGGGTCTACCTAAGATAATGGGAGCATTAGAACTTACCCGATCGTCCTCCATGTTAAGCATATAGAAATATGTTGGGAAGATCATGTCTCTTACCCTTACAAGTACATCCTCAAAGATTCCCGATGGATATGATGTATCTCTATTCACCAACTGCACCACTACTCTTGTTGGATTCAACTCACTAACCTGTAAAGAGGAGAATACAGAGTGAGGCATCACATTTATGGATGCTCCTAAATTACAAAGTGCATCAGAAAAGTGCAACTCCCCTATGGTGCATGGGATAGTGAATGTACCTGGATCCTTGCAATTTGTCGGCATTGCTAGAGTTGGTGTAATGAGTGCTGACACATTCCTTCCAATATTAATCCTCTCATTTCACTTGAGTCCCCTTCTATTGGTACAAAGTTATTTTAGGAATTTGGCATACCTTGGGATTTTTTAATGGCTTCAAGTAAAGGGATGTTGATCTCCACACGCTTGAATGTGTCCAAAACCTCTTTTTTGCATTGCCTCTTCAGCCATATTATTGGTTTGTACAAACCTATTTGTAAAGTTAAGGGGTTTAAGAGGAATATCATCAATATTTTTCTTACCTTTGTCTTTCTCCTTTTGTTTCTCTTCAGCTGGTATGGAATTGGGATTTTCTGGAGTTGAGGTGAATCCCAGTGGAATGGTAGGTGGAGAAGCATCATTTGCTTGCTTCCTGCTTCTCAATCTGATGGCACTGATATTCCCCTTGGGATTTGGAGTAGGTTGGGATGGTAGATTTCCATAATTCTTACTTACCAGTTCATGGAGGGCAGTGGCAATCTGGCTCATTTGAGTCTTCAACTCCCTCAGCTCCTAACCTTGACTCTTCAGCTCATTCTATTGATTAAGAACAATTTGTTTCAAAAGGTCATAAGTGTTAGAATATAAATTGGATGTGGGATTCCCTTGTTGTTGGCTTGTTGATGTTTGGGTTTCAAATATCTTTTGGGGTTGTTTGGAAATACTGCTGGTAAGGCAGAGGTTGCTGAAAGTTTTGTTGAAAAGGGGGCCTTTGTTGTTGTCCAGAGCCATACCTCATGTCCGATTGATACATATACCCTTGTTTGTATGTTGGATCAAATGAATCAAACTTATTTTGGGGATATGGTTGTTGCTTCTGCTGATATGTTCTCCTAGGAAACACTGCTACACAATCTTCTGTCTCTTGTAGTTGCGAGCAACAGTCAGTTGGGTGGCTTGTCTCAGTGCAAATTCCATAAGGCCTTGAAGGAGGGAGTTGGGATGTCTTTTGTGCCAAAGTAATCTGCCTCACCATAGTTTTCAATTCTTCTAACTTGGTATCAATCAAATGAATCTCAAGAGAAGAAGGAATTACCTGATGTGCTCCCCTTTCATGTGGTGTACCTCAATCGCAAAATTGTTGGGAGTTTTGGGACATTTTGTCGATCAACGCACGTGCAGATACTGGTGTCTTGTCCACCAATACTCCTCCAACCACACTATCCACCATTATCCTCTCCATAGGTGTGAGTCCTTCCTAGAAGTATTGGATGAGGAGTTGCTTACTGATTTGGTGATGTCGGTATCTTGCACACAACTTCTTGAATTGCTCCCAGTGCTCATACATTGACTCCCCTTAGGCTTGCTTAATACCTGATATCTCCTTATGAATGTAAGTGGTCCTTGATGCTGGAAAAAATCTCTGTAAGAAAAGACGTTTCAAATCATTCCAACAGGTAACATCTTCGGGTTGTAAATAATACATCATGTCTTTCACAGCTCCATCAAGTGAGATTGGGAATGCTCTTAGTTTGATTTTATCTTCAGAAACATTTCTCTATTTAAGGGTTGATCAAACCATATTAAATTATTTCAAATGTTTGTTTGGATCCTCACTAGATAATCCATGAAACTTTGGAAGAAGATGAATTAACCCAGATTTCAGTTCAATGTCCGATTCGGGATTTGGTTATGCAATACAATTTGGTTGATAATTAATATCAGGTGCATCCAATTCTCAAATAGTTCTATTAAGTTCATTTCCATTGGTTTCTACTATTGGTTCTTCTTTTATGTTTGAATTTGAATTTCTTCTAATTTTAATGATCTTGTAGTGGAGGAATTCTCCTACTAGTTGAATGTCGAAACTTCCCATAGACTGAGAATGTATGATTCAGGCCCTAAGGCTGTGTTCAATCTCAGGGTCAAGATCTAAGAGATATTTAGGATTAGTTCGTTTCATAAATAAAATAAAAATGAAAAGAAGGAAGTTGGACCATAGTGAAATAAAAATTGAGAAGTTTGAGTTGATGGTCCAAAAATAAGAAGAAGAAGAAAACCAAAGAAGAAGAAAAATTCAAATTGGGTAAAGAAGAAAGAAAGAAGAGAAGAAGAGAATAAAATGTAAAATAAAATTAATACCTTTAAATGGTTGAAACAATTCCTTTCCTCCCCAAAAAAAGTTCCAATTTTAAAGGAACTGTCGTGGGTGCTTTGAAATGATGTTCGGTTTTGGGTTACTTAGGTGTAGCAGAATGGATGACCAAGGTCCTCTCTCAAAGGAGGAAGAAAATTATAACAACTTATTAAAGGTATTTTAAAAACAAAATAAAAGAGAATAAAAACACTACTTGTAAGGATGGGTTTTTTTATCGTTTATAAAACTATAAGAATTTTTCTGGAAGAAGATTTTATTTTTTTTTGTTTTTAATTTTGAAATGAAGTTCGATTAAAAAGACGCAACAAGAAGATATTTTTTTAGAAAATATTTTAAAAGAAGTAATCGATCTAACTATACCTCTTCATTTAATTATAAATAATTATCATTTAAATCAATATCCACTTAATTATAATCCCCTAATTTGTTAACTCTCAAACTATATGATATTTAACTTAACCACAAAGATGAAATTACATAAACCCTAGGCTAGCTTCAGAACACGTAATCGGAGCACCCTGTTTTGATTGTTGTTCTAAGGTTAGCTTATGGTTAGTGGTTAATTAGAGTACATATCCATTCTGGAAATGAGGATTAATTGTGTTTAAGGATTATATTTGAACTCTAAAAATTTATCATGTGGGGTCATGTATTTCCGATTAAGATCGCACTCTCAAAATTTACACAAAATCTTGACCTCGCGTGTTTTTGTGTTAATTGTTCAATTGCTTGCTTAGTTTCTTATAATTTAAAAATACAATTCATGGATCATATTAAGTGAATTAAATTATATCAATGATTTAAAATAATTAAATGAATAGGGTAGAAGATAGATCGATCACTAAGAAAACTACTCTTCAATGAGTGGTGTGGTCATCGTGGAGACGTCTTGCATAAGCAAAGGATTGAAAGGGTAGAACCCAATATCTTCTACACTCTTCATTCAAATCCAATTAGGAAGATTAATAGAATAATAAAAGGGAATAACATAGAAGATTAATTGAATAAAAATTCAAGATAAAAACATGAAAGAAAAGAAATACAAAGAGGAGGTGGGAGAGGAGAGCCTTTTTGGAAGAGAGGTTGAACAAAGCCTTACTTCTTCCAAGAGTTGTGAGGGGATCCCAAGAGACAAAATTTCGGAAAAACCTTCCCAAATCCTCCACCATACCTCCCAAAGAGTGAAAAAATCATTTAAATAGATTTGGGGAGGGCTAGGGTTACAAAACATTATTAAATGTGAAATGAAAAATCAGCCAAATATTTTATTCCAAGTTGCACCGGATAGTTAACCTCTAAAACGCGTGAATTGTCCAGACTTATAGCAGGATGATTTGTTTATAATTATGTCCGTGAGATTACCTCAAAATTTGGTCTCAATACAATTCCATATGAAGAAGATACAACCCAGATAGTGAAGTGGTGTCCAATCTGGATGGTTCTGTCCAACCTTGTCTTCATGGCCCATTTACTCTACTCAAATGCACGATCTAGCTCCCATGTCCTGAATAGAATTTGTATCCCATTAAGTCAGGAACACAGTTACAAAATTTTAATTCAAAATAATTTACAGAAAAATATTTATGCTCGAAATACTACCATTAATTTTAAAAGGGTAAAACTAGAATTTTCATCAAATTTGAAAATGAATGATCTAATCCGAAATATTCCATAATTGAACATATTTTGCATAATGTGAGGAAATTATATCATTTATTATCAATAAAATATTCAATAAAATAGTTTTTTATTAGATAGAGTCATCTTCAAACCGTTGTGAGGAGGACCGACCGGAGCATCGGCCAGTCGTAGCGGATCAACGGGACCCACTCAGGTCCCACGGGTGACATGGCATCGCCTAAAGGTGCTACCACTTACTGTTCCGAATGGAAGGGGGGCCGCTCCCCTTCAGTGCCAGCTCGATCGGAATATGCTGCCCAGAGGGCCACACCCAACGTGGGCCGCACCAAGCCGGACCACAGCCCAGCAGGCCAGGCCCACTGCGACCCAGGCCAACCGAGCCGGACCCAGACCCAGACCCATCCGGAACCATTTTTTCCTTTTTTTCCATAACTTGTGATCCGGGCATCCATTTGAAGAATCTTTATTGGTTCCATAATCCTTGTACTGATACAGTCCTTTTGATATACTCCACTTGAGTTTTGGATAAAGTTGGAGTACAACTAGGTTGGATCGAACCCAAATCCAATTGGTCCCTCGGAACGGAAACGCTAATAACTTACAGACCGGGCGTCCGATTGACACGCCGTCAGTTGCGTTGGGTCCCTTTTGACGTGGAAGACCTTTGGGATACTTTTTCGTGATATTTCATGGCAGTTGAAGTATCGATAGAAGGATTGAGGATCAGAACCTCCCAGAATCAAGCATGCTTAGTGCGAGAACCCTACGACTGTCTGTACTTGAAGAATCTTCCAATCCTGTGTGGGTCATCGCTCAGTGATCCAGCGTGGGTCAGCAATACCGATCTTTTGTGGGTCAGATCTTTTGTGGTTCAACGCTAAGTGATCCTGTGTGGGTCAGTGCATACCGATACTTTATGGGTTAGATCTTGTGCGGGTCAGTGGGGGTTAGTTACCTATCGATCCTATGTGGGCCAGATCCTATGTGGGTTAGTGGGGGTTAGTTACCTATCGATCCTGTGTGGGTCAGTGGGGGTTATTACCTGTAGATCATGTGTGGGTCATTATCAGTGCTACTTAACAGAATAGGATGATCTAGCTTACGACTAATCATCTGTACTTCTGTACTTAAGTTATACCTGGTGTGAGAAGAGTCTTACCTTTGTGGTAATATTTTGTATGGCATACCTTTGTGGTACTTACCTTCGTGGTGATAACTTTTTGGTATTATTCTGTGTGGAATTACCTTTGTGGTACTTACCTTTGTGGTTTTACCTTCATGGTATTCTTTCCTTCATGGAACAGTTGAGCTTTGGGCTAATGAGTTTGGCCTTGTGTTTCCTCATGAATGAGATGGGTATACTTGATAACTTAGGTATATGTATGGGCATATAAATAAGTAGGATTGACTATTGTTTCAATGCTTTGTGGTTTATCCTTTGTGTATTTTGAAATTCCTTAGGGGGTCTCGGGGTCCTTACTGAGTATAGTTATACTCACCCCTGCACGGGCTACGCCTGAACTTTGTTGTGTCTTGTGCAGATGACAGACACCACTGACTGAGGACGAGATTACCAGGACTGGAGGATGCTTGGAGGTGAACCTTAGACGAGGTGTACTGTAGAGATGACTATTTGAGAGCTGTACCTACCCTTCAGGTAGGATCCTTGGAAGGTGTTCACATGAGCTGTTTTCAGTTTTACTTGTACTTTATAATTTTACTTATACCTTTCAGTTGTTATTGTATTCTGGCCCCATTTACTTACTCTACTTACTCTATTTACTATTCAGTTTAATTTGTAATCGTATCTTGCTGTGTGCTTGGTTTTGTGAGTTTATAGGTTATAAAGGCAATGCCTTCTCGATTTTGGGGATATTCCTTTCCGGTTCTAGTCGCCATCCCCTGGACTATGGAACGCGGGCTTGGGGTAGTCACGACACAGGCCCCGGGGGACGGGTCGTGACAAATTGGTATCATAGGATTTCGGTTCTACCGAAGAACTAGAACTCTAATCTTTTCTATGTGGAAATATTGTTAAGTGTTATGAGTGTGGTTTTCAGTTTAGGGAGTCCAGTGTTGGTGCGACGGCTGACGTATCCATACACTAGGACCCTGACTTCTGATTTCAGAATCAGTGCATGAAAACACTGATTGTGTGTGTGTCTTTGAAAAATTTTCTTTGTAATTTCTTTGAGTCAGCTCACCAGGTATAAATTAATGAATGTGACACACCTGTTTTGTTTTAGGATGCCTTCACATAGACAGCTAGCTAGGGTTCCAGGTGGAGTACATGATGACAGCCCACCAAGAAACAAGGCTTCGGTGTAGGGCCCCCCTTACGACAGTTGTACCATCGGGTGGTGTAATAGTTGCACCACTACCCCTTGGGCAGCTGATTCCACCCGCCCTAGCAGCAGAGGGTGCACGCTTCTTGAGCACGTTGCACATGTTCCAGTTCTAGAGGCCACCAAGGTTCTGGGGAGAGTCATATCCATAGGCAGTTGAGGACTAGATGGAGGACATGGTTAGAGTTTTTCGACTTGTAGGGACATCGGCTGATCTCATGGCGATCCTTACCGCTAGCCTTCTTCAGTAAGCAGTGGGAAGATGGTGGAGCTTGATACTCTAGGTTCATGACGAGGTCACTCTCATCTGGGAAGACTTTGAGAGCCTTTTTAGGGCAGAGCGACTCTATACTCTGTGTGTAAACAAGCGCTTCTACACTTTCAATAGGGTATCATGAATGTGGATAAATATTCAGTGAGGTTCACCGACATCTCACGCTACTCCACTGACATGGTGTGGGACCCTTTCTTCAGGGCCCGAACCTTCAAGCAGGGGTTCAGATGGGAGATTAGAGCTTCGATGATTTCTCTCAGAATCCCGATGCAGGTGGGGGTGTTAGAGCGATCACTCTTAGTAGAGAGTTTCCTTGCTAAGCAATCACCAGCAGCGAGACCCACTACCAGACATTATGTAGAAGAGTCATCTACAGCCGGTAGCTGATAGATGACGCAAAGGTACAAAAGGAACTAAACTAAACGATGGACTTACCCGAAGAAGGATGCAATCGATCACACATCAGTTGGATAGCCTTACCCTCAGAACGGTTGATGTTTAGAGTTCAAGCAATCCTATAGTGGTGGAATAGTATTCTAATGTTTTCCTTGATTATGTTCTGGGTCTACCTCCTCGTAGAGAGGTGGACTTTTACATCGACTTGTACCCTGGTAAGACACTGATATCTACACCAGTATATCAGATGGATTCTGCGAAGCTTCGAGAGCTGCGAGTATAGCTGGAGGAATTGAAGAGAAAGGGGTTCATTAGGCCCAATGTTTCTCCTTGGGCAGCCCCAATTTTGTTTGCCAAGGAGGATGGGAGTTTGAGACTCTGTGTGGACTACCGACACCTAAACTAGGTGACCATGAAAAACAAGTACCTACTCTCGAGGATTGGCGATATCTTTGATCATCTGAAGGGAGCATGGTGGTTTTCGAAAATAGACCTCAAATCAGTCTATCACCAGCTCAGGGTATGTCATGAGGATATGTAGAAGACATCCTTCAGATTTCGGTATGGCCATTATGAGTTCTTAGTTATGCCATTCGGTGTGACTAACGCCCCAGCAGTGTTCATGGGACTCATGAACAAGATCTTCCAGCCATACCTCGATCTCTTCGTGGTAGTCTTCATTGATGACATCCTGTTATACTCAGAGACGGAGGAGGAGCATGCCTATCATCTGCAGATAGTTCTGGACACACTTCGAGAGCACTAGCTTTATGGTAAGCTCTTGAAGTGACAGTTCTGGATCTAATAGGTTCACTTCTTGGGACATTTTATCTTGGAGACTGGAGTTGTGGTGGATCCAGTGAATATCGAGGCTATGCTTGCTTGGGAGCCACCTAGGAGTGTGATGGAAGTGTGGAGTTTCCTGGGTTTGGCAGGTTACTACTGGAGGTTTGTGCCTGAATTTTCCAGAGTTTCATCACCTTTATCAGCATTGACGAAGAAGGGGAAACCCTTCATGTGGTCGGAGAAATTCCAGTGGAGTTTCCAGGAGCTGAGGTAGAAACTGACGAGTGCCCCCATCTTGAGGCTACTGAAGGAGAGAATTGGGTACGTCATCTACTACGATGCATCAGGGACTGGGCTTGGATGTGTCCTGATGCAGGAGCGAGTAGTGATTGCATATGGTTCTCAACAGCTGAGACAACATGAGAAAAACTACGCAACCCATGACCTAGAGTTGGAATCAGTGGTCTTCGCCTTAAAGATGTGGCAACATTACCTAATGGGATAACATTTTACAGTTTACTATGATCACAAGAGTCTCAGGTATATCTTCTCTTAGAAGGACCTGAACCTGAGATAGCGGTATTGTCTTGAGTTCCTCCAGGACTTTGAATTCGAGATAGTCTATACTTATAGGAAGGAGAACGTAGTATCAGATACACTTAGCAAGAGATCTAGTATAATGTTTCTGAGTGTGGTGACAGAGCAGCTAGAGGCTTTGTGGATATCCTACATGGATCGAGATGGAGCAACTTATCTTCAGTCTCTGATAGTCACTCCCCCACTCCTTTAGCGATCCATAGAGGCTCATCTTGGGGACACTGACTGTGAGGCTCAACGTGCTCAGATATCCATAGGATAGGCACCTGATGGATTTTCTAAAGGTGGGGAGCACGTCATCCTCTTCAGAGGACATACTATGGTACTAGTGGTGCTTAGGGAATAAGTGTTGAGGGAGTTCTATACATACCCTCTAGCAGTACATCCAAGAGTGGAAAAGATATACCAGGACCTTCAGCGTCAGCACTAGTAGCTAGGAATGAAGAAAGCAGTCGCAAAGTTTTTCTCATGGTGCCTCACTTGTCTACAAGTAAAGACAGAGCACCAGGTTCCAACAGGCTTAGTTCATCCATGAGGTGCCAGAGTGGAAGTGGGATGGAATTTCCATGGACTTCTTGACAAGTCTTCCACATACGTCCAAGGGACATGATTCCATCTAGGTGATCGTTGACCGACTCACCAAGTTGTCCCAATTCCTACCTATCAGAGTGCAGGGAACAGTAGAGGGATTGGGATGCCTCTACATATACGAGATTGTACGGCTTCAAGGGGTGCCATCTGCAATTGTATCCGATCGTGATGCACGTTTTACTTCCCGACTATGGAAGGGGTTCTAAGAGGCGTTTGGGACACAACTTCAGTTGAGCACCGCCTTCTATCCTCAGACGGATGGTCAGACAGAGCGGACCATTCAGACCCTCGAGGACATGCTACTTTCTTGCGTCCTTGATTTTGGCCGTAGCTGGGAGGATCACTTCCCTTAGTTGAGTTATCATACAATAACAGTTATCACTCCACTATCGGTATGGCACCATTAGAGGTGTTGTACATGCAACCTAGCAGATCACCTATGTGCTGGACTGACCCAGGGGAGTCAGCACTCATGGGACCAGAGATGGTATGGGCTACCATGAAGAAGGTGAAGATCATCCATGAGTGGATGAAGAGTTCACAGAGTAGGCAGGAGTCATATGCTGACAGGAGACAGAGACATTTGGAGTTCAAGTATGGTGACCATGTCTTTCTATGGGTCTCACCTCGACGTGGTTGGTGGATATTTGGCCGAGGCGGCAAGTTATCTCTAAGGTTCATCGGACCCTTTCAGGTCCTCAGCAGAGTTGGCAAGGTGGATTACCACTTATCTCTTCCACCTTAGTTTCACCAGGTGCATGACATTTTTTACGTATCCTAGTTGAGGAGATACGTACATGATCCTTTGCACATCATTAACTGGGACGAGATGGACATCGACGATGGGGTGACGTTTTCAGAGGTTCCAGTAGAGATTGAGGATTGAAATGAGATATTTCTATGTGGGTGATCGATACCTCTAGTGCACGTACACTGATAGAATGAGAACCTCTAAGAAAGAACATGGGAGTGGGAGGCTCAGATTGATGATCAGTACCCCCACTTGTTTTCCTAGTTTGCATTGTGGCTTTCAAGAACAAAAATCCCCAAGGTGGGGAGAATGTGTAGATCTGGATTTTTCCATGTATTTTTTTTAATTATATGGAAATATTACAAGTCTGTGAAAATTGACGGCGTGTGATTCTGAGGTCTGGTGTTCCCAGAATGAGTTTCTGAACTTTTTTTAGGTACGTTCAGTAAACGCACATTAGACATTTTGTAACTTTTGAACTGGTGCTCGAAATTGAAATCTGAGGACACCGTTGAACTCGCAGCGCCAATATTCACTTAATGATACCTTCACCTCGACCATAGTAGGTCAAGGGTGAAAGTTAGTTTTCTGGATTTTAGTGGGAGAGTTAAAAGAATAAAAATAATATAAAACAACTTTTTTTTTATTTTGAAACCTTCCATTTTAATTCATGATGGTGGAGACCACCTGAACCCCCATTTAATGTGGGGAAACCCTAGGAATACTCCCAACTTAATGTGACAACTTTAACTTACTTAAAGTTTCAAATTTAATTGAATTAATAAAACTTTACATATTTAGATTGGCACCACACCTTTGGTGGAAGAAATCATTGGAAAAGGAAAGGAGAGCTTGGGAGAACATTTGGAGAAATATCCTCCAATGAAGAACTTTTCCCGGATCAAGAATGAGGATGAAGAATGAGCCCAGATTGGAAACGTGTTGCGGGAGCGGTGAATGTTGGTGTCCCCTTCCTTGACATCATCCTCTTCCTCATGACATATCCAATGGACGAATGAGGTAGGGGTTTGTTTAAATTGTTCTTCATGATTTTTACACGATTTCAAATCCTCTTGAACTACCTACTACCGATTTAATGCAGAGGGTGCGGGCCAAACAAACACAGCCTGATTACTCCACAATTTTGTTCGTTTATTGACATGCTCGTAGGCGGATCGACGAATTGAGCAGTACTGAAGGAGGCCGCGGCCTGTCGACCGCGGTAGAGGAAGGTGGCGGTCGACACCCGATCGACCGCATGGAGGTAGGGCGGCGCATGTTCGCACTTCCGGATGAGTAAGAGGCCATGAACCTTCAGCTGTAGTGGAATAGGGTGGTGGTCGACATGCCGACAGGCTGCGTGGCGAAGCGGTGGCACATGTCTATGCCACCTGAGTGAGAGACCGTGTCCGCTTGGCCGCAGCGGAGGCCGAAGGGCGGTCATCACCCAGCCGGCCGTGGAGGACAGTGGCGTTGTCGTGCCGTTGTGAGGAGAGCTGGCCAAAGAACTGGCCGGTTATAGAGGATCAGCGGGACCGTATCAGGTCCCGCGAGTGACATGGAAGTGCCTAATGGCACTGCCACTTCCTGTTCCAAATAGAAGGGGGGCCTCTCCCCTTCAGTGCTAGCTTGGGCTCACCGCGCTGCCCAGCGGGCCTTGTCCAGCGGGTCGGGCTGGGCTGGACTACGGCCCAGTGGGCCGGGCCCGCCACATCCCAGGCCAACCAGGCCAAACCTGGGTCAGGACGGGTCGGGCCGAGTTGGTCGGACCGGGTTGGACCGGAACCGAGCCCATCCGGACCCAATTTCGCCTTTTTTACCATAACTTGTGATTCAGGCATCCGTTTGACAAACCGTCAGCAGAATCAAAATCCTTGGATCGAGACAGTCATTTTGGTAGAATCCACTTGAGGTTTGGATAAATTTGGAGTACAACCAGGTTGGATCAAACCCGAATCCAACCGGGCCCTCCAAACGAAAACGCTAATAACATACAGATCGGGCGTTTGATTGACGCGTTGTTAGTTGCATTGGGTCTCCTTTGATGTGAAAAACATTTGGGATACTTATTCGTGGGATGTAGTGGAAGTTAAATTATCTAACTAAGGCTTGAGGAGCAGAACCTCTTGAAATCAAGCATTCTTAGTGCGAGAACCCTGCGGTTGGCTGTACTTAAAGAATCCTCCGATCCTGTGTAGGTCAGTGCTCAATGATCTAGCATGGGTTAGCACATACCAATATTGTGTGGGTTAGATCCTGTATGGGTCATTGATCAAAGATCCTATGTGGGGCAGCGTATACTGATCCTGTGTGGGTCATATCTTGTATGGGTCAACAGGGGTTAGTTACCTATCAATCCTGTGTGGGTCAGATCCTGTGTGGGTCAGCATGGGTTATTGATCCTATGTGGGTCAGTGTGGGTTATTACATATTGATCTTGTGTGGGTTAATAGTAGTGCTACTTAACAGAATAAGATGATCTAGCTTATGACTAATCATCTGTACTTCTGTACTTAATTTATACCTGGTGTGAGTTGAGTCTTACCTTTGTGGAAATCTTCCACATGGCGTACCTTTGTGGTAATTAACTTCATGGTGATAACTTTGTGGAATTCTTATGTGTGGAGTTACCTTTGTGGTACTTAACTTTGTGGTGTTACCTTCATGGTATTCTTTCCTTCATGGAACAGTTGAGCTTTGGGCTAATTAGTTGGGCCTTGTGTTTCCTCATGAATGAGATATGTATACTTGATAACTTAGGTATATTTATGGGCATATACCTAAGTAGGGTTTAATGTTGTTTTTATGATTTTTGGTTTATATTTTTTGGATTTTGAGAGACCTTTAGGGGTCTTGGATTCCCTATTGAGTATTGTTATACTCACCCCTACAGGAGCTACGACTGCACCTTGTTGTGTCTTGTGCAGACAATGGATAATGCTGACTGAGGACGAGAGTACCAGGACTGGGGGCTGCTTGGAGGTGGACCTTAGATGAGGATTACTGCAAATATGACTGTTTGAGAGCTGTACCTACCCTTCAGGTAGGATCCTTGGCGGGTGTTCACAGGATCTGTTTTCAGTTTTACTTGTACTTTCTAGTTTTACTTGTACCTTTCTGTTGGGCTTGTATTCTTGCCCCCTTTACTTATTTTACTTAATCTATTTACTATTCAATTTACTTTGTACTCATATCTTACTGCGTGCTTGGTTGTGTGATTTTATAGGTTATAAAGGCAATGCCTTCCCAGTTTTGGGGATATTCATTTCCGGTGGTAGTCGACAACCCCTGGCCTATGGAAGGTGGGCTTGGGGTAGTCACGGAACGGGCCCTGGGGGACTGGTCTTTACCTAGTAGATGGAGATGAAAAACAAAAACAAAGTAAAATCTACCTTAAGGAGTAATCAAGTGATGACATCTACTAAGATTGGTAATTCCAAGAATCTAGGGAAGATAGATAACCAAGATTTCAAACATAAAAGAATAAAATTATTCAATTTTAGTAAAAGGGGCCACAATATGTAATTTTTAAAACATCCCATAGAAAGTAAATCTAGAGGTAGAAATATTAAATTAAAATGGAAATCAATAAAATATATGCAAGAAAATATTGTAATGGTAGAATAAATCACTATGGATTATATATAAGGGTAAGTCAAAAAATAATGAAGTGGAATGTGGAAGGTGAAATAAAGAAATTCATGTACCCAAAAATTTCATGATTTGGATTCCTAGTCAGAAGGAGATAACAAATGAAAAAAATAAAGCAAATGTAGATTTTAGTTTCAAAACTATTTCTACAAATAAGAATACCACACTAAATAAGAAATAGATTTATGAGAAAAATTATATATTTAGAATTTTTATAAATCAAATAGAAGAATCAAGGATGTTTTAGAAACCATCAGAGTGTGAACCCAAAATGGAAACTCAATAAAATAAGCCCATTAAAACTAAAATGAAAGATAATAACAAGAAAAAATTCACGATGACATACTTTTATCAATTTTAGAAACCAAAAGAGGATTAAATCATGAAGAAGAGAATAAATTTCATGGATTAAAATAAAAATGAAACTTGGTTTAGAATAAAGACTTATCCCAAGTGATACAACTAAGGAGTTGATGAAGTATACATTATTCTTAGATCAATTGTGATTATTTTCAATGATGGGGATTGATGATGGGGTTTGAAGGAGGAATATAGTGCTTATATATCCAGGATGGATGGCTATCATGGTGCGATAAAATTTCAATTGGTATTAGTTTAAAATGGTATCATAATTTCATGGATATTACTTCTGGAAGAAAAATACTATGGTGATGGAGTATATGAATCATTACTTAAGGGGGATATATATAAGAATTAAAGGTTTATATAGATTTATTATATTCTTAATATTTTTAATTTGGATAACCCCAACATTAATAATGTGTGAGGTATGATATTCCCCCTCGATTCTTTGTTATGATGTATAATTTTGGTATTTATCAAGGTGGAGTGTATTTATAAAAAAGGGGAATAAGTTTACATGAAATTGAACTTTATGATGTGTTTTGTTTAGATGATTCTAGGTTTTTTTTGAAAATATGATTTATAAATCCCTCAAGAACTGATTTTCTGAGTTTGTACCATATTGAGATATTTATATAGAAAACCTTGATGCTTTGATAAAACTAATATTTTTTTTCACATTAGGTTAGGCCATATAGTCATAAATATGATTTACTCATTGATTATTTATCCGAACTCTATGGTTCTTTACTTCTATAAGAATAGTGTAATATCATGGATATAAGAAGTTGGTATTTCAAGTATATTCTTTCCCCATTTTGCATTTATTTTTATATTGGGGGACTAAAACAACATTGAATTTGGATGAAGTTAGCATTGAAAAAATGAAATTGGGGATATTGTAGTTCCCTTGGGTTTTGATAAAGCTTATATTTTATTTTTGTCACCAATAAATTCATACTGTGAAGGTCATTGTGTGATAGGATCATGGGTTATGGATTGGAAGTATCCACCCAAAATATATAGTGGAGGATCGACATGAATAATGGTTATAAAATAATTAGAGACATTATCATTGGATAGAAAAGGATTCAAATATATTGGAAATTGAAGTTTTAAGTGATGGATTCCTTTGAAGATCTGTGCAACACCCCATGATTTTATGATATATTTCTTAATCTCTTCGATAACTTATGATACATACGACCCTTAGTCTAAATGAATCATAATATAGTATACTGTAATAAAATTTCTTTTAAATTGGTGGTATGAATAAGAATAAACACATTTTTAAAATTAATTATAATGTTTTTAGATAAATATAATATATTTATAAATATGTACTTAATTTTCAATAGTCTTTATATGCTTGAAAAATACATTTTTACTAAAAAATTATTTATATTATTTTTTTGTGAATGTAGAATAAAATTATTTTTTACCACTTTCAGAAAATATATTTCACAAAATGAACACAATTTTTTGAATTATAATGTATAATTTATCTTAGAGTGAAATTTTGAGAATTTCTAAAAAGTTTTGTATTTTGATGAAACGTACAAAAATGCCATTTTTATTAAAAACTTCCTTTTAATTTAAAGATTTTAAAAAGTTAAATTTTATTTTAAAATGGTTTTAAAAGTAAAATTATTTCAATTATATTATGAAAAATCCAATTTATATCATTTGAATCAATTTTATGTTTAACTTTGATTAAGGTTAAACGTTTTTACTGGAGAGAGGGGGGTTAAACAAAGATATAAAGGTATGTTTTCCTCTTAAAGTTTTCTAAATTCTATTTGGAATAAATATTTAGACATAATAATATCCCACCTTTGAATACATGTCCATTTTTAAGATTTTTTAATTATAATGACATTATTATAATTTATTCTTTTAAAAAATTCCATATGGGTCCTCTCCCCAACTTATAAAAGAACATCCCATATGTTCTCTACATTACACTTAAAGAGCCTTTTGGTTCAACAAATACTAACCTGAATACCTCCCTTACATCCCTCCCCATTACCTAGAGTTCTTTTTTTTGACCAGAAAATCATTCTAGTAATGATTTAGGTATATACTTAAAGAGGTTTTTCTAAAGAATAAGTATAGTCCTTAACCATGGGTTTTAATTTTATTTGATATTCTACCTCCTTAAAATTTACTTCAAATATTATGAAACAAAAAAATAGTATATTAATTATAATTATATGTTATTATGTAACTGTAATAACCTATATCCATCTCTACTTTAATGAAATGGTAAATTAAACCATCGATCATGTGTACGATGAACTACCACCTCGAAGATCGATTTAATTCTTTTTATATCACTACCTCTCATAGATAGATATAATTATGGATTTAATATATATATTATAAAATTATACTTCTTTAATTATAATATCATATCTACCTTATTACCTTCAAATACATTGGAAGACAATAACATAACATGTGCGTACGTGTGGACTACCGCCTCCACAAAGCGATGTGATTTGTTTTTCATTTATTATTTATGTGGATGGTAATAATGATAAATTTAATTAATATTTATGATATATATTAAATAATAATGATTCTTTAATGGTTAATTAATATTTACCTTTCATTCGTTCCATCTTTCAAAAAGTGAAATCAATGTTCAAGTGTACATATAGACTACCGTCTCCAAGAACATTGAAATTCATTTTTCTATCCATAAATTTTATAGATGAATATATATATATATAATAAACATATGTGATATTTATATCATTATTAAAATTATGGAAGTGATGGAACCACAATCAAAGTTTAAGGACTAAAACCACCGAAACAAAACATACATGAAAAATAATGTATTTTATCACCCATAATAGTGATTTTAATAAAGAATTATTAATAAATAGGTGATATAAGGGTTTTAAGTAAATTATATATGGTTTTATATATATAATTAAGATTATGTGTTTTTAATAGATTTATAATTATTAAATATTTATTATACAATAGGTTTCATCATGTACTAAAGAAGTCAGACCTGATATAAGAGTTTTATGTAAAAATATTGATGTTTATTTGGATTATTTATGATTATATTTACAATGATAAAATTTCATTATATAAGTCTCAGTAATATAGTTAATTTTTATCTCATATGTTTATTCCTATAAAATAAATGATTTACTTTTATTTTTATCTCTTTAAGTACTCAAGAGGCTGATAAAATATTTTCAAGAAAAACCGACTTTATTTCATTCTTCGATCAAAAATCATTTATATTATATGCCCATGTTTTCTAAAACATTTTAAAGGATGATTTTACTATTCTATAATGAATTTTTAAACTCATTTTTATCTATTATTTATTTTTTTTGATTTTTTTTAAAATGAATCTTCTTATCATTTTACCAACAAGTTAGTTTTATTTTTTACTAAAAATGTGAAAGTAATATTTTTTTAACATACATGGAATGACTATAATTTCTTGATATCATAAACACTCAATGATTATAATATTCCTTTAAATATTTCCAATTTTTTTTTCAAGAATTTTTTTATTTAATATTTTAGAAATTTTTAGATTTTTAATAAGTGATTTTAATGTAAAAGGGTATTTTCCTCAAGAAATGTTCCAAGTGATATTTTAAGAAAATTTTTCAACTAATATTGAATCATTCTACATTTATTAATCATTACAAGGAATATGATCTAATGATACCATAATTCTTATTTCTATATATGGGTTATGATTATGATGAAAAGATGTTTATGAAACCCATTTCTTTTTATGACATACATGATGAATGTTTTATGATCTTATGGAACACATATGTATGGTTTTGATTATGTGGATAGTGTGATTAAAATTATATATCCCTCCAATACATTCAGAAAATATGGATATATCATGGGGTAAATAGGTATATAATAGGGAGTGAAGCTAGCTCAATACATAAATTAATCTACTACGATAGTATTGGTAGTGAACCTTGACTACTATGATGATTTGGGGAGTGAACCCAATCCACTATTATAGTCTTAGTTACAAGAATTTACTTCTAAGGAAATTATTTTCTATGATAATGTGTATTCCAAAAATATATGTCATATTCCAATGTTATAATCTCATGGATAATTTTTTTTGATTAATTTATGATTCATGTTTTATGAACATCCAAGATTTATGTCATGACTCAAGATTTTGATCTATGATATGCAGGGTGTGGGTTTCAAATGATATGATCATGTTCTAATACAATTATACTCATGTTATGTTTACACATATACTTTTTTATATCATATCCATGATTTTTTATTTTGATTTATTCCTCTTTTTATTTTTGTTCTTGTATTTATCCCTTGGGTTTCTTGGGAATGTTTGGAGAAAAATGGAGTTTTGGGACCCAACCGTATGTGGTGTACGGTTGGCACACAATTAGGGGAAATCATGAACCAACCCAGAAGAGACCGTGCACCCTAGAGAGTGGAACTATCTTGTCTGCACAAGCGTTCTTCCTCTCTAGGAAAACCATGTGGTGAGTTTCCTCTTGGATAGAAGAGGCCACATAGTTTCCATACAGTTTGGCAGACTGTGCAGTCTAACCATGCAGCCTGTCTAGGTCATTAAAAATGTTAAATTTACCTTTCTACCCTCCCAAAATTTTAACCCTAATCCACCCCTAATTCAACCCAATTGGGATTTCCAGCCCTAGGTTCCTCTCTATATCCATCTTGGCTTCCTTTAGTCTCCTTACTTCGGTGGATTTGGGGTGGGATCTTCAAATAATCATCAATTAAGCTCATTTTCTCTTGTTTTCTTCCTTCTTTTTGGCTCCTTCTTCCTTCCTCATTGGGTTCTTATTTCTCAAGTTGTCTTGTTAACCTAAAATGGATTGAAACTTGTTTATTTTGGTTTAATATTGATGATTATAGTATGTTATTTATTTTATAGGGTCACTTTGTGGTGCCGTTGTGGTTTCCCACTGGATTCCAGAAGTTTCCAAGATTGAGATAGTTGATTCCATTATTTAGCACCATTGGATGATTTTGTTATGCCCTATGTTATTTATTATTGTGTTCTATGATGTTTTTAAGGGATACAAATATGTTTTAAAAGGGTTTCTAGGTGAATATGGGTTGAAAGATGATTTCCAAATGAAATTGGTTGGGTTTAAAGTGTTCATTCTTTGTTATTCCTTCTAAATGTTTCCCATAAATTGTATAAGTGGAGTGAATCATGTTTTAAAATGGATTTGGCTTGCATATGTATTTTTAAATAGGTTTATCTAATAGGAAATGGTTTTTTCATGTGTATTCATATTTCTTGGTTTGTGCATGTGGAATAGTTGATCTATGTGACATGGGAAATAGAAGTAAGCACAAAGGGCATCCTAGGTGACTAGGTGGGCAGATTAGAATTAGTACACTTGTCAGATTGGTGGGGCTTAGGCTTAATTACTTATATCAATATTGACACTACAACATTGACTAAACTATGATGATTATTGAAGACCACTAGAACTTTTTATGGATTCTTATCTAGTATCTCATGAACGAAGATGCTATGGGTCATGGTTTCTATACCATATCATGAAGATACGAGGTTTCTAGGGCCCCATCATTTCTAGTGCCTTTAGAGATTATCCGTGGTGATCTTGTGATGATGTTATTACCAATTTCATATAGTGGACATATGTTTCATGTTCTTTTGAATCATTTTTTCCTTAAGTTTATTTCTATTAAAAAATTTTTCCTTAAAATATTGTACTAAAAGTTTTTCCAATATTTTTCATAAAAACTTTCATGTTGATTTATCCTATAATGTTATGGTATAGAAACTATTTGGGTGGTATCTTACTAGGAATTTTATCCCACCCTATATACACCCTTAGGTGTATTTAGACCTCATTATGTTTTATCCAGGTAATGGAAAGTTGTTCCATGGTGGTGATGGTGGATCCGGTTTCTAGTGTTTCTCTTCTTACATGTGTTGGTGGAGGTTGCATGAGGGTGGTGAGCCTCTTGTTGCATGGAGGTTCTTGGTAGTGTATCTAGTTCACCTCCATGATTAATGTTTTGGTTTTAGTTAAAGTTGTAAAATTATAAACTTAAAAGTGATGTATTTATTTTTTATATTTTTTGTGGTGATGTTTTATTGTTGTTTGATGTTTATAGTAAATTATTATGTGTGAAATCATTCCAAAAAGTGTAATGTTGATACCCATGCACTATTTTCCAGCCTGTGGGAATTAGGAACGCCCTTCAATCCATGCCATAAGATGGTTCAGGTGTTGGGATGGATGGAATACTTGGATGATTCATGAGGAAATGGTATTAGAGGGAGGTTTCTCCCATTATTTGGTTCATGTAACTTGGGGAAGTCTGAATAGATCAGATCTAGGACTGTTAGGGCTTGAGGTTCTGGTTGTGAGAGGGGTGTCTAGACAACATACCTTGTGACAGACCTTGGGTCACCATGGGATATTGGGATTTGGTTTGACTTAGCCTCTGTGTGAGACATACAGGCTGTAGACTATGCATGGACACTAGGAAGGGGTGAAGTGGTTTATCTTGTTATTGTGTTAGTCATAGTTTTTTGATTTATGGAAGTGTTTGGAATTTTTTGTTTTTTCTGAAAAATTTTAAAAGTGTTTTATTGATGGTTGCTTTTTATTTATTTATTTTTGTAGAAATACAACTCCATGAATAATTATTTTGTAATCATTCGAAGAGTCCAGAGAGAGTTATCCCTCAACAGTTGATCGAAGACTAGTGGATGCAGTGGTTTAGGATATCCAAGCGTTATGTTAGTGAGTGGGATTTGGTACTACTAATTCTAGGGAAGCCAAAACAAGTCTTGGAAAAGAAAAGGATCTAACTTTTCTCAATAATAAGACACCTTCCTTTCAGGGTATCATAGAAACTGAAGAAGTTGAGGATTGGATTGAGAAAATAAAAAGGATGTTTGGGTTTCTTGAAACTCCTAAGGCCATAAAAGTAAATTGTGATTCTTTCTTGTTGGAAGGACCCCGTTGGAGGTGGTTGGATTTAGAGGTTCAATATAATAAGCATGAGTAAATGAGTTATAAGGAATTTGAGGTCATTTTTAATGGATAATACTACCCTGAGACCTTGGAATTCACTAAGACCTGATAGTTTCTGGATAACCATATGGGGAATCAGACCGTGTTAGAGTTTTCCATCCGTTTAACTAAGTTGGTCCATTTCTCACCAAAGGTAGTTTCCAATGAGTATTTTAAGGCTCAATGGTTTGAAATGGGGTTGCAACTGAATATCTGATCTCAATTATTCCTATTTAAGTTGAATATTTATGCTGAGGTGGTTGATCATGCTCTGATGGTGGAGATCGATCATAGTGGAAAGTACAGTTTTTCTAGGAAAGTTTCAGTATTGGGAAATGGAATTGGTAGTTCATGTTATAATAATATGGATAAATATGAGAAATAGAAGAGAGGAAGTGTTAGTTTAGGCCATCCTTATGACTATCTTTGTCTGTGTATTCAGATGATGGGTTAGTCTTACGCCATCAGTGTGGTAAGGAAGAGAACATGTGGTCAACATTCCCAAATACACCTCGACCTTGCCATTGGTTTGGACATATGGGGAACATGCAATTGTTTTGTAGATACACACATCCATATCTGAATGGTGTAGTTTTGGAAGTCCCTAGGAGGATATCAGCCCTTTTAGAACAATCCAGGATAGTGGGATCACAGTTTGGTGTCCATGATAGAAGGGATGGATCCACTTCTGGGAAGAGTCGACTTAAGGAAGAGTCACAATTCATTAGTCATTTTCTATATCAGGAAAAGACATGGAATCATCATGTTACAGATCAAGCACTAGTGGAATTTGATGCAATACCTTCCACGGTTCAAGGTATGGTTTTTATTTTATCATCTACATATGTTTCTCTTTTTGATACAGGTGCTTCTATTTATTTTATTTCTACCCATATTGTGGATTTTTTTAAATTTCCAACTGATATTATGTTATATGTGATGTAATTGGTTACAATACTTGGTAATAAGAGAGAGTAGGGTTTTAGGTGACTATCTTGTGCACTCATCATGTTAGGGGTTGAGTGGGAATGATATTTTCTAGTTTTAGAAATGGACCACTTAAACATGGTCTTATCTATGGATTAGATGGTGCATTTTTAGGCACACATCAATTTTTATCAGTCGCGAGTATGTTTTGTGGAACCTGATGGGAGTACCCAGGTTTTTCAGGGTGAATGAGATCCTCGGTCAGGACATACCGGACATCCAATCCTGGAGATGGGTAGTATTTCTTTCTAGATCTCATCACTCTTATTGGAGTTAAATGATAGAGGCTTTGAGAATGGATGAACTCATATGGTGGATGAGTTCTCAGAGGTGTTTCCAAATTATTTCTTAGGTTTTCCTATGGAGAGGGATGTGGAGTTTACCATCAATTTGGCACCAATAACACAAACGATATCTCTTCTCTCATACTGTATGGCCCTGAAAAAATTGAAGGAATTAAAGATACAACTAGATAATTTAGAATCCAAAGGATTCATTTTCAAGAGCATTTCACCTTGGGCTGCCCTAGTTTTGTTTTCAAATAAGGATGATGGATATCTTCGATTATGTATTGATTAATGGAAGCTAAAAAAGGTGATGATCAATAATAAATACCCTTTTCCACATATTTATGAACTTTCTGATCAACTTAAGGGGGAAAAGTGGTTCTCCAAGATTTAATTTCATTCCAAGTATCACCGAGTCAGATTTCTAGAGACAGATGTTTTAAAAATATCATTATGAAGTAGTTATAACCATTTTGAATATCCAGTCATGCCTTTTGGGTTGAATAAAAATCTAGTAGTCTTTATGGAAATTTTGAATGGGGTTCTTTACAAGTATCTTGACTCCTTTATTTTTGGTATTTTTGGAAGATATATTGGTTTACTCTAGATCCTAGAAGAAGCATGAGTGACACTTGGGAATTGTGTCGGGAACTCTTAGAGATCATCGCCTCTATGATAAGATTTCCAGGTGCACCTTCTATATCAAGGAAGTAAAGTTCCTAGGTCATGTGATCTTATATATAGGGGTTTAAGTGGACCCTGATATGATCAATACTGTTATTTCATGAGAGAAACCAAATAATACTTTCTAGATCAAG